>CM066248.1:11827319-11999819 GCA_033675135.1 Frankliniella intonsa | reverse complement strand
GACTTGAAAGACGAATAAATGGCGTCGGAACGAACGGAAGCGTGCTTGCAGCAGACCTCCAGTGCGGGAGTGGACAACATGCCGCTGGTGTCTGTTGTTGCCTGCGTTCAGTTTTTTTTTTCCTTTTTCCAAGTGATGTCGAAGGGGATACGTTTTCCCCCTTTTTGTGCGCGCGAACTCGTCCGAATGTTGTTCCGGTCAGTCGGCAAAAAGGGAATGTGGGGGGGGGGGGGGGGGGGGGGGGATGAAGCCTCTCCTCGCTTCAGCCCGTTACTCTCTCAGAATAACTTACAACATTTTCTTTTCCGAGATGGTAAAAACAAGGTTCAAATATACTTTATGTTTTCAGTCAACTAAGAAGAATGCTTGAAAAAAAATTTGAGAATAACACAACACAAAACTTTCTTGCAAATAATAAAAAGTAAATTTTAGAATCGCTCAATAACGGGAGAGAGAACAATATACTGTGGAAAGAAATAGAGGATTCAGGAAGAAAATGACGAGGATACACATAGGCTTTTAGGGACGTTGTGAGGACCTGGAAACACACCGGCTTTTGGGGACGTTGTGAGGAGCTGGAAACACACCGGCTTTTGGGAACGTAGTGAGGACACCCACTGACCACAGCCCACCTCCTCCGCGCGCTGCTGCCCTGGTCACTTCCACACAGATACACACCGGCTTTTGGGGACGTTGTGAGGAGCTGGAAACACACCGGCCTTTGGGGACGGAGTGAGGACACCTACTGACCACAGCCCACCTCCTCCGCGCGCTGCAGCCCTGGTCACTTCAACACAGATACACACCGGCTTTTGGGGACGTTGTGAGGAGCTGGAAACACACCGGCCTTAGGGGACGTAGTGAGGACACCTACTGACCACAGCCCACCTCCTCCGCGCGCTGCAGCCCTGGTCACATCAACACAGATACACACCGGCTTTTGGGGACGTTGTGAGGAGCTGGAAACACACCGGCCTTAGGGGACGTAGTGAGGACCTCCCCTGACCACAGCCCACGTCCTCCGCGCGCTGCAGCCCTGGTCACATCAACACAGATACACACCGGCTTTTGGGGACGTTGTGAGGAACACACAGCCTTTGGGGACGTAGTGAGGACCTCCACTGACCAGAGCCCACCTCCTCCGCGCGCTGCAGCCCTGGTCACTTCAACACAGATACACACCGGCTTTTGGGGACGTTGTGAGGACCGGCAGGACAGCCCGGCGATATGACATGGAATGGCCTATTTTCGCCTCGAGCGCCTTACACCTGACAGACATATTCCATCTTCTGTCATATCTTTTAAAGATAAGGGTAAAGAAAATATTATTAAATTCCGTCGAAAAGGGTGGTTGTTTTCCTCCACCTTGCTGTGGTTGTCTCTGTCATAGCGTGTGCAGAAGGAATTTTTTTTTAGCGGTGGCTGGAAAGTGGAACAGGCCAGAGGAGGAAGTGAGGACCAGAGGAGAGGAGAGGGGAGGGGGAGTGTTGGGAGGGGCTGACAGGCGGCATCACTCCTCGCCTCGCGTGGGGATTTGCTCGGCTTTGCGAAGCTTTGCACATCGCATAGCGGCGGCACGCAGCCGCGTATAGAGAGTGAACGAGAGAGAGAGAGAGAGAGAGAGAGAGAGAGAGAGAGAGAGAGAGAGAGAGAGAGAGAGAAAGAAGGAGAGGAGAGAAAGGTGGGATAGGAGAGGAGAGAAAGAGAGAAAGAGCGTGTGTGGTGTGTGTTGGGGGAGGGATACAGAGGGAAGTACACGCACACAGCGCGGAGGTGTGTAATGAGGTGGCGGTGGTGAGTCAATCGAACGTCACTTTCTACTGCGGCAGGGATTGTAAGGGCTCTCACACTCTCTCTTGCTCTCTCTCTTTCTTTTGCTCTCTCTCTCTCTCTCTCTTGCTATTTCTCTCTCTCTCTTTCTTTCCCTCTCTGTCTCCCCCCCCCCCTCTCTCTCTCTCTCTCTCTCTCTCTCTCTCTCTCTCTCTCTCTCGCTCTCTGTCTCTCTTGGTCTCTGTGTCTTCCTCCCCGATAAATATGTATATATCTGTTCCCGCTCACTTCCACCGCAGCTCTGCCCTAGACTCGCCGTTCAAACTCCTGCGCCTGTGTGCCTCTGAGACCCCACCCCCCCTCCCATTCTCTCTCGCCCCTCCCCCCCCCCCTCCCCTCCCCTCTCCCTCTTATTGTAGACCTCTACGTCGCCGGGACGGGGAGCAGACTATCGAGTCGGTCGGAAAAGTTTGGCGCGCGCCTCGGTCTGTTGAAGGTGAGCGCCGCGGCGTGGCGGGGCGTGGCGAGGTGTGGCGGGGCGTGGCGAGGTGTGGCGGGGCGGGGTGGGGTGGGGTAGGCGGCGCGGTATTCCCCCCGGCTACCGCGTCGTTCAGGTAAAGTCGCTGACGCCTCACCCATCGGGTAGAAACTCCATAATAGGGCCTGCCGAATCAGGTCAAGCGGGGCCACCATTTTTAACCCTGAAGAAGAAGACGAATGAACTGTACACTCTCAGCACTTTACTGATTTTTCGAACCCCTTTGTTAGTATTCCCGCTGCCTCAAAACCTTAATAGACAACGGACAACCCTTTCAGCAGTTGTTTTTATTACTCATTCACTTTCACGTTACTGACAATTTCTCCTTTTATCAGCCAGTTACTTACAAAACTGTACAGAACTAACGAATTAGTCAGTCAGTAAAACGTAGGTGTTTACAGGAAAACGTAGGTGTTTACAGGAAAAACGTAGGTGGTTACAGGAAAAACGTAGGTGCTTACAGGAAAAACGCAGGTGTTAACAAAGAAAAAAAAATAAGTACAGGTCTGAGAGTGTATGCTGCTTTGTCACACTTTCTCAATATGACTCAAATCTGTGCAATTTTGTACCTGAAATTGGGCGCTTCGTGAAGAATGCCATATTGAATATATGTTTCAAAAAATGTGTGGGGGGGGGGGGCCTATCCTACCCCGTACTCCACCTACCCCGTCGCCTCTGGGGAGAGATGCAAGGAAATCCCTCGTCCGTGCCCAGCTAGCAGCCTCGCCCGCATCTGCGCTAGAGCCCCGATCGCTCTGGCCGCGCCCCGCGCAGCCCAGACAGTGTAGGTATTAGTTCCAATTGGATCTATCGAGGGGCCAGGCAAACTCGGCGCCAGTGGCACCCCGCCCCCGCCCGCCCCGCTACCAGACGAACCGAACCAAACTTATGAAATTCCCTGCCTGGGGAGGTCCCCGGCCCGGCCCGGCCCGGCCGAGCCCGCCTCTGATAGGGTCCTCTCCCCTGGAGCCGGGGGATAAATGGGGTTGGTGGAGGGGAGGAGGGTGTAGCTGCAGACACCAGAATTACTGAGAGCCGCCACGTCCGCATATTATTTTCTATCGGGCGTCGCCAGCCTGCTCGCCCGCGCTAGCTCGTAATTGCTTACGGTGAATTTCAGCTTACACTGAAAATTCACCGTAACTACGGTGAACCCTGCAGGACCATATAGCTTACACTGAAAATTCACTGTGCCACTGTTGAAAATATCTTTGTAGATTTACGATAAATTTTGTAAATTACGATTTGCTAAATATGTTGTAATTTTACGACGAACCTTTTTTGCTCGCGTGAATTAATTTAAAGCCGATACGTAGTGCTTGTAATTTTAAGATTTGCAATTGTAATTTTACAACTGAACTTCGTGGAAAATTTTCCCGTAAACCTTATACAACTATTTTTCATAGTGCGCCACGGGGAAATTCACTGTAAGCTACGGCGAATTTCACTGTGAGCAGGGTGGACTGTGAGCTTCGTTGCTCGACGTTGCTGCGGGTAGGGTTCATTTTAGCTCAGACTGAAATTCACCGTGCGCTTTTCACTGTTAAAAAAGGACTCGGAAATTCACGACATATTCGCTGTGAAAAAAATTGCCAGAGCTCTTCGTGATTTTTGGGGGAAAATCACAACGCTTCTTTGTTTTCAAAAATCAATTAACTTTAGAAGTATTACGACAGGTCTACAACTATTACAAATTAAGATAGCAAAATGCTTGATTTTTGACTACGAAGAAGTGTTGGAATTTCACAGATGCTCCGTATCGAGCTAGTGCTGGAAGATCACAAGATATTTTTAACAGTCGTGTTATTCGTGCCGTCCCTGCAGTGCACTACCAGCGGATCATCCACCGCGACATCAAGCCAGCCAACCTGCTGCTCGGCGAGGACGGCCGCGTCCAGATCGCCGACCTGGGCGTCTGCAACGAGTTCCACGGCCAGGACGCATTCCTCTCGTCCACGGCCGGCACGCCCGCCTTCACCGCGCCAGAGGCCCTCAACAGTCGACAGTTCAGCGGCAAGGTATTCCTATCTACCTACACTGTAAAAAATACCGTCAATTTGAACCGTACAAACCGTCATTGTACTTGAAATTAACAGTGAAACGCTGTACATTCAGGTCATTATACCCTACAATGTACAATAAATTTTAACTGTTTTCTATTGTGTCTAGAAAGAACAGTTCCCGACTGTTGTTAAATTGTGGTATTTTATAACAGTGTATATTCCTCCGTACCGGGTGCTCTGAAAATCAAACTGTGTGCTTGGCACACTGTTAAGGCAGTGTGCTTGTAGGCATGCTGATTAAACAGTGTGCTTGTACAAGCATGCTGATTAAACAGCGTGCTTGGGCAAGCATGCTGATTAAACAGTGTGCTCAGCATGTGGATTTATCAGCGTGCCTACACAGGCACACTGTTTAAACAGCATGGTGCCCAAGCACACTGTTTAATCAGCATGCTTGTACAAGCACACTGTTTAATCAGCATCCCTACAAGCACACTGATTAAACAGTGCGCTGAGCACACAGCTTTATTTCCAGAGTGTTCTTTTGAATGTGTAACAGTGTTGCGGGTTTGCCTACCCCATTCGCCCGTAAGGCGCCGTGGCCCCTGCAGCGCTGGAGAGTATGCAATCCCGCATTCAAAGAAACATACCCGGTACATGGCTAAAGGCAGTTGACGACCCTTTTTTTCTGTAACTCGCGTGTGACCTCTGGTCCATGGGCGTGACACTCTTTCTGTACCTCGGAGGGGGAAACAGCTCTAAAAATTTTGTACCTCGCTGTGTATCAGAGACATTTAGCATTTTTTTTTTACCTTACTGTGTGTTGCAGGCGTGCGACCTGTGGTCGATGGGCGTGACCCTCTTCTCGCTCGTGTTCGGCGACGTGCCGTTCCACGACGACAACGTGCTCTCGCTCTACCACAAGATCAAGACGGAGACGGTGCGCTTCCCGGAGCGGCCGGCCATCAGCGCCTCGCTCAAGGACCTGATCGAGCGCCTGCTGCTCAAGGACCCCGCGGCGCGCATCACGCTGCCCGAGGTCAAGCAGCACCCCTGGGTCACGGCGGACGGCGCCGAGCCGCTGCCCTCGGAGGAGGAGAACTGCGTCCTCGTCGAGCTGTCGGAGGAGGACCTGGAGGGCGTCGTCACGTCCATCCCCAAGCTGGACACGCTCATCCTCATCAAGACGATGCTCAAGAACCACTCCTTCCAGGTAGGTAGTTAGTGCGGGGTGAGTCACTTCTTCAACTTCAACTACACTGTTAAATTTTAAGTCGTCACAGTACGACAAAGTCAGTGCTAAATTTTACTTTTGAACGGTTCGTCACATGACAAATGGTTCATCACGGTGTGACGAAAGATTCATGTCATGTGACGAAAAATTCATGTCAAGTGACGAAAGATTCACGTCATGTGACGAAAAATTCATGTGAAGTGACGAAATGTATGGCATGTGACGACTGTTTCATCACAGTGCTTGTGACGAAATATTCGTAGCAATATTTATTGTCACATGACAATTCGGTTTAACAGTGTAGGGTTATAACGACGGCAGTTCTTTGTGAACTTAAGACACACTACGGTCAAAAATATCTTCGTAAATTTGCGATTATTTTTTTTCCGTAATTTGTGATTTACAAACTGACGACTTGCAATCACAACTTTTCGATCGAAATCGTACATTTACGAGAGCGTATTTGCGTTCGTTTAAGAATCACAAGTCGGTACAAAGTGTCTTTACAATTTTGTAGTTTTACAATTTGCGTAGAATTGTAATGCGCGTAATGTTTACGTAATGTCTAAAATGTCCGAGAAATGGCGTAATGGCCTCGTAATAGGCGCAATACACCCGTAATCTGCGTAATAGCTGTGTAATGCGCGTAATGGAGGCGTAATAGTCCTGTTATAGACGCTTAATAGTCATATAATGATCGCGTTATAGCGAGGGGGCAACCACTCCCATCCTAGTGTACACGGGATTTCTACTGATTTCGCAAGATTTCTTTCAGATTTTGAGAGATTTCTCTGAGATTTCACAAGATTTCATGAGATTTCACAAGATTTCACAAGATTTCAATGAGATTTCATGAGATTTCTCAGTTAAATTTCCAAGGATTTCATCGAGATTTCCGAGGATTTCATCGAGATTTCTGAGGATTTCAGCGAGATTTCCGAAGGTTTGTACACAGGATTTCCCGAGTGGTTGCCCCCTCGCGTTATAGTCCTGTTATGTAATGTTTCATAATTGACGGAATGCCACGTAATGCGCGTAATACGGCGTAATGAAAATGTAAGTGCGATGTTAGAGAATAGTCTTGTTGCGATTTTTAGGAAAGGACGCCCCCTCGACCGGATGTGAACACTCTAGTGTTTAGCGTGCTTCTTTCAAACGTAATGAGCTAGTAATGTCCGCGTAATAGCCCTGTAATGGACGCGTAATGAACGTAATTGATGCGTAATTGCCTTCATAGATGTGTAATTGATGCCTAATGGCTGCAATATTGCGTAATGCACGTAATGCCGCGTAATGCGCGTATTGCGGCGTAATGGAAATCTACTACGGCATCAGTGAATAGTCGGGCAGCGGCTCTCGCGAGTGGATACCCCACCCCCTCGGATTGGTATGCCTTCTCCTGTGGTAACCCGCAACGGAGCATGGCGGGACGGGGCGCCGGGGAGGTAGGCCGTCCCGTGAGCCACGCGTGCCGCGCGGGTCTGCCTACCCGCCGGTCCGCAGGCGCTCTGACACTCCGCCCCGCCCCTCTTGCAGAACCCGTTCTCGGTGCGCGCGAGCCGCGCGCCGGGCGCCGCCGCCGAGCACCGCGGCCCGGGCCAGCAGGGCCGGGAGTCGCGCCTGGGCCGCTTCCAGCTGAGCGGCCGGTCCAACTCGGCGCCCGGGTCGTACGGCTGGGCCAAGGAGCGCCAGGTGTCCGTCGACTTCCCCTCGGGTCCAGTTCTGCCCGCCGTCAGGGAGGCCGTCAGGGAGGTGGCTGCAGTCGAACACTCCGCCGCCCCGGCACCGGAGGGCGAGCTGGCCCGGGAGAAGGCCAGCCCCGTCGACCCTGCGGCGAGACAAGCGGCAAGCTGAACACTTCCCATACCAGCACTTGCTCAACTTCTTAATCCATCCATCTGATCGACCGCCATACTCCATACCAATTATTATTATATTATTTATTACTATTATTATTATTAATTCAAATATTTCCAGTCTTTTTATTAGGCTCTCTCTTAATCTACCCAGGGGCCGAAAATAATCTAGTTGTTTTAACAACGAATTCATTGTTGCTGCAGCAAGATACCTCCATGTTGACGCCAATGCCCTCCAAGAAGTGTGCTCAGGGCTGTAATATACTACTGTTGTGTCAAAAATGTGTCATCCTTGAGATGCATATTTGCATTACTAAATTGGCAGGAACCTCGGTTGTAGCATTCGATACGCGTCGAGCCCACCTGCGCGCCAGCGCCACGGCCCCCTCCGGAGCCACGGGGCCCTATAACACCCCCACTGCCAGCGTGCCGTGCAAGCGGGTTCCCAAATAACGTCAATGCTTTCATACGTTAAAGATGACGCAACTTTGTGACGCTGTCTAATTCACACAGTGCTCACGAAATGTGAATCAAATCCGTGTTCTCGCATAAAATGCGTTTTTTAAAATGGAAGTAGTGTTACCTTATTGTTTTACTATGCATACTAACTATGCACTTTGACGCAGGCCGGTTGGTTTAGTCTCGGGCGGAATGTTTTTCGTAGCAGGTTTGTCCCTGTATTAACAAAAGTCTGTTTTTCATTTATTTTCTCTCCCAGTTCTTTTTATTGGGGAAAAATGTTACTTTGGCTGTACATAAACTTATTTGAATTCACCACCCTAGCAGCGTCGAATGCGCACTAAATGTAATACAGTGTCGGTATGAAATTCGAGCATGAGTATAACGTGATACTCTTTCGATGCGCATTTGCACGCACCTGAAAGCGCTTTATAAGCGCTCGGCGCCGCGCGTGTGTTGTTTGCTCACAATTTCAATCTCAGTTTTTGCAAAGGGTCTTCATTATCCTTTGTTTTCTTTGTAACCATTATTAGATTACTGTAATTGTAATATACTTGTTGCTGGTTGGAGGGACGTGATTTCTGTAGTTTAAAAAAAAAAATATTTTCTTAAAATGTTATTAAGAATTTGAATCTTTCAGACCACGTTACTTCCTTATAATAGTTTTACTTCAGGGAAACTGAGTAATCTTTATATGCTGTTATAAAGTTATTCTTGGGGCAAAACAAAATAGCAATATCTCCCAAACTGTTTTTTAATGTACTTAATGGAGATTGTCCAACTTGTTCAACATTGGTTTCTACAACATTTTAACTATTTATTCTTTGTAAATGTGATGAAGAAAGTTCAAATTTTGTTAATTAAGCACATGTTTTTGTATTGTAGATTTTGTATTCTTAAAATTGTGATCTTCACTTAACTTTAGTTTTTAGAATCAGCAGCAAACCAGTCATTATTTTGATGTTTGGGAATAATTTTATTTAAAAGTGCATTTTACCTCTCCCTGCTAATGGTTCTTAGTACGTAGTGAAGTAAAGCAGTTTGGCTGTGAGATTGCACAAATCCTTTTCTCCTTCTCCATATTGAAAGGGCGCTAAGCTGTCAGTTTCCTTAACATGAAATCTTTGTAATCATATGAATGTTCCCTTCCTCACTCTTTTTTGTCTTCCTTCCTTAAGTAATGCTACAGATCTTGGTGATTGATGGAATATGAAAGAAACTGATTCAAGAAGAAAATAATCCACAAGTTACCCAAACTATTTTTGAACTTGTGAGGTTTGTTGTGTTTTTGAATGTGCCTTGTTCCCTCTCTTCTCCTTCCTTGAGAAATGCTTCACTTTTCTTGGCACCCAAATTTAAAGCTCTTTTTTAAAGCAAATTTCTCTTTGACTTTGAAATTGTATCAATTTATTTGATATTTAATAGCAAAACTATTGTATTGCAGTTAATGTACTTTTCACAACTTTGTGTATATCCTTCTCTTGCACCGACCTTCCTTACTTACTTTTACATGTTCCACACAAGATAGCAGAGAAATTCTAATTGTTTTTGCTCGTGTAGGACTTTTTAAAAAATTGTTGAGAACCATATCTGTAAAGGTCACAAATATTGACATGATCCATACATTTATCAGTTACAGCTTTAAGCAGTAGTTATCAGCAAAGTGACAGTGTATCTTGCAATCTTCCCAGTCCAGACCATATCAAGTCAGTTAATAGTATGTCTGTGCTCTGTAATGGTTTTCTCATGATTTCTCTTGAGACTGACTGAATTGTGATACCTCTGCTTCCCTGCTCGTTGTTGAATAAAATTCATCACCATTCACTGTTCTTCACTTTAATAATACCAGTTTTTTGGTCAAATGGCCACATATGTATTAGGAGTTTCAGTAGAAGAGCAGCAAAAGTATGTAAATAGACATCTGATTTTAAGTGGGACTTTTTTTACTTTTGAGTTTGCCTCGGAAGGGTGCACACATTTCACTCTCATCATACTCCTATACTGATTTAACAATAGGATATATGACCACAAACAGAACAATATTTATATTAGTATTTAGATTGAATTTATTTATCCTAGTCTTCACCCTCTCATACTTATGCAAATTATATACTTTTACTAGTTAAAACCACACAATCATTGTTGCAACTGTGAAACTCATGCTTCATGCAAGTAAAAAGATATCAAAATATCTTTACAACTATCACTTGCATTAACTTTCCATCACAGTCAAATTCACAATCCCAACACTTCACTGTTGTTCCACTTCAACAATAGAAATCACTCCTCACAGAGACAATTTAAAGTAAGCTTCCCCCCATCTTCTTGTTCCGTTTCTTTAACATAATGTTTGTCATGTAAAAATGGCAGACCAACATCACTTCAAACAATCTGCTACTTTGAAAAGAAATACCTTGTCCCATGAGGAGATAAGTCTAAATTAGTGAAAAATTGAAAATTGCGTAAGTTATATTTTCTTAAAATTAGTTACAAAATTCAGAGCATTGCAAATTATTTCTTTTTGTCATCTTTGGTTGAAGGCGTTGCTTTTTCTTTGTCTTTCTCCTTCTCATCTTCCTTTTCTTTGCCTTCCTTTTCTTTCTTGTCCTTATTTTCTTCCTTTTTGGCAGTAACTTCTTTCTTCTCTGTTTCTCTATTTGTCAATTTATTGTTGATGAGATTGTGTAAAGCAACAATAGAGCGAACAAGTGAGGCAAGGTACACCACAAGCATCTGATCATTTGTTTTAGTATAAAGGGAATCAACAAAGGTGTCCCTTGAAATATCTGGGAGTAGATTGAAAATATCTTGCAATTGGTACACAATTTGATGGTTGATTGGCAGCTTGCCCTCAGTGACCTGTAATTTTATATACATTATTATACTATCATATTCATTCAATCAAACAATTTCAACAAGCTTCAGGGAATAACAGACCTGAACAAGATAGTTTCTGATTTCTTGAATTTGAAGGTGTAGCCCTTTCAGGCCCAAGAGCTGGTTTGTGATCCTTTGTGACAATGTTCCAACAGTAGTGTCCTTAATATCACGCAATAAATGTTCTACTCCTACTTCCTCTGCCTCCTCAGCACCAATTTCACTAGGCACATGCTCAAAAGTTTTGGTTGTAGGTGATCCATCCTGCCAAAGAGGTTCAACATATAAGTTCACACAGAACACTTAAATTTAATTACAGAAATAGTATAATGGAGAATGGCCACAAAAGGTGAATACTCACGTCATGGACTTCTTCGACAGCCCTATATGCTTCAGTTGGTAATCCCAAATCTTTGGGAGCAGCATCAATAATAACCAACACTGAGTTGGGGCAGTACCTCCTCACCAGTTCATTGATTGCAACATCATTTTGATGTAACTTGGGCCCAGTGTGGTACCAGCCTACAACCTTTTCTCGGGCTGAAATGTTACACAACACAGTCATGAACAAGTGTACAAGTGTACTTGGTTATTGACAAAGCATGGTTTGGGAAATAAAGAAAAATTATCTAACATACAGAGTGAAAGAAACTTACCATTCACTTTTTTGAACATTCCGTACATATTTTCCAGATAGTCATGGTCAAGGAACCACACAGATTTATCCTTGTCATCTTCGTCGAAGGGAACTAAAAATCAAAGAAACACTTCAAATTAACAACAGCGCGTAAAAGCACCCCCCTTTCTTGAATGAAATCCATTGACACATTTGAGGTTAAGCATGATACAGCCAAATGTCAATCTGCTATTTCAGAGAGATAGTACGCATGAGTTCCAAATACATTGTAGTAATAGTAAAAGTATATAACTTGACAGAAATATTTATTACGAAATTAGAGTTGTACGGTCATTTTCTTTGATCTCAAAAATCAACTAACCTGCAAAACTGTTGGATACGTCCAAGACACCTTTAGCTCGCCAACAGCCCAAAAGAACTCCAACGACTCTTTTCTGGTTTCCGATCTTTCCCATGCGATTAAAGTGATCAACAACACTTAGCAAAACAAGTGGATGAACCACTACTTTAGACGTTACGGGTTCTTGACTCGGCATTTTTGCAGCGGTCTCTCTTGACAGGCAAAAGCAGGCAAAAGTTCAATCAGACGTCGTCTAAACACCAAACTCGAACCTCGGCTGCTCCGCCTGGTAAATCAGCAACACAACAGCTATGACTTTGCTTCCTGTTTTCAGGAAGGAAAACTTGGAAAAACAAAGGCTATAACTCTTATATTGCATGTGTTTAAAATACTAGTAATTATTAGGATTATATTTCGTAAAGAATGTGTCAGGTTATTTGGTTTTTAAATCTTTTCTCTTCTTTTCTCGCCATAGAGTCGTATGTCTGAGCTTTGCTATCACTACACGACTACACGTTGGCAATGTGTGTAGACCGTTGCGTTTGGCGTTTGTTCATTTTAAACCATTCATTCTGTTTATTTTGATGATGATGCCGATGCCTCTGCCAAAGATTTGGCAAAATTTACGGACGATTCTCGGGTGATACGAAATAGTACTAGCTTTTTATTCAAGAAATGCTTATGTTGTTTTTTATCTCATACATCAAACATGAAATTCGGTGGGATTTTTAAGAAAGGGTAAGTCGTCTAACCTTCTCTGTATTCTATTTTCTGATTTTATATTCAACTTCAATTTTTGTTTAAGTTCATTGTTACTGTTTAGAGTTTTTCCTAGAATATCTACTTCAATAAATCGTATTTTGATCTTTTCCAACCAATGTTGATTTTTTTTTTTTCCAATTTATCTATCTGTATGTATACATTTTTGTTGTCGTGTCATCATCACCTGTAGATCCAAAAATGCATTTAGAGAGGACCTTGCAGTATCCGACCCGGGTTCAGAAGACAGCTGGGACCAGTTGTTCAAGAAGGTAAATCTTCATTAACCTATTAGTTTACTTGAATAATGAGTTGTGAAAAAGCTTCTCAGTTGGTTAAATTTTCATGTGATTGTAATTTGTGTTGCACTCCAGGTACCCCAAGACAATTCTACACAAGCACAACCTGCGGCTGTGTTACCTGCTGTTAACCTTGCCAATGGATCCACTGCCTTTAACCCCTCGTCTGTACATTTAAATCATGTAACAGATAGTGAGAAAGACGGTAAGGGAAGGAAAAGTGAGGATAAAAATGCTACCTTATCCAAGAATGTTGATGTAGCAATAACTTCTACTTGCAAAAATATTAAACAAGGGTTAGGTCATAGCAATCTACAAACATTCAATCCTGTCACAAGCACTCCTTTTGTGAGAGAAAAACGAGCTCCGTCTTTCGAGGTTTCCCCAATTATTTCATCAGCTAGTGGGACTGAGAATAATGTGTGAGTGTGGTTTAGTGAATGTTACTTATTTCTTTGTTATTCATGCTCTAAAGTAAGAAAACTCATGGCATTTGTTACAGGGTCCAGGAAGATGCTTCACTCTTCATTGATTCTACTGCAAGCCTTGTTGTGAAGCGAAAAAACCCCTCAAGACATATTGATGCTTTTGATCAACTGCTTGACCTAAGGTAATTCTATTTCTATTCCCTGATCATGTTTTTCTGTAATAGCTTCTATTTTAGTTTCTTAGTATTCAGTGTGCATGTAAATGTTTCTCAACATATAAGCGCCGCCTCTATTATTGCAGAAAAAAAGTTGGAAAGGAAGCAACTTCTCAGTTCCCAGGTGTGTGTTATTTTTAACAATATACATGTATTTTTTCTTCTTCGATTTAAGTGAAATACACTTCTATCAAATTTTAAATTGTTAAATTAAATATGAAAATTTTATTTTGGTGGAAAAGCAACATGTCAGAAGAGTTGCAATTGTAAATAATAAATTCACAAATGTGGGTTTACTTTATTCAATTCAAATTATAAGTATGTGTGTTAATTTTCAGGGATTTTACCTTTAAAGTCAATAATGGACCCAGCTGATACTACAAGACAATATGCAGGTGGTTTAATCAGAGGAGTAAAAACTTTTCAAGAGCAGTTCAGTGATTTTGTTTCTGATGATGCTACTCCACTCGAAAGCCAAAAAGAAGTACCGGAACCTGCACAATCTCCTCACTCTCCAAGCAGAGGTACTGAGAAAGTTCAAGAAAGTCATGTAGTCAGTGCCCCAGGACAGAACAAAGGAAATGGAGATAAAGCACAAGAAAGTAATAAAAAATCTCAGAAGCAATCATTAAGGAGCAGTGCAGTAGGAATTAAAGGGAAAACTCAAACTGCACAAACTGAGTCAATGAAATCAGTTGACGGAAATGGTTTTCACAAAACCAACATACAAAAGATCAACAAGAGTGCTGATGACACATTACCTATCCCGGTGTGTGAAGTGCCACAGTCTGATAAGAAAAGCAATTTCCAGAAACCTGCAATTAGTAAAACAGCCTTGAGAAATTCAAGAAGTAAAGAAATAGATGCATGTGATTCTAAGTCTGCCAAGATGAAAAGGTCTCTCGGAATTGCCCAGAAATCTGAAGAGGAAAGTAAAGCAGTTGAAACACCATCAATCCCCTCAGTTGGTACCAGTAACTGTCTTGTGCCGGGGGAAACTTTAAAGAATCAAATTAATGATAGCCATCTGAATGAGGTATGTCAAGAACCTGTGAAGGATGGCAATAGAATATCAGGTATATTTCTGATTAACTTAATCTCTTTTCTCAGTTTTTAAGTATTAAAATGTTACTAGCCCCATTTACTTAAATGTGTAATTCCTAGTTTTAGAAAGTAGATAATTAATACCTTTTTATGTTTTTGAATATTGCAGGTGAGAAAACAATAAGTTATCAGTCGGGCTTTGCAATTCAAGTTGGTAATACCTGTCTGAAGCAATCAAGCACTTTCACATATGCCTTGAAAGGAAAATCAGGCTCTCATCTACCCTTACCAAATACAGAAGTTCAGTCTGAAAAACTGCCACAGAGGGAAGATCTGGAGGAAGGTATGAGAGGTCATGAAACCTCCAACAACAACTTATCTCAAAGTATGCTGAGTAATTTTCACTACTCACAGTCAATAATTTGATGTTTTGTATCTTTATAGAAGCAAGTGAAAAGGAAAGGCAGAATTCCCCTGAGGATGTATGTACCAATGTATTGACAGCTGAAGAGCCTTCCTCTTTGTCACCTAAAAGCAAAAGGCCTGATTCCTCTGTTGAGAATGTTGATACATTAAATGTGGGTTGTTCTCCTGCCAAATCACCTGCTCCCAGTACAATTGAGATTAGCAAAAAAGCACCATCAAAAGGTAAGTTTGCCAAAATCAAATTTAGGCATCGCCGTATAAAGTCAAACTTGTTTGTTACGTGTCCAGGTATGACATAGTGTTTACAGGATCCCCTGTAATTTTAACTGTTAAAAAGGTTCGCTTATCTGTAATCCCCTTTATAACATAAATCATCATCAGTTGTAAAGGGTTACATTATTGGTGTGTTTGACTGTACGTAATTTAGTTTCTTATGACATGCTACAGGTGAACTTTGTTCCAAATCTCTTGCTGACAAGATTAGTAATGTTCTTGAAAAACCTACTGAAACATTTGGCAACTTAAATGGTGAGTCAGAGGTTACAGAGAGTAGGCGGGAGTAGACGTACCAACATGTGCTTTTCTTAAAGCTTCTGTTTCTCTGTTTTGCTAGAAGTTGTATCTTCATCTGAGGAAGAAAATATTCTGTTAAGAGCTCAGAGTAAAAAGCTGAGGGAAAATCAGAGTAATTTGTCAAGGGTAACAAAGAGTCCCAAAATTATTGACACTGGACCCCTGGGTAAATTATTCAGTTATTAAAGTTTGGTATCATTTAATCTATTTATTTTTGTATTGTTTGACATGGGTCTTGTTGATTTAATTTCAAGGTCTTAATTCCCAATTTCTTGGAAAAAGGCTCAGATTTTCTGCAACTGTACAATCACCTACAAAAGATTTAACTAAAGGTATGAATTTAAAGAAAATTTTTTATTCAATATCATCTTTTTAGACTTATCTTAGTTTACTAGCCAACATTACTAAAAACCACTTCAATTAATGTTAATTAGTTTTACACTTTTTATAGTTGTTGAGCTAAAGGAACATGATGCCCCAAGAGGTATTTTATCCAGTCACATCAGCTTGAATAAATCTAAAAATACAGCGGAACATGAACATGATACATCACTGCAAATGGGTAATAAGTAACTTTAATGTCAGGATCATGTGGTCAATTATTCCTCATGCACTGATCTTGAAAACCCACAATTAACCATTACTACACTGTTTTGATCAATTTAATCTATCTTCACAGCACGCAACAATTTGTCAGATTCAAGTTTTGAGGTTGGTGTTTTTGTCTCTAGAAACCCCATTGATTTAACTAAGACTTATGATGACAATTTTGAACTAGGTGAGTTAACTGTTAGAATGATGTAAAGTTTCATGCTCCTTGTCATGCTCACATTTATTACTACTCATATTGTTTATGTCAATCCTAGAAATTATGTCATCATCTGAGGAAGAGTGCATGCATTTTAATAAAAAGAAAAAGCATGTAGCAAACAGTTTGCACAGTAAGTGTATTATGGTTATGATTTTGTGAACTCTTTTGTTTTCTTGTGTCAAATTTTAAATAATTTTGTTTGATTCTCAGATGTTCAAGAGAAAACTAAATTGAAGAAAGGTATATTCATGAATGCATAATAACTAATTTACCTGAGATAATATTTTCTTGATTTTAATATAAATTCTTTTAATTAATTTTGCAGGTGGCCCTTCAAGCTCTAGAGTTAAGAAAATGCGTCAACGAAAAGAGGCTCGAATTGAAGCATTACTCCACTCAAATGCAGATGATTCTGATAGTGAATCTCGAGATATTACTCCACAAACTGTTAAAGATGATCTAGGTATGCTTTGGTTATAAATGTTCACTTACAGTTACCAATGGCATACAGTATTATATTGTGTAGCAAATTTACTGTCTTTTTCTTATTTTGCTCTAAAACCTTCAGGGTCAAGTAAGAAATCTCACAAGGATCAAATAGCACCTGGAGCTAGGAGGTCTGGTCAATCAAGGAAAGCAATAAGAAAAAATGAAATAGAAATGTCTAACAAGAACCCTACGAGTAGCCAGGAAAATGTTGTCTTGACTGAGTCCTTACATCTTGATGGTTTGTCATGATACCTATCACAAGTTTCAGTAAATTTTGAGTGTAATTTCATCTATTTAATTTTTCTAGTTCCTATTTTAGACAATCATGTATTAAATGGACAGTCAGAAGAAAAGAGTCAAACTCAAAAACATACGTTTGAGCAAACAAATTCCCAGAGTGGGAGTGAGGCAAAGCAACTTAGCAACCCAGACATCAAAAGGAGTAAAAGGAATAATGCTGTGAAAATACTCAGCAAAAAATCAACCAAACAAAGTACTCAAGAAAAGGACATAAGCCCCACCAGCAGTCAGGAAAATTTTCTCCTGATTGAGCCCTTAAGCCTTAATGGTTCGTCATGAAACCTATCACGAATTTTATTGCAGTTTTTAGGTGTAATTTCATCATTTTAATTTCTTTTAAATATTATTTTAGACAATCATTTGTTGAATGAACAGCCACAAGAAAAGTGTCAGACTCAAGAAAATGCATTTGAGCAAAGTAATTCTCAGAGTGGAGGTGAGGCAAAGCAACTTGACAACTTAGACATCAAAAGTGGCAGAGGGAAAAGAGCCACAAAAGTAATAGGCAAAAAATTTGCCAGAAAAAGATCTGAGGAAAAGAACAATTGTCCTTCAATGCCAAATAAAACCAATGGAGAAGAAGTATCAAGTCTGTGTTTTATATGCCTGGAATGTATTAGAAAACATACCTTATTTGCTTGTATTATATCTTGGTGTGCTTTATCTGGACAGGTAATCGCTACTCTCAGCGAGTTCGTAGACCACCCTCTATGTACTGGCTTGGAAGAAAAACTCAAATTACCACTATGCATATTGAAGAGGAAGTATTGATTCGGAATAATCCAGGACCATCCCAAGCACTGACTGATTTTGATAGTGAGTATTACTTTTTCCTCCCACTCTTCCTCCTCTCCAACTCTCTGCGCTACTTTCTTTACTCTCTTACCCATAGGGTGACGCCATCCTTCTCTCATGCCCTACCTTTCACTATTTCACTACTCTTAACCTTTTCAACTTTTACTCCATGCTTTCAGCTTACATTGTTCTCATGCTTTTTTTCCTTTCCCTTTAATTTGTTTTTCCTTGTACTTGATGTTCCCTTTTCTTTGTATTTCATACTACCAACAGCAATTTTTAAAATTGAAAATTAGATTAACCTCTTTATTTTTTTGTTTTTTGTTAAATGCACAGTGTTAGATTATGGTGATGATGGACAAAAATCCAAGGGTCAGAAAAGAAAAGTACTTCAGTCAAAAGTACACAAGAACATCAAGGTCTCCAAAAAGAGAAAATCTTCAGAATCTGAATATTCCTCCCTTAATTCTGAGTCCCAATCTTCTTCCCTTGAAAATTTGTACTTTGCTAGTGCTAAGAAAGACCTTAGTTGTTCCAAAAATGAAGTTCAAGAATTTCGGTGTGTCCAAGGAAGAGGTGTAAAAGGAGACATTCTTGCTCTTGGTGTGGGAGCCAAGTATGAAAATGTTTTCCATAAACAAAATCAGGTATGGGATTATGTATTGGTTTCATACCTCTTCAGCCTCATAATATTAAATACAATAAGTTTCTTGGTTAACATGTAAGATTTCACCTTGAGTAAAAAAAATGAAATAAATTTTGTTCCTTCTAGGTATTTTATTTGTTGGAAGGTGACATTAGTTATGAGTGCTCTAAGAAAAAGGCTACACTAGCATCAGGATCATTCGTTATTGTACCTCATGGTATGTAGTTCTTGTTTACAGTTTGATTTTAAATTAATCTCCAGGTTAACTTTAAATCCCAAATTTTAAAATGTTATCTCTCTCTTTTTTTCCCCTGGTAAATTATAGATCAGCACTTTATTATTACCAACATCAGCAACTCAACCACAAAGTTGGTGGTTGTTACATGTGGAATATAAATTTTCCCTAATTTTTATTAATAACAGTTTCAAAACAAAGTAAAAACACTCTTATAGCTTTTAAAAAGAGGTATACATGAATTAATAGGACATATTAATGGATTTCAAGATAATACAGCTTTTGTTTGCTGTCTGGTGGTCTGTTTTGATTCTTGTACATATATGTTGTAAATTGATGTATTGTATTTGTGACTTCATGATTTTGTCTGAGAAAAGTTACCAATCAAAAGTCTAACTCTGCAATATGTGGAATCCTTTCAAGCTTTGTATAAAGAAATTTTAATGTAATATATATTAATTTTTTTGTTTGATCTTTTTCTGATGTTGTGAAGACAGACTTACAGTTTCCCAGTTCCCAGTCTTTGATGTTGATGTCCAAATGAACCAAATGTAATTATCTAAATATAAGATTTGTTTTTTCAAAAGAGAAGAATAATCCATCATGAAGCCATTTCCCTGTTTGTGGCAGCTTAAGCCGAAGTGAATGTAGAAGGGGAAGAAACAAATCTTAGTCTCTTAGCGCAGAGTGCAGGGGATGACTAGGGGTGACAAAGCTGGCGGCCCCTTCCACCAGCCTCCAATTATTAAAAATTTTTTTTTTTTTTTTTAATTCTACAAATAAAATATTTTGGCCAGATGTCCTCTTTTCATTACTTTTAATAATTTCACGCATATAAGAATATGAAACAAACTGAAGGCTACCCCCACAGTAGCTAACTTTTTGTTTTGTTTTTGTGGAAACCGCCAAATACAAGTTCAATACCACCAACACAAAAGCACGCATGCGAGTGAAACCCTTGCAACCTTCTCCCTGTATATATTATTATGAAGGTGTCCCTCATTTTATCAATACAAATGTAGTTTGATTTAGCATGCCTCGCCTTTTAGATGATTTGAAGAATTCAAAATTTAAACCATGACACACCAGCATAGGTTGGCAGCGTTGAAGTCTTGTTGACGCTTCTTTTTGTTTTTCGTAAGTGTGTGTGTTTGTTTAGTTTGAGGGGTTTGAGGAAGAGGAGAGGACTCATACGCCGATACTAGTTTTGATTTGTATTTTTCCTGCTTTCCTGTTTGAAAATTGGTAAGGAAGGAAAGCACAAATGTGGGCAGTTAATGTTCATTGTTCAGCTCAGGCGTTTCGAGAGTCATTCATCGGTTCTGTTGCCAAATATTTGCCTCTTTAACTTCCAGGGTACTCCACTTTTAAATGAATTATTGTTTCTTTATGTCAATCTTCAGTATTTGCACTGTTTTGGATTCGTTATCTTGGCCTTATATCTGTGTGTTATATCGAGCTTGCTCTGTATCTTGAATCTATTATAGTCTGTTACCCTTCTCTCTGTTACCTCTATCTGGTGATTTAATTTGACTTCATAGGATTATGACACAAAGGCTCGAAAATGAGGAACTATTCAAGGTGGTTAAGAACTTTCACTCTAAGGAAAAGTATGAAGCTCCTTCTGTGGAGCACCCTGCTCTCCTCCCCAAGTTACGCCCCTATCAGAAAGAAGCAGTGAAGTGGATGATTCAAAGAGAAACGTGCCCTGTTGAAAATAATATTCACTTACAAAGTGGTAAGTCTTCATTTGCTGACTAATTTGTCATGTGTCATTTATGGAAGCTTCACCCTGGTTTTATTTTAAGTTGGCGCTGATGATGAAACCTATAGCTGCAATGATGCCAAAAGTCTGCCTGTTACCAGCCTTCCAACTGGGGGCATTTTGTCTGATGAAATGGGATTGGGCAAAACTGTTGAAGTTCTTGCCTGTATTCTCAATAACCCACGCTTAGATGTTGTAAGTATGCTCATGTAGGGTAGAAATATCCTTTTGTCACTACGTAATTTGCAATTCCTTAAACTTTATTTTGATGACACAAGGTAATGCCGAAGCCAAACCGCTGGAAGCCAGAAAGTTCTGAGAAGAACAGCAAAAAGCATGTCTCAGATCAAAAAGAAGCAACAAAAAGGAAAAAAAAGAAGGATTATGACGATGAATGGCAACCAAACTCTAAACGCAAACAAAAGGCCTGTTCAGCAAGTCAAAGTACCAAAGCAGAGGGAGAAGCTAAAACTGAAACAGAGTCTAAAGGAACAGAACTGAAAGGAAAGAATACATCTCGGGTTAAAACGTTGGCTCAGGAATGGTTTGTGTCATTTTTATGAAATCTACACTTTATTAAAGGGAACTAAAATATTCGTATTTTAATCGATAACTCTTCTCTTTAAATTTGTTAGGTATGAAAGTAAACTCTCTGAGGTCAAGGTAAACCCCATTAGAGTTTTTCGAGAAAGTTTGGAAAGCTCACAAAATTGTTCGAGGAATATTATTGTTCAGTGCATTTGTGGTGAGACTAATGAGGATGGCATCATGAAATGTAAGTCTTGTTCTCGATGGCTTCATAGTAAGTGCATAGGTGCCCTGAAATGGAATGGTGCACAAACAGTATACTGCCCACAGTGTTGGCTTAATCAGGTGAATAAACAATTCACTTCAATTAATTTACTGTTGGCAGAGTAATACTGTACCTATTACAATGATTCTTTTGCAGGCTCCTGTTAAGTCCCGTGCCACACTTATTGTGTCTCCTACCTCAATAAGCGGCCAGTGGCTCAATGAAGTGAAGAGGCATATTAGTAAAGATTCAAATTTTAAAGTTCTTGCCTACAAGGGAGTTAGAGTTGATGGGTTTTCACAACCTTATGAGTTTGCTGATTATGATCTTATCTTGACTACTTATGAAGTGTTACGGCATGAACTGTGTCTGGCAGAAGTTCATGAAAGGCGGAGTTTACGTTATGAAAAGCGTTATTTTACTCCCACATGTCCTTTGCTTTGCGTAGATTTTTGGCGCATATGCTTGGATGAAGCACAAATAGTTGAGGGCCATGCAACTGCAGCTGCTGATATGGTATCCCGTTTTACATCTGTTCATCGATGGGCAGTCACCGGAACACCAATCCAGAAAAGTCTTCAAGATCTTTTTGGCCTCATAGTCTTCTTATGCATTGAACCATATTGTAATTTAAAAGATTGGAAAAGTTCATTATATGAGCCTTTTTGCAATGGGAACAAGGTTCCAATGTACACACTTCTAGCTAATATAATGTGGCGCTCTTCAAAAGTTGATGTATTAGACCAGATTCAAATCCCACAACAAACAGAACTGCTTTGTTGGAATGATTTTTCCCCTGTTGAGCAGCACTTTTATCTTCGCACTCATCAGGAATGTTCTAATGACTTCTTGGAGAAACTTTCAAAATTTGAGTCTTTGGATTGGACTCTTGAATCACTAAAAGTTGTGACTGTTAACCATATTCTTGGACCTCTCCTTAGATTAAGGCAGGCTTGTTCCCATCCACAAGCTGTCCGTGGTAATGTGATCACAGCACAGAAGAAAACAATGACAATGACCGAGTTATTAGAAGCCCTCATCAAGAAAACTGTCATTGAAGCCCAGGAAGCACTTCGAAAGCATGTTGCTTCCTTAAATGCAATAGCTGGTTTACATATAATTTGTAACGAATTTGTCACTGCAGCAGAAAAATATAGAGAAGTACTTCAGATTGCTGAAGAATACAAAGGACGTGTGAAAGTAGATACTCTCCAGAGTATACACACCATGCATAATTTAGATGAAATAATTACATGCCACAAAGACACTATACCTCCTACATTAAGGGATGATTCTCTTTCTGTTGAGACAAAGAATCTTCAAGATAATTATTTAAGCAAAACTCAAGCTTCTGTGATATCAGCCGAAAAAAGTTTAGAGGAGCTATCAGAAAAAGTTTCTTTGATTGAAAATGAATTTTCAGAGGGTAACTCCAGTTGGTGGGTGGAACTGTGTTATAATTTAGACCGTGATGAAATGCTTATGAGAATACATGATGCTTTAGTAAATCATCGAAAGAGTAGAGCAGATGTCTCTTCCTCAAGTATTATCAATAAAGTGTCCACTGTCAATGGTGTTCAGCTAATATGTAATCAATGGCTGGAAGGACTTGAGAAAAATCAGAAAGCAGTGAGGAAAGGTCTTGAAGAGTTGAAAGCTGCAGACAGTACGACTTTGGTTAATGCTGCTGTTGACTGTCATCTCAGAAATAGTAATTTAAAATCAAAGAAAGCCTTATGTCAGCTTTGTGCTTATGAAAACAAGTTGAAAAATTATGAAATTGGTCTCTTTGATATTAAGCTTAAAAGAAATGAAAACACTATGGTTGGGGATGTATATTTGCTTGGCGAAGGAAAGGAGGGTTCTTGGAAGCCAAGTGAACAAGAAACAGTTCTTCGAACTATATTGTCTCTTGGCAAACAGAAAAAAGCTGAAGGTGGTTTAGTCAAAACAGGTGCATCATTTATCAAGCTTATGAATGCTTTACGCAAGGAATTTAAACCCATGCGACTTCTTTGGAGTATGATAAATGAAAGAACATGTGCTCAAGATGAACTGAATATGTGCAAACTTCGGTTAAGATTGCGTTTGCCGGATGAAGCAACTCCCTCTCAAGCAACGTCAACAAATAGAAGGAAATCAAAGCCAGAAAAGAATAAGTTGAGCTCATATATCGATACAAAAATGGAAAATCTACATGTGATAGAAATTCACCAGGTCTGATATTTCTATTTTTATAAATAATTTAGATTCAGTGTTAAATGAAAAGGAATATCTAAACAGCCCTTATTAAAATTGAATTTGTTTCCAGGTTGAAACCATGATTCACCAAAATAAACTTGAAGCAGCCACAGCACTGAGTGAGCTAAGAAAAAAATCTGGAACTGTGGCTTACTTGCAGAATCTTAGGAGCAAAGATGACTCGAAGCCAATTGTGGAGGTTTGCCCTGTGTGTCGAAATAACTTGGAAAAGAAGGTATTGCCCTCTTCTTGTATGTTTTTTAATTCCAAGGTATTGGAATAACCTGTTAACTGTCCTGTTTACAGTGGGCTGTCCTTTCATGTGGGCACTGTTACTGCATGGATTGTATCACTGAACTTTTTAAGAAAAAGCAAGTTCTCTGTGCTATTTGTAGAGAAACTACAAATTTTGATGAAGTATCTTTTGTGAATCCAAGCTCTAATGATGAGATTGAAAATGCTGAAACAGGAGATCCTATTCCTTCCGTACAAGGGTCTCACTCTACTAAAGTGGAAGCAATAATTAAGAAATTGTTTCTGCTTAAAGCAGCTGATCCCTCTGTGAAGGTTTTGATTTTCTCGACGGTTAGTCCATACATTTAAGAATAATATCTTATCCTCAATTGACTGTCTAATCATTTTTTTGTGTTTTAAAATAACAGTGGGAAAGAGTTTTAGATGTTCTTGAGGAAGCCTTGACACAAAATAATGTTAAGCACCTACGTTTAAGAACTGGTCCCAAATATGAGCTTACACTCAAACTATTCAAGGTATTTGTTTTTGAGTTCTTATACTCTATAGCGAGGGGCCCGCAACTCAAGTGATCATCCTGGAACCCTCCTTGATTCACAGCACTTTGCAATGCACTAATTTTAACGACTGCCAAATCTTTTTGGAACTTGCCAATGCATTGCAGTAAAGTTTATGGTGTTTGTCATAACAACATACAGCTGAATGTCCCTATTTCAATAAGAGAAGCTGTCATTTTAACCTCTTTCACCTAATTTTGAATGAACTTTTCTCATTTTGTAAATGGCACCATTAGGTTTGTTGGTTATTCTTCAAGCACCTCACATTCTTAACTTCACAGTGATTTGCTCAGATACAAGGGTATTAAATATCTCATCTAAATAAGTGATCTAAAAGTAGGTGAGCCAAGGATGATCTCAGTGCTTCCAACTGAGTTGAGAACCCCCTTTTTTAAACAATCTAATAGGGAAAATGATCTCTCCTTATCTATGGTTTAGAAATATGTGATTTATAGTTTACCATTATCTGTAACTTTTAGGATCAGGAACAGGAAGATACAGTTACTGCATTGCTCTTACCCTTGAAGTTGGGTTCTAAAGGTCTCAATTTAACTGAAGCCACACATGTTATGATGGTTGAACCAGTTCTTAATCCAGCAGAAGAGTTACAAGCTATTGGCAGAGTTCATCGGATTGGTCAAATGAGGTATTTTCCATGTTGCTAGAACTGTCTTCACCATTGATCACTTTCTGTGCTGATAGTACTAATCTTTCTTTTTCCTCATTCAGACCTACTTTTGTCCACCGGTTTCTTATTAAAGACACAATAGAGGAAAGAATGTTTTCTGCAGTCCAAGCCACTGGAAAAGAACAATGGAGTGGAAAGCAAGTAACATTAAAGCAGCTTAAAGATTTATTCACTTCATCACAGTCAGTAGTACCTGAAAACCAAATCTCATCTTCCACTTCTAGTTCTCTGCAGGATTAAGGCATCTGGATATTTTTACTCTGTGTAGTACATTTGAAAATACATTTTTAAATGTTTGCGATATCATTGAACTGGTATAACAAATGCTCAGGGCAATGACAAGGTTGCTAACTTTCTTGATCTCTGTATTTTATTAGGTCCAGTGTCCTTTAAATTATTTCATATATGTACCTTTTGCATGTAGGTAGGAAATATTTGAATAACTTTACAACTAAAGTTTGTTGTTTTTCTTTATTTCTTTTTCTCAACATTTCTTAAAGACGCTGATTTTTTATTGTAAATAATTACACAACCAAATTTTTTTCTGAAGCTAAAAGCGAGTTTGTATCATTCTGCATTACCTCACTGCTGATAGCAAATAAACACTTGTTACAAAACAATAATTTCAGCAGTATAAACAGCATCTGCAAACATCAAATCGATTCATCTTTAACTACAAATATTCTACACATCACAGTTAATCAATAGTGAAGTTAGGAGAGACCAGTAGAAAATTTTATGGAAATGAATACAATAAGTTCAAGAAAATTTTTGAGTAGATTCATACACATGTAGGTCAAGAGATCTTACACAGGTTATTAACATGTAATTTTAAAGAATTTAGTAGCATTACACCTAAGCATATCATGATGGCTGTTTTGCATTCAAGCAGCCAGCTCAGTTAACAATTTGAGTTCTTGTTACTTTTCTAGTTATGCAGTACCTACAGTACCTCACAAGAAACTTGATTTAGAACATGCCTTACAGTCACACACCACACCTTCAGTAGCAATACCCTGTAAATCTATAATTATTTAACACCCTGTATTTTCATAATTCTTTAAAGTTAGCTATTGAGAATAAATATATGAGAATAATCTTTGGCATGTCTTACATCTTCAGACTTGCAGGTATTTTAAGGAGAATGTCCTCCCAATAGTTTCTTGTCTGCACTTCTGCTAGTTGGAGATGCTATCACCATCATAAGATCCTTTCATAAATATCAGGCACATACTTGAGACATTACACATAAAGGATCTTCTGAACTGGCATCTCCACAAATCCCCTAATTGGACTAAACTTTCAAAGTTTCATAGGAAATGAAAACGTACAGTAAAGATGTATTACAGGGCTAAAGCTTGATATGTAAGGTTTTTGGTTTTCTAGAAAATTGACTCAATATCAAACTGACAACTGTAAACGAGTAAGTTGTTTCAGTTCTCGTGCAAGTATAAAAAAATGAGCACAATTTGGCACAATTCTTCAGAATATAACTTTCTGATTAACTATGACTAATAGTGTACATGTAAAATGCTACTTGCTAATTTAAACAACCGTATTAGGAGAATCCAAGTATATTAACTACGCACTGGTATTTTGAGAAAAGTACAAATTTGACCACATAAAACTCAAAAATGCTGACAAATTTAAATTTATAAAACATAAATAACATATTTAAAATATACCACAATAATACTGCACAGGATAAGAACTCAAGCATTGCGGGAATAATCAACAGTAGTACTAATCTGAAAAGTATTGGCCAAATCCTCATAGTACAATTTTTGCATTTTTTGTTTCACGGCCAATCAAACAAAACTTAAAACAGTAATGACTTGCAAAAAAGTCATTGTCATTGATTCATATTCATGGAACATTAATATGAAATAGGACAGTGTAAAAAGTCAAGTAGACAGCAATATGGACATAACGTTTTACACAACAATCTCAGATAATGGTGACAAAACTAAATTTTTGTTAAAAGTAGGAGTATTCTATTTTTAATATCCATTCGAGCAAAGCCTTCGAAACTTGAAAAAATCTGCACTAGACATTTAATTTTGGTTTGTATACAATTTCAATCAGTACTTAAAAGTTGAGAAAAAAAACAAGAATGTCAAATAAAGAAAAATACACAAGACATAAAACAGAAAATGAAGTTGTTTGAAACACCATGAAGATGTTTTTTGTACTGGATTCACACACCAAACAAATTGATAACATTCAAAATTAAATGCAGACCATTATGAACTAATATGCAGATATGTGAGTATTATCTGCTTGTGTACCATCTTACATAGTACAAGAAGTATTATTAATTTAAAACAAAAGAAGTCAGACTTTGTGCAACTATTTTGTCTACAATAATAATTCAGTAACAGCAAACACCAGATAGAGATTAATTATCAAAGAGATAGAATTGAAATAACACCCAGTAAAAACTGAGACTGGATAAGGATTACATTAACTCTTCCAAACTTTAACATATTTGACAGTGAAGCATTTAAAAGCAATAATTGGGAAGAGCTGAGAAGA
Source organism: Frankliniella intonsa (assembly GCA_033675135.1). NCBI lineage: Eukaryota > Metazoa > Arthropoda > Insecta > Thysanoptera > Thripidae > Frankliniella > Frankliniella intonsa. The sequence continues at coordinate 11,972,254 of CM066248.1, read as the reverse complement.
ACATGTAGGTAACCATGAACTGCATTGATTTGACAGAGGGAGCTCTTAAAGGCATGCTGGCATGCTATCTACGCTCTGATAGACAAAGATGAGAGCAGCATCACAAATGAGACACATATGATATTCTGGTCCAAGTACATACTGAATTATATACAGAAATATTTTATCATTAACTGTCTAAATGGGAGACAATGTAATATCCTTCAATATATACACAAACCATAGAACATAAACAAAAAATCAACAAATGCAAATGGTACAGAATAAGTACAACTTTTCTGCGAAAACAGATCTTCTTACTTGTAATGATAGGTATAACGGAAAACAATTGCCCCACAAAGTACCTAATAGCTATATGTATTGGACATACATACCTAAATAAGTGGAAATAACAAAACAATTGCCATAATTAACAGCCTTAAAATTCAACATTCAACAATGTTACTAAAGGTCCATATTAAATGTGATGTGTGGTATCTACATTAGTACGATCTACAATTTTAACTTGATCCTAGTTTATCTTTATTAGCCATTCAAATGTCATGAAGAAAATAAAATTCCATGAACCCATACGAACCCAAGTTGGAATGAATCCCTTGTACAAGGCTCCAACCCCTTCATTACGAACAGTCTGTAAAATGTAAAATGTTTAGATAGATAATATAGCATCAGAATTATAAAGTAGTACTAAAACAAAGTAACCACAGCAGGGCATTATGCATTGAAACAAAAGATAAGATCATATAAATAGTCTTCTAACACAACTTAGAAGACAGTGAATTTGTTGAACAGCTTGGATGCATTGAACTGATTATGTTATAATGAGACCTTGTGGCAAACAAAATCATTGTGTGCTATCTTACATTGCCCTGATTGGCTAGTAATTTTTAAACTAAGAATGTTTAATTTACACGATTTGCACCTACCTGAATACAGCAGTCCAAGCTCCCAGAGTACAGATGCGCAGTATGGGGCGTTGGGGATGTAATTCCTCCTGTCTTAAATTTTCTTTGATTCATTAGTCGAGTCTACAAATATCAAATAGGAAAGAAACAAACACAGATAAGATTATTAGACTCAAACTACAACAAAACATCTTAAAAATAAAACATCATGACTGAAGACTGACTCTTATGACATCAGTGGGTGTTGATGCAATTGCAGTTCCAGTACTTGCAATAAAACTGGATCTGCAAAAGGAAATGTTTTAGAACAATGAGTGCTGCTTCATACTGAAAATTCACTGCTCCTATTTTCTAGATGAACATATTACTTACATGATGATTGCTACGGTTTCTCCTACTTTTGGAGAGAAGCGATCCTTTGTGAAATCATAACCAGGCAGTTTAACTGCAGCAATAATTGCAGCCCTTTGAGCAGTAGGGCCTACACCCTAAGGAGAATAGCATGAAACAATTAACTAACCATGAAAACAATTTTTATAGTATGAATAAATTTGTAACAAGAGGTCTATTAATGCTCTACAATTGTGATAAACAATGTTCATAGCAACTTCAAAATTCAGAATGGAATGCTTACCCTCCAAAGGCCTCTCAGTCCTTCATGATAGTAGACATCACGAAAACAACTAATTAGACTATGATGGTGCCCTTGAACTTGCATTCGAACTTTTACAACATCAGTAGGATTTGCAATTGCACTTGATAACATTGCTGCTGTGACTGCACAAAGAACATTGGTCAATACATCTTCTTTTGGATCATCTCGCCTTAGAGCAACAATTTTCTTGAGAGAGTAATAAGTGCCAAATTTAATTGTCCCATTAACTGATTGCCTCAACACAGCTGGTGATATACTGCAAATTAAATAAATTATGAAATATAAATGGTAATTGTGGTTATTCATTGCAATCATAGATTGTTACAGAAAGAAAATTAGCTATACATACCCAGTATATAATGCCTTGTATCCATTCTGTCTGCAAATTTCAATTAGGGCATGTATCATGCCCCGATAACGTAACTCTGCATGCAAACTGTTTCGCTGCCCCTGGATCTGAAGACGTGTTTTGGTAGTGTCAATTGGAAACGTACCTGTATTAATTTAAACCAATATCATCAGGTTATCCATTTTAAACTGTGTTTGACAAAGGCACTATTAAAACACTTGAAGCCAAAAGCTGTAATCACATTTCACAGCATAAAGTCATCTTCTTCACAGACCAATAGCAGTCTAGAAAATTATGTTTAAAAAACAAATTGGCTTTAGGCTCCAGAAAACAAAAGCCCTAAACTAATTGAGTGACAAACCAAGTTCAGCTGTGCAGGAAGCCAGACCCGAAAAGACAAAAGGTCTCCAATCCAGTCCGTTTGTGGTTCCAACTCCCATTCCACCAACTGTTTCAGGTAAACCTGCACGCATTAATACAGTAATTAAAAAAAAAAATTAAACTAATAAGCAATTAGTTTATCAGAGGCACAATATCATATCTTGACTAAGGACTGAGAGGTTCAACACTAGTGACACTTCGCGATGAAAATTATTTCGTAATTCTCTTTACTTCGTATGGTACAGTAGACGGGTGTTTCGCATATCGCATAGACCCGTATAATCGCAAAATACACATAAGATCAACTTGTTTCTCTGAAACGCAGCTGGTAACACAAGTGGGTAAAGAACGCTGAAACGGCAAGACGCTCAGTGACACGCGACCTGACTAACTCCAAGATCGAGATTTACCTTCTGTAAGTATAAAAAGTTGAGATCTTATCCAAAATAAGAACGTCTAATCTAGTAGATCCTAATTCGTAACTGAACTTTCCTGATAACCTCACTTGGACTTGGTCTGCTAGCGCTAGTCTCCATTGCTTTCGGTCAAGGGCGATACACGAGAAGCCGGTGTGACGTCAATTGGCTTCCAACCGGTACAGCACACGGGCGAAATAAGCATCAGGTTCAAGGAGCGTAGTCGGCAGGGGGGGGGGGGGAGTTCGGTCATTTAGTGTGGGTTTTCGGCGTAGTATTGCAACAACAGTTTTCAACGGTTTGCACGTCACGTGCCACGTCCGCAAACTCCTAAAATGATCGGGCTCCATGGACTTGATTCATTTAATTTGGGTCCATAAGAAGGTATCCTAAAAGTTTGGTCAAAATCGGCGACAATTTTTTACGGTCCAACAATCGCAAAAAACCGCAAAGGCAATGGACTTTGCATTTAAGCGATTTACTGCCAAAGAAAATTTAGTAATAAATAACGGGGGTTGTGCAGGGCAACTCTTATGAACCCCCGGCACGATATCGCGAGGATGGGATCGTAGGAAAACCGGACTTTTCGGCGACGAAATGCGACGACAGTTCTACAGAGCGCAGAGGGAAGTGCCACCGTGAAGGAGCGTATTTCTCCAAAACTAAGTACGCTATCGTGCTCCTTGGACTTAATTCAAAAATTTGGGACCCAGAAGATAGTCCCTTATGAGTTTGGTCAAAATCAGTGACAATTTTTTTCGGCCCAAAATCGTAAAAATGCAAAGGCTATAGCCTTTGCGTTTTGCGATTTTCGGCCGAAAAAAAGTTGTCTCCGATTTCGACCAAACTCACAGGTAACCTTCTTCTGGGACTAAAAACATGTTGCAAGTCCAAGGGGCCCGATACGGGGCTTCGTTTAAGAGAAAATCGCTGTGGCGTGGCGTGGGCCCTTGTCTCTGCGTCGTTTCGACACATTGCATCGCCGCAAAACCCGGTTTACCGACAACGCAACCCTCGGGGGCTGGTCAAGGAGAACATCAGAGTACCCCTGCACAACCCGCGTCACTTTGAGGCAAATTTTTTTTTCGGCCGAAAATCGGAAAAACGCAAAGGCTATAGCCTTCGCATTTTTACGATTTTCGGCCAAAAAATAATGTTGCTTCAAAGTGACGGGGGTTGTTCCGGGGGACTCTTACGCACCCTTAGACCAACCTCCGAGGGTAGCCTGTGAGTTTGGTCGAAATCGGAGACAAATTTTTTCGGCCGAAAATCGCAAAAACGCAAAGGCTATAGCCTTTGCATTTTTACGGTTTTCGGCCGAAAAATAATGTTGCTCCAAAGTGACGGAGGTTGTTCCGGGGGACTCTTACGCACCCTTAGACCAACCCCCGAGGGTAGCTTGTGAGTTTGGTCAAAATCGGAGACAATTGTTTTTCGGCCGAAAATCGCAAAAACGCAAAGGCTATAGCCTTTGCATTTTCGCTGAGCGAGGCGAAGCTTATCGCTGAGCGAAGCGAAGCTTACTCCTGCAGGGGATCAGAAGTGTACTTGGTCGTGAGTCTGTCTGTCTGTCTCTCTGTCTCTCTGTGTTAGCCGGTTCTCCTCTTAAAGTACAGAAGTAATCGTAAAAAGCGGTAGTGTTCCGTAATCTACTAATTTCAGCGCTATAACATTTGTCCAGACTTTTCCTCTAAAGGGAGTTTGAAATATTGAAATGTTTAATGTAAACTTCACTCCGGAGAGGTTGGCAACGAAAGTAGTTAAGTTGTAGCGCCACCTAGCGGCAGTGTGCGAACTACGTCATGACGGCCCAGCCAAGCCCGGTGTCCACCTCGATTGTTTACAACATCAAAATTAGAAATTTAATTGTTAGTTCGACGAAATATGCTGTCTGAAATAGTTTTTAGAGTGGTGGTAGTCGTCGCACGAAGTTTCAAGTGTCGTCATTTTGTAGAAGTGTGTGTACGAGTGATTTGTCGTGTGTTCACGTCTGAGGGGTGGGGTGGGGAGGTTAAGTGCCTCAAATTCTTTTCAAAAAACCTCTGATTGTACTGGATTTGTGAAGTGAACGTCACGGATTGCCGAAATGACAGCCAGGATCGCTTCAACTTACTTCCGAACTTATTATTTGGGTGAGTGACATAACCTAACAACATAAACAATGTTGTTTACAATAGAGTAGACACAGTTCTGTCTGGGAGACAGCAGACTTTGGTCTGAGTATTAAAATCACATAACACCTTGATCTGAAAAGTGAGAGTTGCTAGCTGTGACATTATTTACTTATATTTATTTAAATTTTGTTTTAAACCTTTGCTCGATACCCAAGTGTTGTGATTTCTTATTGAGCCGCCACAAATTACCAGCCAAACGGTTTCCCCAATACGGTATTGATGCTGTAGTAGAACGATGCTCCTTTTAGACATAAGATAACAGACATTTGTTATACAAAAAGGTAAATAATTTATAAATATTAAATAGAAACATTTGGAGTCTCATTCTACTAAAGAAGACACATCAAAGTGTGGTGAAAGTATTAAAATCTTATAACCTTTAAACCCAACTAGATAAAGTAAATAGTATGGGTATTATTCAGATAAATTTAGAAGGATTTTGTTCCGAACCTTTGCTGTTCTTCCCAGTGATACGATTTCTGATCAAGTTGTCTTATGTATTAAACCAAACATACTGCTTGATCCGTTTTGGCTATGAATTAGAATGAGATGAAAGCTGCTCTATAAAAGTAATGATAAGGAGTAAATTTGTTTCTTAAAAATGTTTAGTTTATAGAAATTTGACTCCCACAACCACAAGGGGCGATACTGTAGATTGTATTTAGGTGGGAAACGGTACTTGAATTATAACAATTATGCTGAGAGTGTTTACACTAAATCAGTGTTTCTAAAACACTGAAATATTATCAAAACAAAGTCATATAACCATTAAAATGCTACAGAGGTTTTGGAGTGTTTCAATTCTACTTCAAATAGCTATAAATCATTTCAAAATAGATTCGCCTCATCATTTAAAGGTTGTGAGTCATTGTGAATGTCTTAATTGCATTCAAAGTTAGTGGCCTCTGTAACAACATTCATTACTATGTCTTTTCAATGAGTGACCCAATGCTTGGCTTACCATTGATACTTGTAAGTTGGTGTCAAGACAAACTTGTTTCAGAAGGATAGGAAGGGGGGACAGCATATCATGCAGTTGCATTCCTATATTCATCCAACCCCCGAGGGTGTCCTGTGAGTTTGGTCGAATTCGGAGACAATTTATTTTCGGCCGAAAATCATAAAAACGCAAAGGCTATAGCCTTGCCATTTTTACGATTTTAGGCCGGAAATAAATTTTGCTCCAAAGTGACAGGGGTTGTGCAGGGGCACTCTTAACTTCCCTTAGACCAACCCCCGAGGGTGTCCTGTGAGTTTGGTCGAATTCGGAGACAATTTATTTTCGGCCGAAAATCATAAAAACGCAAAGGCTATAGCCTTGCCATTTTTACGATTTTGGGCCGGAAATAAATTTTGCTCCAAAGTGACGGGGGTTGTGCGGGGGCACTCTTAACTTCCCTTCGACCAACCCATAGGGTGTCCTGTGAGTTTGGTCGAATTCGGAGACAATTTATTTTCGGCCGAAAATCATAAAAACGCAAAGGCTATAGCCTTGCCATTTTTACGATTTTGGGCCGGAAATAAATTTTGCTCCAAAGTGACGGGGGTTGTGCAGGGGCACTCATAACTTCCCTCAGACCAACCCCCGAGGGTGTCCTGTGAGTTTGGTCGAATTCGAAAACAATTTATTTTCCGCCCAAAATCATAAAAACGCAAAGGCTATAGCCTTGCCATTTTTACGATTTTAGGCCGGAAATAAATTTTGCTCCAAAGTGACGGGGGTTGTGCGGGGGCACTCATAACTTCCCTTAGACCAACCCCCGAGGGTGTCCTGTGAGTTTGGTCGAATTCGGAGACAATTTATTTTCGGCCGAAAATCATAAAAACGCAAAGGCTATAGCCTTGCCACTTTTACGATTTTGGGCCGGATATAAATTTTGCTTCAAAGTGACGAGGGTTGTGCGGGGGCGCTCATAACTTACCTTAGACCAACCCCCGAGGGTGTCCTGTGAGTAAGGTTGAATTTTTGAGACAATTTTTTTTCGGCCGAAAATCATAAAAACGCAAAGGCTATAGCCTTGCCATTTTTACGATTTTGGGCCGGAAATAAATTTTGCTCCAAAGTGACGGGGGTTGTGCGGGGGCACTCATAACTTCCCTTAGACCAACCCCCGAGGATGTCCTGTGAGTTTGGTCGAATTGGAGATAATTTATTTTCGGCCGAAAATCGCAAAAACGCAAAGGCTATAGCCTTGCCATTTTAACGATTTTGGGCCGAAGATAAATTTTACTCCAAAGTGACGGGGTTGTGCAGGGGCACTCTTAACTTCCTTCAGACCAACCCCCGAGGGTGTCCTGTGAGTTTGGTCGAATTCGGAGACAAGTTATTTTCGGCCGAAAATCATAAAAACGCAAAGGCTATAGCCTTGCCATTTTTACGATTTTAGGCCGGAAATAAATTTTGCTACAAAGTGACGGGGTTGTGCGGGGGCACTCTTAACTTCCTTAAGACCAACCCCCGAGGGTGTCCTGTGAGTTTGGTCGAATTCAGAGACAATTTATTTCCGGCCGAAAATCATAAAAACCGCAAAGGCTATAGCCTTGCCATTTTTACGATTTTAGGCCGTATAGCCTTGCCAAGTGACGAGTTGTGCGGGGCACTCTTAACTTCCCTTAGACCAACCCCGAGGGTGTCCTGTGAGTTTGGTCGAATTGAGACAATTTATTTTCGGCCGAAAATCATAAAAACGCAAAGGCTATAGCCTTGCCATTTTACGATTTTGGGCCGGAAATAAATTTTGCTCCAAAGTGACGGGGTTGTGCGGGGGCACTCTTAACTTCCTTAGACCAACCCCGAGGGTGTCCTGTGAGTTTGGTCGAATTCGGAGACAATTTATTTTCGGCCGAAAATTATAAAAACGCAAAGGCTATAGCCTTGCCATTTTTACGATTTTGGGCCGAAAATAAATTTTGATCCAAAATGACGGGGGTTGTGCAGGGCCACTCTTTACTTCCCTTAGACCAACCCCCGAGGGTGTCCTGTGAGTAGGGTCGAATTTTGAGACAATTTATTTTCGGCCGAAAATCATAAAAACGCAAAGGCTATAGCCTTGCCAATTTTACGATTTTGGGCCGGAAATAAATTTTGCTCCAAAGTGACGGGGTTGTGCGGGGGCACTCTTAACTTCCCTCAGACCAACCCCCGAGGGTGTCCTGTGAGTTTGGTCGAATTCGGAGACAATTTATTTTCGGCCGGAAATCATAAAAACGCAAAGGCTATAGCCTTGCCGTTTTACGATTTTTGGCCAGAAATAAATTTTGCTCCAAAGTGACGGGGGTTGTGCGGGGGCACTCTTAACTTCCCTTAGACCAACCCCCGAGGGTGTCCTGTGAGTTTGGTCGAATTCGGAGACAATTTATTTTCGGCCGAAAATCATAAAAACGCAAAGGCTATAGCCTTGCCATTTTTACGATTTTGGGCCGGAAATAAGATTTTGCTCCAAAGTGACGGGGTTGTGCAGGGGCACTCTTAACTTCCCTTAGACCAACCCCGAGGGTGTCCTGTGTGTTTGGTTGAAATCTGAGACAATTTATTTTCGGCCGAAAATCATAAAAACGCAAAGGCTATAGCCTTGCCATTTTTACGATTTTGGGCCGGAAATAAATTTTGCTCCAAAGTGACAGGGGGTTGTGCGGGGGCACTCTTAACTTCCCTTAGACCAACCCCGAGGATGTCCTGTGAGTTTGGTCGAATTCGGAGACAATTTATTTTCGGCCGAAAATCATAAAAACGCAAAGGCTATAGCCTTGCCATTTTACGATTTTGGGCCGGAAATAAATTTTGCTCCAAAGTGACGGGGGTTGTGCGGGGCACTCTTAACTTCCCTTAGACCAACCCCGAGGATGTCCTGTGAGTTTGGTCGAATTCGGAGACAATTTATTTTCGGCCGAAAATCATAAAAACGCAAAGGCTATAGCCTTGCCATTTTACGATTTTGGGCCGGAAATAAATTTTGCTCAAAGTGACGAGGAGTTGTGCGGGGCACTCTTAACTTCCTTAGACCAACCCCCGAGGGTGTCCTGTGAGTTTGGTCGAATTCGGAGACAATTTATTTTCGGCTGAAAATCATAAAAACGCAAAGGCTATAGCCTTGCCATTTTTACGATTTTAGGCCGGAAATAAATTTTGCTCCAAAGTGACGGGGGTTGTGCGGGGGCACTCAGAACTTCCCTTAGACCAACCCCCGAGGATGTCCTGTGAGTTTGGTCGAATTCGGAGACAATTTATTTTCGGCCGAAAATCATAAAAACGCAAAGGCTATAGCCTTGCCACTTTTACGATTTTGGGCCGGATATAAATTTTGCTTCAAAGTGACGAGGGTTGTGCGGGGGCGCTCATAACTTACCTTAGACCAACCCCCGAGGGTGTCCTGTGAGTTTGGTCGAATTCGGAGACAATTTATTTTCGGCCGAAAATCATAAAAACGCAAAGGCTATAGCCTTGCCATTTTTACGATTTTGGGCCGGAAATAAATTTTGCTCCAAAGTGACAGGGGTTGTGCGGGGGCACTCTTAACTTCCCTAAGACCAACCCCCGAGGGTGTCCTGTAAGTTTGGTCGAATTTGGAGAAAATTTATTTTCGGCCGAAAATCATAAAAACGCAAAGGCTATAGCCTTGCCATTTTTACGATTTTGGGCCGAAAATAAATTTTGCTCCAAAGTGACAGGGGGTTGTGCAGGGGCACTCATAACTTCCTTAGACCAACCCCGAGGGTGTCCTGTGAGTTTGGTCGAATTCGGAGACAATTTATTTTCGGCCGAAAATCATAAAAACGCAAAGGCTATAGCCTTGCCATTTTTACGATTTTGGGCCGGCAATAAATTTTGCTCCAAAGTGACGGGATTTGTGCGGGGGCACTCATAACTTCCCTTAGACCAACACCCGAGGATGTCCTGTGAGTTTGGTCGAAATCGGAGACAATTTATTTTCGGCCGAAAATCATAAAAACGCAAAGGCTATAGCCTTGCCACTTTTACGATTTTGGGCCGGAAATAAATTTTGCTCCAAAGTGACGAGGGTTGTGCGGGGGCACTCTTAACTTCCCTTAGACCAACCACCGAGGGTGTCCTGTGAGTTTGGTCGAATTCGGAGACAATTTATCTTCGGCCGAAAATCATAAAAACGCAAAGGCTATAGCCTTGCCATTTTTACGATTTTGGGCCGGAAATAAATTTTGATCCAAAGTGACGGGGGTTGTGCGGGGGAATCCTAACATCCCTTAGACCAACCCCAGAGGGTGTCCTGTGAGTTTGGTCGAATTCGGAGACAATTTATTTTCGGCCGAAAATCATAAAAACGCAAAGGCTATAGCCTTGCCATTTTTACGATTTTGGCCCGGAAATTAATTTTGCTCCAAAGTGACGGGGGTTGTGCGGGGCACTCTTAACTTCCCTTAGACCAACCCCGAGGGTGTCCTGTGAGTTTGGTCGAATTCGGAGACAATTTATTTTCGGCCGAAAATCATAAAAACGCAAAGGCTATAGCCTTGCCATTTTTACGATTTTGGGCCGGAAATAAATTTTGCTCCAAAGTGACGGGGGTTGTGCGGGGCACTCTTAACTTCCTTAGACCAACCCCGAGGGTGTCCTGTGAGTTTGGTCGAATTCGGAGACAATTTATTTTCGGCCGAAAATCATAAAAACGCAAAGGCTATAGCCTTGCCATTTTACGATTTTGGGCCGGAAATAAATTTTGCTCCAAAGTGACGGGGGTTGTGCGGGGCACTCTTAACTTCCCTTAGACCAACCCCGAGGGTGTCCTGTGAGTTTGGTCGAATTCGGAGACAATTTATTTTCGGCCGAAATTCATAAAAACGCAAAGGCTATAGCCTTTGCATTTTACGATTTTGGGCCGGAAATAAATTTTGCTCCAAAGTGACGGGGGTTGTGCGGGGGCACTCTTAACTTTCCTTAGACCAACCCCCGAGGGTGTCCTGTGAGTTTGGTCGAATTCGGAGACAATTTATTTTCGGCCGAAAATCATAAAAACGCAAAGGCTATAGCCTTGCCATTTTTACGATTTTGGGCCGGAAATAAATTTTGCTCCAAAGTGACGGGGTTGTGCGGGGGCACTCTTAACTTCCCTCAGACCAACCCCAGAGGGTGTCCTGTGAGTTTGGTCGAATTCGGAGACAATTTATTTTCGGCCGAAAATCATAAAAACGCAAAGGCTATAACCTTACCATTTTACGATTTTAGGCCGGAAATAAATTTTGCTCCAAAGTGACGGGGGTTGTGCGGGGGCACTCTTAACTTCCCTTAGACCAGCCCCGAGGGTGTCCTGTGAGTTTGGTCGAATTCGGAGACAATTTTTTTTCGGCCGAAAATCATAAAAACGCAAAGGCTATAGCCTTGCCATTTTTACGATTTTGGGCCGGAAATAAATTTTGCTCCAAAGTGACGGGGGTTGTGCGGGGGCACTCTTAACTTCCCTTAGACCAACCCCCGAGGGTGTCCTGTGAGTTTGGTCGAATTTGGAGACAATTTATTTTCGGCCGAAAATCATAAAAACGCAAAGGCTATAGCCTTGCCATTTTTACGATTTTTGGCCGGAAAGAAATTTTGCTCTAAACTGACGGGGGTTGTGCGGGGGCACTCTTAACTTCCCTTAGACCACCCCCCGAGGGTGTCCTGTGAGTTTGGTCGAATTCGGAGACAATTTATTTTCGGCCGAAAATCATAAAAACGCAAAGGCTATAGCCTTGCCATTTTTACGATTTTGGGCCGGAAATAAATTTTGCTCCAAAGTGACGGGGGTTGTGCGGGGGCACTCTTAACTTCCCTTAGACCAACCCATAGGGTGTCCTGTGAGTTTGGTCGAATTCGGAGACAATTTATTTTCGGCCGAAAATCATAAAAACGCAAAGGCTATAGCCTTGCCATTTTTACGAATTTGGACCGGAAATAAATTTTGCTCCAAAGTGACGGGGTTGGGCGGGGGCACTCTTAACTTCCCTTAGACCAACCCCCGAGGGTGTCCTGTGAGTTAGGTTGAATTTTTGTGACAATTTATTTTCGGCCGAAAATCATAAAAACGCAAAGGCTATAGCCTTGCCATTTTTACGATTTTGGGCCGGATATAAATTTTGCTTCAAAGTGACGAGGGTTGTGCGGGGGCACTCATAACTTCCCTTAGACCAACCCCCGAGGGTGTCCTGTGAGTTAGGTTGAATTTTTGAGACAATTTATTTTCGGCCGAAAATCGCAAAAACGCAAAGGCTATAGCCTTGCCATTTTTACGATTTTGGGCCGGAAATAAATTTTGCTCCAAAGTGACGGGGGTTGTGCGGGGGCACTCATAACTTCCCTTAGACCAACCCCCGAGGGTGTCCTGTGAGTTAGGTTGAATTTTTGAGACAATTTTTTTTCGGCCGAAAATCGCAAAAACGCAAAGGCTATAGCCTTGCCATTTTTACGATTTTGGGCCGGAAATAAATTTTGCTCCAAAGTGACGGGGGTTGTGCGGGGGCACTCTTAACTTCCCTTAGACCAACCCCCGAGGGTGTCCTGTGAGTTTGGTCGAATTCGGAGACAATTTATTTTCGGCCGAAAATCATAAAAACGCAAAGGCTATAGCCTTGCCATTTTTACGATTTTGGGCCGGATATAAATTTTGCTTCAAAGTGACGAGGGTTGTGCGGGGGCACTCATAACTTCCCTTAGACCAACCCCGAGGGTGTCCTGTGAGTTAGGTTGAATTTTTGAAACAATTTATTTTCGGCCGAAAATCATAAAAACGCAAAGGCTTTAGCCTTGCCATTTTTACGATTTTGGGCCGGAAATAAATTATGCTCCAAAGTGACGGGGGTTGTGCAGGGCACTCTTAACTTCCTTAGACCAACCCCCGAGGGTGTCCTGTGAGTTTGGTCGAATTCGGAGACAATTTATTTTCGGCCGAAAATCATAAAAACGCAAAGGCTATAGCCTTGCCATTTTTACGATTTTGGGCCGGAAATAAATTTTGCTCCAAAGTGACGGGGGTTGTGCAGGGGCACTCTTATTTTCCCTTAGACCAACCCCCGAGGGTGTCCGGTGAGTTTGGTCGAATTTGGAGACAATTTATTTTCGGCCGAAAATCATAAAAACGCAAAGGCTATAGCCTTGCCATTTTTACGATTTTGGGCCGGAAATAAATTTTGCTCCAAAGTGACGAGTGTTGTGCGGGGGCACTCTTATTTTCGCTTAGACCAACCCCCGAGGGTGTCCTGTGAGTTTGGTCGAATTTGGAGACAATTTATTTTCGGCCGAAAATCATAAAAACGCAAAGGCTATAGCCTTGCCATTTTTACGATTTTGGGCCGGATATAAATTTTGCTTCAAAGTGACGAGGGTTGTGCGGGGGCACTCATAACTTCCCTTAGACCAACCCCCGAGGGTGTCCTGTGAGTTTGGTCGAATTCGGAGACAATTTATTTTCGGCCGAAAATCATAAAAACGCAAAGGCTATAGCCTTGCCATTTTTACGATTTTGGGCCGGAAATAAATTTTGCTCCAAAGTGACGGGGGTTGTGCAGGGGCACTCTTAACTTCTCTTAGACCAACCCCGAGGGTGTCCTGTGAGTTTGGTCGAATTCGGAGACAATTTATTTTCGGCCGAAAATCATAAAAACGCAAAGGCTATAGCCTTGCCATTTTACGATTTTGGGCCGGAAATAAATTTTGCTCAAAGTGACGGGGGTTGTGCGGGGCACTCTTAACTTCCCTTAGACCAACCCCGAGGGTGTCCTGTGAGTTTGGTCGAATTCGGAGACAATTTATTTTCGGCCGAAAATCATAAAAACGCAAAGGCTATAGCCTTGCCATTTTTACGATTTTGGGCCGGAAATAAATTTTGCTCCAAAGTGACGGGGGTTGTGCAGGGGCACTCTTAACTTCCCTTAGACCAACCCCCGAGGGTGTCCTGTGAGTTTGGTCGAATTCGGAGACAATTTATTTTCGGCCGAAAATCATAAAAACGCAAAGGCTATAGCCTTGCCATTTTTACGATTTTGGGCCGGATATAAATTTTGCTCCAAAGTGACGGGGGTTGTGCGGGGGCACTCATAACTTCCCTTAGACCAACCCCCGAGGGTGTCCTGTGAGTTTGGTCGAATTCGGAGACAATTTATTTTCGGCCGAAAATCATAAAAACGCAAAGGCTATAGCCTTGCCATTTTTACGATTTTGGGCCGGAAATAAATTTTGCTCCAAAGTGACGGGGGTTGTGCAGGGGCACTCTTAACTTCTCTTAGACCAACCCCCGAGGGTGTCCTGTGAGTTTGGTCGAATTCGGAGACAATTTATTTTCGGCCGAAAATCATAAAAACGCAAAGGCTATAGCCTTGCCATTTTTACGATTTTGGGCCGGATATAAATTTTGCTCCAAAGTGACGGGGGTTGTGCGGGGGCACTCATAACTTCCCTTAGACCAACCCCCGAGGGTGTCCTGTGAGTTAGGTTGAATTTTTGAGACAATTTTTTTTCGGCCGAAAATCGCAAAAACGCAAAGGCTATAGCCTTGCCATTTTTACGATTTTGGGCCGGAAATAAATTTTGCTCCAAAGTGACGGGGGTTGTGCAGGGGCACTCTTAACTTCCCTTAGACCAACCCCCGAGGATGTCCTGTGAGTTTGGTCGAATTCGGAGACAATTTATTTTCGGCCGAAAATCATAAAAACGCAAAGGCTATAGCCTTGCCATTTTTTACGATTTTGGGCCGTAAATAAATTTTGCTCCAAAGTGACGGGGGTTGTGCGGGGCACTCTTAACTTCCCTTAGACCAATCCCCGAGGGTGTCCTGTGAGTTTGGTCGAATTCGGAGACAATTTATTTTCGGCCGAAAATCATAAAAACGCAAAGGCTATAGCCTTGCCATTTTTACGATTTTGGGCCGGAAATAAATTATGCTCCAAAGTGACGGGGGTTGTGCAGGGGCACTCTTAACTTCCCTTAGACCAACCCCCGAGGATGTCCTGTGAGTTTGGTCGAATTCGGAGACAATTTCTTTTCGGCCGAAAATCATAAAAACGCAAAGGCTATAGCCTTGCCATTTTTACGATTTTGGGCCGGAAATAAATTTTGCTTTAAAAAGACGGGGGTTGAGCGGGGGACTCTTAACTTTCCTTAGACCAACCCCCGAGGGTGTCCTGTGAGTTTGGTCGAATTCGGAGACAATTTATTTTCGGCCGAAAATCATAAAACGCAATGGCTATAGCCTTGCCATTTTTACGATTTTGGCCCGGAAATATATTTTGCTCTAAAGTGACGGGGGTTGTGCGGGGGCACTCTTAACTTCCCTTAGACCAACTCTCGAGGGTGTCCTGTGAGTTTGGTCGAATTCGGAGACAATTTATTTTCGGCCGAAAATCATAAAAACGCAAAGGCTATAGCCTTGCCATTTTTACGATTTTTGGCCGGAAATAAATTTTGCTCCAAAGTGACGGAGGTTGTGCGGGGGCACTCTTAACTTCCCTTAGACCAACCCCCGAGGTTGTCCTGTGAGTTTGGTCGAATTCGGAGACAATTTATTTTCGGCCGAAAATCATAAAAACGCAAAGGCTATAGCCTTGCCATTTTTACGATTTTGGGCCGGAAATAAATTTTGCTTCAAAGTGACGGGGGTTGTGCGGGGGCACTCTTAACTTCCCTTAGACCAACCCCCGAGGGTGTCCTGTGAGTTTGGTCGAATTGGAGACAATTTATTTTCGGCCGAAAATCATAAAAACGCAAAGGCTATAGCCTTGCCATTTTTACGATTTTGGGCCGGAAATAAATTTTGCTCCAAAGTGACGGGGGTTGTGCAGGGGGCACTCTTAACTTCCCTTAGACCAACCCGAGGGTGTCCTGTGAGTTTGGTCGAATTTGGAGACAATTTATTTTCGGCCGAAAATCATTAAAAACGCAAAGGCTATAGCCTTGCCATTTTACGATTTTGGGCCGGAAATAAATTTTGCTCCAAAGTGACGAGGGTTGTGCGTGGGCACTCTTAACTTCCCTTAGACCAACCCCTGAGGATGTCCTGTGAGTTTGGTCGAATTCGGAGACAATTTATTTTCGGCCGAAAATCATAAAAACGCAAAGGCTATAGCCTTGCCATTTTTACGATTTTGGGCCGGAAATATATTTTGCTTAAAAGTGACGGGGGTTGTGCGGGGGCACTCTTAACTCTCCTTATACCAACCCCCGAGGGTGTCCTGTGAGTTTGGTCGAATTTGGAGACAATTTATTTTCGGCCGAAAATCATAAAAACGCAAAGGCTATAGCCTTGCCATTTTTACGATTTTGGGCCGGAAATAAATTTTGCTCCAAAGTGACGGGGTTATGCGGGGGCACTCTTAACTTCCCTTAGACCAACCCCCGAGGGTGTCCTGTGAGTTTGGTCGAGTTCGGAGACAATTTATTTTCGGCCGAAAATCATAAAAACGCAAAGGCTATAGCCTTGCCATTTTTCGATTTCGTACCGGAAATAAATTTTGCTCCAAAGTGACGGGGTTGTGCGGGGGCACTCTTAACTTCCCTTAGACCAACCCCAGAGGGTGTCCTGTGAGTTTGGTCGAATTCGGAGACAATTTATTTTCGGCCGAAAATCATAAAAACGCAAAGGCTATAGCCTTGCCATTTTTACGATTTTGGGCCGGAAATAAATTTTGCTTCAAAGTGACGAGGGTTGTGCGGGGGCACTCATAACTTCCCTTAGACCAACCCCCGAGGGTGTCCTGTGAGTTAGGTTGAATTTTTGAGACAATTTATTTTCGGCCGAAAATCATAAAAACGCAAAGGCTATAGCCTTGCCATTTTTACGATTTTGGGCCGGAAATAAATTTTGCTCCAAAGTGACGGGGGTTGTGCAGGGGCACTCTTAACTTCCCTTAGACCAACCCCCGAGGGTGTCCTGTGAGTTTGGTCGAATTCGGAGACAATTTATTTTCGGCCGAAAATCATAAAAACGCAAAGGCTATAGCCTTGCCATTTTTACGATTTTGGGCCGGAAATAAATTTTGCTCCAAAGTGACGGGGGTTGTGCGGGGCACTCTTAACTTCCCTTAGACCAACCCCCGAGGGTGTCCTGTGAGTTTGGTCGAATTCGGAGACAATTTATTTTCGGCCGAAAATCATAAAAACGCAAAGGCTATAGCCTTGCCACTTTTACGATTTTGGGCCGGATATAAATTTTGCTTCAAAGTGACGAGGGTTGTGCGGGGGCGCTCATAACTTACCTTAGACCAACCCCCGAGGGTGTCCTGTGAGTAAGGTTGAATTTTTGAGACAATTTTTTTTCGGCCGAAAATCGCAAAAACGCAAAGGCTATAGCCTTGCCATTTTTACGATTTTGGGCCGGAAATAAATTTTGCTCCAAAGTGACGGGGGTTGTGCAGGGGCACTCTTAACTTCCCTTAGACCAACCCCCGAGGGTGTCCTGTGAGTTTGGTCGAATTCGGAGACAATTTATTTTCGGCCGAAAATCATAAAAACGCAAAGGCTATAGCCTTGCCATTTTTACGATTTTGGGCCGGAAATAAATTTTGCTCCAAAGTGACGGGGGTTGTGCGGGGGCACTCTTAACTTCTCTTAGACCAACCCCCGAGGGTGTCCTGTGAGTTTGGTCGAATTCGGAGACAATTTATTTTCGGCCGAAAATCATAAAAACGCAAAGGCTATAGCCTTGCCATTTTTACGATTTTGGGCCGGAAATAAATTTTGCTCCAAAGTGACGGGGTTGTGGGGGGCACTCTTAACTTCCTTAGACCAACCCCGAGGGTGTCCTGTGAGTTTGGTCGAATTCGGAGACAATTTATTTTCGGCCGAAAATCATAAAAACGCAAAGGCTATAGCCTTGCCATTTTTACGATTTTGGGCCGGAAATAAATTTTGCTCCAAAGTGACGGGGGTTGTGCGGGGGCACTCTTAACTTCCCTTAGACCAGACCCGGGGGTGTCCTGTGAGTTTGGTCGAATTCGGAGACAATTTATTTTCGGCCGAAAATCATAAAAACGCAAAGGCTATAGCCTTGCCATTTTTACGATTTTGGGCCGGAAATAAATTTTGCTCCAAAGTGACGGGGGTTGTGCAGGGGCACTCTTAACTTCCCTTAGACCAACCCCCGAGGGTGTCCTGTGAGTTTGGTCGAATTCGGAGACAATTTATTTTCGGCCGAAAATCATAAAAACGCAAAGGCTATAGCCTTGCCATTTTCCGATTTTGGGCCGGAAATAAATTTTGCTCCAAAGTGACGGGGGTTGTGCGGGGGCACTCTTAACTTCCCTTAGACCAACCCCGAGGGTGTCCTGTGAGTTTGGTCGAATTCGGAGACAATTTATTTTCGGCCGAAAATCATAAAACGCAAAGGCTATAGCCTTGCCATTTTTACGATTTTGCCCGGAAAGAAATTTTGCTCCAAAGAGACGGGGGTTGTGCAGGGCCACTCTTTACTTCCCTTAGACCAACCCCCGAGGGTGTCCTGTGAGTAGGGTCGAATTTGGAGACAATTTATTTTCGGCCGAAAATCATAAAAACGCAAAGGCTATAGCCTTGCCATTTTTACGATTTTGGGCCGGAAATAAATTTTGCTCCAAAGTGACGGGGTTGTGCGGGGGCACTCTTAACTTCCCTTAGACCAACCCCAGAGGGTGTCCTGTGAGTTTGGTCGAATTCGGAGACAATTTATTTTCGGCCGAAAATCATAAAAACGCAAAGGCTATAGCCTTTGCATTTTTACGATTTTGGGCCGAAAATAAATTTTGCTCCAAAGTGACGGGGTTGTGCGGGGCACTCTTAACTTCCCTTAGACCAACCCCTGAGGGTGTCCTGTGCGTTTGGTCGAATTCGGAGACAGTTAATTTTCGGCCGAAAATCATAAAAACGCAAAGGCTATAGCCTTGGCATTTTTACGATTTTGGGCCGGAAATAAATTTTGCTCCAAAGTGACGGGGGTTGTGCGGGGGCACTCTTAACTTCCCTTAGACCAGACCCGGGGGTGTCCTGTGAGTTTGGTCGAATTCGGAGACAATTTATTTTCGGCCGAAAATCATAAAAACGCAAAGGCTATAGCCTTGCCATTTTAACGATTTTGGGCCGAAAATAAATTTTGCTCCAAAGTGACGGGGGTTGTGCAGGGGCACTCTTAACTTCCCTTAGACCAACCCCCGAGGGTGTCCTGTGAGTTTGGTCGAATTTGGAGACAATTTATTTTCGGCCGAAAATCATAAAAACGCAAAGGCTATAGCCTTGCCATTTTTACGATTTTGGGCCGGAAATAAATTTTGCTCCAAAGTGACGGGGGTTGTGCGGGGGCACTCTTAACTTCCCTTAGACCAACCCCGAGGGTGTCCTGTGAGTTTGGTTGAATTGGAGACAATTTATTTTCGGCAGAAAATCATAAAAACGCAAAGGCTATAGCCTTGCCATTTTTACGATTTTGGGCCAAAAATAAATTTTGCTCCAAAGTGAGGGGGGGTTGTGCGGGGGCACTCTTAACTACCCTTAGACCAACCCCTGAGGGTGTCCTGTGAGTTTGGTCGAATTTTTGAGACAATTTATTTTCGGCCGAAAATCATAAAAACGCAAAGGCTATAGCCTTGCCATTTTTACGATTTTGGGCCGGAAATAAATTTTGCTCCAAAGTGACGGGGGTTGTGCGGGGGCACTCTTAACTTCCCTTAGACCAACCCCCGAGGGTGTCCTGTGAGTTTGGTCGAATTCGGAGACAATTTATTTTCGGCCGAAAGTCATAAAAACGCAAAGGCTATAGCCTTTGCATTTTTACGATTTTGGCCCGAAAATAAATTTTGCTTCAAAGAGACGGGGGTTGTGCAGGGCCACTCTTTACTTCCCTTAAACCAACCCCTAGGGTGTCCTGTGAGTTTGGTCGAATTTGGAGACAATTTATTTTCGGCCGAAAATCATAAAAACGCAAAGGCTATAGCCTTGCCATTTTTACGATTTTGGGCCGGAAATAAATTTTGCTCCAAAGTGACGGGGGTTGTGCGGGAGCACTCATAACTTCCCTTAGACCATTCCCCGAGGGTGTCCTGTGAGTTTGGTCGAATTCGGAGACAATTTATTTTCGGCCGAAAATCATAAAAACGCAAAGGCTATAGCCTTGCCATTTTTACGATTTTGGGCCGGAAATAAATTTTGCTCCAAAGTGACGGGGGTTGTGCGGGGGCACTCTTAACTTCCTTAGACCAACCCCGAGGGTGTCTTGTGAGTTTGGTCGAATTCGGAGACAATTATTTTCGGCCGAAAATCATAAAAACGCAAAGGCTATAGCCTTGCCATTTTTACGATTTTGGGCCGGAAATAAATTTTACTCCAAAGTGACGGGGGGGTTGTGCGGGGCACTCTTAACTTCCCTTAGACCAACCCCGAGGGTGTCCTGTGAGTTTGGTCGAATTTGGAGACAATTTATTTTCGGCCGAAAATCATAAAAACGCTAAGGCTATAGCCTTGCCATTTTTACGATTTTGGGCCGGAAATAAATTTTGCTCCAAAGTGACGGGGTTGTGCAGGGGCACTCTTAACTTCCCTAGACCAACCCCCGAGGGTGTCCTGTGAGTTTGCTCGAATTCGGAGACAATTTATTTTCGGCCGAAAATCATAAAAACGCAAAGGCTATAGCCTTGCCATTTTTACGAATTTGGACCGGAAATAAATTTTGCTCCAAAGTGACGGGGTTGTGCGGGGGCACTCTTAACTTCCCTAAGACCAACCCCCGAGGGTGTCCTGTGAGTTTGGTCGAATTTGGAGACAATTTATTTTCGGCCGAAAATCATAAAAACGCAAAGGCTATAGCCTTGGCATTTTAACGATTTTGGGCCGAAAATAAATTTTGCTCCAAAGTGACGGGGTTGTGCGGGGCACTCTTAACTTCCCTTAGACCAACCCCGAGGGTGTCCTGTGAGTAGGGTCGAATTTGGAGACAATTTATTTTCGGCCGAAAATCATAAAAACGCAAAGGCTATAGCCTTGCCATTTTTACGATTTTGGGCCGGAAATAAATTTTGCTCCCAAGTGACGGGGGTTGTGCAGGGGCACTCTTAACTTCCCTTAGACCAACCCCTGAGGGTGTCCTGTGCGTTTGGTCGAATTCGGAGACAGTTTATTTTCGGCCGAAAATCATAAAAACGCAAAGGCTATAGCCTTGCCATTTTTACGATTTTGGGCCGGAAATAAATTTTGCTCCAAAGTGACGGGGGTTGTGCAGGGGCACTCTTAACTTCCCTTAGACCAACCCCCGAGGGTGTCCTGTAAGTTTGGTTGAATTCGGAGACAGTTTATTTTCGGCCGTAAATCATAAAAACGCAAAGGCTATAGCCTTGCAATTTTTACGATTTTGGGCGGGAAATAAATTTTGCTAAAAAGTGACGGGGCTGTTGCGGGGGCACTCTTAAGTTCCCTAAAACCAACCCCCGAGGGTGTCCTGTGAGTTTGGTCGAATTCGGAGACAATTTATTTTCGGCCGAAAATCATAAAAACGCAAAGGCTATAGCCTTGCCATTTTTACGATTTTGGGCCGGAAATAAATTTTGCTCCAAAGTGACGGGGGTTGTGCGGGGGCACTCTTAACTTCCATTAGACCAACCCCCGAGGGTGTCCTGTGAGTTTGGTCGAATTCGGAGACAATTTATTTTCGGCCGAAAATCATAAAAACGCAAAGGCTATAGCCTTGCCATTTTTACGATTTTGGGCCGGAAATAAATTTTGCTCCAAAGTGACGGGGGTTGTGCAGGGGCACTCTTAACTTCCCTTAGACCAACCCCCGAGGGTGTCCTGTGAGTTTGGTCGAATTCGGAGACAATTTATTTTCGGCCGAAAATCATAAAAACGCAAAGGCTATAGCCTTGCCATTTTTACGATTTTGGGCCGGAAATAAATTTTGCTCCAAAGTGACAGGGGTTGTGCGGGGGCACTCTTAACTTCCCTTAGACCAACCCCCGAGGGTGTCCTGTGAGTTTGGTCGAATTCGGAGACAATTTATTTTCGGCCGAAAATCATAAAAACGCAAAGGCTATAGCCTTGCCATTTTTACGATTTTGGGCCGGAAATAAATTTTGCTCCAAAGTGGGAGGGGTTGTGCAGGGGCACTCTTAACTTCTCTTAGACCAACCCCCGAGGGTGTCCTGTGAGTTTGGTCGAATTCGGAGACAATTTATTTTCGGCCGAAAATCATAAAAACGCAAAGGCTATAGCCTTGCCATTTTTACGATTTTGGGCCGGAAATAAATTTTGCTCCAAAGTGACGGGGTTGTGCGGGGGCACTCTTAACTTCCCTTAGACCACCCCCGAGGGTGTCCTGTGAGTTTGGTCGAATCCGGAGACAATTTATTTTCGGCCGAAAATCATAAAAACGCAAAGGCTATAGCCTTGCCATTTTTACGATTTTGGGCCGGAAATAAATTTTGCTCCAAAGTGACGGGGGTTGTGCAGGGGGCACTCTTAACTTCCCTTAGACCAACCCCCGAGGGTGTCCTGTGAGTTTGGTCGAATTCGGAGACAATTTATTTTCGGCCGAAAATCATAAAAACGCAAAGGCTATAGCCTTGCCATTTTTACGATTTTGGGCCGGAAATAAATTTTGCTCCAAAGTGACGGGGGTTGTGCAGGGGCACTCTTAACTTCCCTTAGACCAACCCCCGAGGATGTCCTGTGAGTTTGGTCGAATTCGGAGACAATTTATTTTCGGCCGAAAATCATAAAAACGCAAAGGCTATAGCCTTGCCATTTTTACGATTTTGGGCCGGAAATAAATTTTGCTCCAAAGTGACGGGGGTTGTGCAGGGGCACTCTTAACTTCCCTTAGACCAACCCCCGAGGGTGTCCTGTGAGTTTGGTCGAATTCGGAGACAATTTATTTTCGGCCGAAAATCATAAAAACGCAAAGGCTATAGCCTTGCCATTTTTACGATTTTGGGCCGGAAATAAATTTTGCTCCAAAGATACGGGGTTGTGCAGGGGCACTCTTAACTTCCCTTAGACCAACCCCGAGGGTGTCCTGTGAGTTTGGTCGAATTCGAGACAATTTATTTTCGGCCGAAAATCATAAAAACGCAAAGGCTATAGCCTTGCCATTTTTACGATTTTGGGCCGGAAATAAATTTTGCTCCAAAGTGACGGGGTTGTGCAGGGGCACTCTTAACTTCCCTTAGACCAACCCCCGAGGGTGTCCTGTGAGTTTGGTCGAATTCGGAGACAATTTATTTTCGGCCGAAAATCATAAAAACGCAAAGGCTATAGCCTTGCCATTTTTACGATTTTGGGCCGGAAATAAATTTTGCTCCAAAGTGATGGGGTTGTGCAGGGGCACTCTTAACTTCCTCTAGACCAACCCCCGAGGGTGTCCTGTGAGTTTGGTCGAATTCGGAGACAATTTATTTTCGGCCGAAAATCATAAAACGCAAAGGCTATAGCCTTGCCATTTTTACGATTTTGGGCCGGAAATAAATTTTGCTCCAAAGTGACGGGGGTTGTGCGGGGGCACTCTTAACTTCCCTTAGACCAACCCCCGAGGGTGTCCTGTGAGTTTGGTCGAATTCGGAGACAATTTATTTTCGGCCGAAAATCATAAAAACGCAAAGGCTATAGCCTTGCCATTTTTACGATTTTGGGCCGGAAATAAATTTTGCTCCAAAGTGACGGGGTTGTGCGGGGACACTCTTGACTTCTTTAGACCAACCCCGAGGGTGTCCTGTGAGTTGGGTCGAATTCGGAGACAATTAATTTCGGCCGAAAATCATAAAAACGCAAAGGCTATAGCCTTGCCATTTTTACGATTTTGGGCCGAAAATAAATTTTGCTCCAAAGTGACGGGGTTGTGCGGGGGCACTCTTAACTTCCCTTAGACCAACCCCCGAGGGTGTCCTGTGAGTTTGGTCGAATTCGGAGACAATTTATTTTCGGCCGAAAATCATAAAAACGCAAAGGCTATAGCCTTGCCATTTTTACGATTTTGGGCCGGAAATAAATTTTGCTCCAAAGTGACGGGGGTTGTGCGGGGGCACTCTTAACTTCTCTTAGACCAACCCCCGAGGGTGTCCTGTGAGTTTTGTCGAGTTCGAGGACAATTTATTTTCGGCCGAAAATCATTAAAACGCAAAGGCTATAGCCTTGGCATTTTTACGATTTTGGGCCGGAAATAAATTTTGCTCCAAAGTGACGGGGGTTGTGCAGGGCCACTCTTAACTTCCCTTAGACCAACCGCCGAGGGTGTCCTGTGAGTTTGGTCGAATTCGGAGTCAATTTATTTTCGGCCGAAAATCATAAAAACGCAAAGGCTATAGCCTTGCCATTTTTACGATTTTGGGCCGGAAATAAATTTTGCTTTAAAGTGACGGGGGTTGTGCAGGGGCACTCTTAACTTCCCTTAGACCAACCCCCGAGGATGTCCTGTGAGTTTGGTCGAATTCGGAGACAATTTATTTTCGGCCGAAAATCATAAAAACGCAAAGGCTATAGCCTTGCCATTTTTACGATTTTGGGCCGGAAATAAATTTTGCTCCAAAGTGACAGGGGTTGTGCAGGGGCACTCTAAACTTCCCTTAGACCAACCCCCGAGGGTGTCCTGTGAGTTAGGTCGAATTCGGAGACAATTTTTTTTCGGCCGAAAATCACAAAAACGCAAAGGCTATAGCCTTGCCATTTTTACGATTTTGGCCGAAAATAAATTTTGCTCCAAAGTAAGGGGGGTTGGGCGGGGCCACTCTGAACTTCCCTTAGACCAACCCCGAGGGTGTCCTGTGAGTTTGGTCGAATTTTTGGAGACAATTTATTTTTCGGCCGAAAATCGTAAAATGCAAAGGCTATAGCCTTTGCATTTTTACGATTTTGGGCCGAAAATAAATTTAACTCCAAAGTGACGGGGGTTGGGCGGAGGCATTCTTAACTTCCCTTAGGCCAACCCCCGAGGGTGTCCTGGGAGTTTGGTCGGATTCGGAGACAATTTATTTTCGGCCGAAAATCGTTAAAAATGCAAAGGCTATAGCCTTTACGTTTTTGCGATTTTCGGCCGAAAAAGAAATTGTCTCCGATTTCGACCAAACTCACAGGCTACCTTTGGGGGTTAGTCTAAGGGTGCGTAAGTGTCCCCCGGAACAACCCCCGTCACTTTGGAGCAACATTATTATTCGGCCGAAAATCGTAAAAATGCAAAGGCTATAGCCTTTGCGTTTTTGCGATTTTCGGCCGAAAAAAAATTGTCTCCGATTTCGACCAAACTCACAGGCTACCCTCGGGGGTTGGTCTTAGGGTGCGTAAGAGTCCCCCGGAACAACCCCCGTCACTTTGGAGCAACATTATTTTTCGGCCGAAAATCGTAAAAATGCAAAGGCTATAGGCTTTGCGTTTTTGCGATTTTCGGCCAAAAAACAAATTTGCTTCAAAGCGATTTCTGCGCACTCTTTAACTTCCCTTAGACCAACCCCGAGAAATGTGTTCTAGGAGTTAAGTCGAACAACTCCGGAGAACATTTATTTTCGGTCTGAAAATCATGTAACGCGAAGGTTATAGCCTTTGCATTTACGATTTTGGGCCGAAAATAAATTTTGTCTCCTGAGCTACCTGATGCAAACAGCCTGGGGGTTGGCACTTAAGGGTGCCTTTAAGAGTTCCATCAACCCCCGAGGGAAGGTCCTTTGGAGCAACATTATTTTTCGGCCGAAAATCGTAAAAATGCAAAGGCTATAGCCTTTGCGTTTTTGCGATTTTCCGCCGAAAAAAAAAATTGTCTCCGATTTCGACCAAATTCACAGGCTACCCTCGGGGGTTGGTCTAAGGGTGCGTAAGAGTCCCCCGGAACAACCCCCGTCACTTTGGAGCAACATTATTATTCGGCCGAAAATCGTAAAAATGCAAAGGCTATAGCCTTTGCGTTTTTGCGATTTTCCGCCGAAAAAAAAATTGTCTCCGATTTCGACCAAATTCACAGGCTACCCTCGGGGGTTGGTCTAAGGGTGCGTAAGAGTCCCCCGGAACAACCCCTGTCACTTTGGAGCAACATTATTATTCGGCCGAAAACCTTAAAAATGCAAAGGCTATAGCCTTTGCGTTTTTGCGATTTTCCGCCGAAAAAAAAAATTGTCTCCGATTTCGACCAAAGTTACAGGCTACCCTCGGGGGTTGGTCTAAGAGTGCGTAAGAGTCCCCCGGAACAACCCCCGTCACTTTGGAGCAACATTATTTTTCGGCCGAAAATCGTAAAAATGCAAAGGCTGTAGCCTTTGCGTTTTTGCGATTTTCGGCCGAAAAACAATTGTCTCCGATTTTGACCAAAGTCACAGGCTACCCTCGGAGGTTGGTCTAAGGGTGCGTCAGAGTCCCCCGGAACAACCCCCGTCACTTTGGAGGAAATTCGTTTGGGGCTGAAAATCGTTAACTAGGAGTACGTGCGGCAGGCACGTAGTTGCTGAGCGAAGTGAGTGTTAAAACAAAAGGACGGTTTCAACCCTTCCGCCGTGTAGATAGGCATACCTACATGATGCCCGTCGGCATGAAGTAATTGAGAATTGGGGGGGTGAAGGAGGAGAAGGGCAGGAGAGATGGTGGTGGTGGAGGGACAACAGGCCAAAAATCACCGTTCGTACTCAACCGAGAGAAGGGATCTCAGATATCGTGAAGTAGAAAGTCCCGGACACCCAATGTGTTTGACACCAGAGGTGCGGGTCGCCGTGGCCTCCAAAGTGCGGTTGTCCTGTGCGGTGACCACGTGCCCCTCCTGTGCCCGACGGGGGGAGGGCGCCATAGACGCGGGACGGCGACACCCTTCCCGAACCCCGAACGACATTATGAGTGTGACGCCGTTGTGAAAGTAGCATGCTGAGCATTCCCTCTGAGCTGTCCCCAGGACGAAAGTCTCAAACACCCTATGGGGTCGACGCCAGAGGCGCAGTGGCCTCCAAAATGTGGTTATCCTGCGCGGGGACTTAGAGCACACTTCCAGAACCTCCCTCGTCCTCCTCCGCCCCCCCCCCCACCTCCCCTCCACTTTCCCCCTCCCCACCCGGAGGTAAGATAAGTGCCAATAAGTATCATTTACATGATGAATATAGGAATGCAACTGCATGATATGCTGTCGCCCCCCCCCCCCCCTTCCTATCCTTCTGAAACAAGTTTGTCTTGACACCAACTTACAAGTATCAATGGTAAGCCAAGCATTGGGTCACTCATTGAAAAAGACATAGTAATGAATGTTGTTACAGAGGCCACTAACTTTGAATGCAATTAAGACATTCACAATGACTCACAACCTTTAAATGATGAGGCGAATCTATTTTGAAATGATTTATAGCTATTTGAAGTAGAATTGAAACACTCCAAAACCTCTGTAGCATTTTAATGGTTATATGACTTTGTTTTGATAATATTTCAGTGTTTTAGAAACACTGATTTAGTGTAAACACTCTCAGCATAATTGTTATAATTCAAGTACCGTTTCCCACCTAAATACAATCTACAGTATCGCCCCTTGTGGTTGTGGGAGTCAAATTTCTATAAACTAAACATTTTTAAGAAACAAATTTACTCCTTATCATTACTTTTATAGAGCAGCTTTCATCTCATTGTAATTCATAGCCAAAACGGATCAAGCAGTATGTTTGGTTTAATACATAAGACAACTTGATCAGAAATTGTATCACTGGGAAGAACAGCAAAGGTTCGGAACAAAATCCTTCTAAATTTATCTGAATAATACCCATACTATTTACTTTATCTAGTTGGGTTTAAAGGTTATAAGATTTTAATACTTTCACCACACTTTGATGTGTCTTCTTTAGTAGAATGAGACTCCAAATGTTTCTATTTAATATTTATAAATTATTTACCTTTTTGTATAACAAATGTCTGTTATCTTATGTCTAAAAGGAGCATCGTTCTACTACAGCATCAATACCGTATTGGGGAAACCGTTTGGCTGGTAATTTGTGGCGGCTCAATAAGAAATCACAACACTTGGGTATCGAGCAAAGGTTTAAAACAAAATTTAAATAAATATAAGTAAATAATGTCACAGCTAGCAACTCTCACTTTTCAGATCAAGGTGTTATGTGATTTTAATACTCAGACCAAAGTCTGCTGTCTCCCAGACAGAACTGTGTCTACTCTATTGTAAACAACATTGTTTATGTTGTTAGGTTATGTCACTCACCCAAATAATAAGTTCGGAAGTAAGTTGAAGCGATCCTGGCTGTCATTTCGGCAATCCGTGACGTTCACTTCACAAATCCAGTACAATCAGAGGTTTTTTTGATAAGAACTTGAGGCACTTAACCTCCCCACCCCACCCCTCAGACGTGAACACACGACAAATCACTCGTACACACACTTCTACAAAATGACGACACTTGAAACTTCGTGAGACGACTACCACCACTCTAAAAACTATTTCAGACAGCATATTTCGTCGAACTAACAATTAAATTTCTAATTTTGATGTTGTAAACAATCGAGGTGGAGACCGGGCTTGGCTGGGCCGTCGTGACGTAGTTCGCACACTGCCGCTAGGTGGCGCTACAACTTAACTACTTTCGTTGCCAACCTCTCCGGAGTGAAGTTTACATTAAACATTTCAATATTTCAAACTCCCTTTAGAGGAAAAGTCTGGACAAATATTATAGCGCTGAAATTAGTAGATTACGGAGAACTACCGCTTTTTACGATTACTTCTGTACTTTAAGAGGAGAACCGGCTAACACAGAGAGACAGAGAGACAGACAGACAGACAGATAGACAGACTCACGACCAAGTACACTTCTGATCCCCTGCAGGAGTAAGCTTCGCTTCGCTCAGCGAAAATGCAAAGGCTATAGCCTTTGCGTTTTTGCGATTTTCCGCCGAAAAAAAATTGTCTCCGATTTCGACCGAACTCACAGGCTACCCTCGGGGGTTGGTCTAAGGGTGCGTAATAGTCCCCCGGAACAACCCCCGTCACTTTGGAGCAACATTATTTTTCGGCCGAAAATCGTAAAAATGCAAAGGCTATAGCCTTTGCGTTTTTGCGATTTTCGGCCGAAAAAAAATTGTCTCCTTTTTTGACCAAACTCACAGGCTTCCCTCGGGGGTTGGTCTAAGGGTGCGTAAGAGTCCCCCGGAACAACCCCTATCACTTTGGAGCAACATTATTTTTCGGCCGAAAATCGTAAAAATGCAAAGGCTATAGCCTTTGCGTTTTTGCGATTTTCGGCCGAAAAACAATTGTCTCCGATTTCCAAACTTCACAGGCTACCCTCGGGGTTGGTCTAAGGGTGCAAGAGTCAACAACCCCCGTCACTTTGAGCAACATTCGGCCGAAAATAAAAATGCAAAGGCTATAGCCGTTGTCTCCGATTTCGATCACAGGTGGGGTTGATCTAAGGGTGCGTAAGAGTCCCCCTCGACAACCCCCGTCACTTAAGAGCAACATTATTTTGCGGCCGAAAATCGTAAAAATGCAAAGGCTATAGCCTTTGCGTTTTTGCGATTTTCGGCCGAAAAAAAATTGTCTCCGATTTCGACCAAACTCACAGGCTTCCCTCGGGGGTTGGTCTAAGGGTGCGTAAGAGTCCCCCGGAACAACCCCCGTCATTTTGGAGGAAATTCGTTTGGGGCCGAAAATCGTTAATAATGCAAAGGCTATAGCCTTTGCGTTTTTGCGATTTTCGGCCGAAAAAAAGAAAATGCCTCCGATTTCGACCAAACTCACAGGGTACCCTCTTCTGGGACTAAAAAAAAATGTTGCAAGTCTAAGGAGCCCGATACCGGGCTTTGTTTAAAAGATCAAGGAGCAAGCGCCTTTGCAAGTCTTTGCATTTTTACGATTTTGGGCGGGGAAAAGAATTTGTTCCAAAATGTCAGGGGTTGTGCAGGGCGACTCTTATGTACCTCCTGACAGCCCCGCGAGGGTTGATTAGAGCAAACACTGGGGCGTACAGAAAAGAAAGGCGATGACAAAATGTTATAATCATGCGAAGAAATGCTTTACATTTCGAAGAAAATCATACGTAAGCTGCAAAGCATTTTGCTTGTTTGTATTACGAAGTATTTTCTCCGTAGTGTACAAACAATTTTTTTTGCACGGCAAGGATTTGTGTTTTAAAGCAAATGCATCGTATTACGAAGCAGCCAAATGCTTTGCGACGTTACGAAGAACATATATTGTAAGCATTTTACAGTGCAGTTTTGAACGACGCAGAATAAGGAAGTTATTTCAAAGCGAGTTTCTTCTTATACTAGGCCGTTATGGCGCTTTTGGATCTTGGCGTCTTCTATGAAAATAAACACAAACAGTTAATTTTTTTTAATATGTAATGTATTTAATTATTCTATTAAACATTTTTTTAAAAATCCTATTACAGTTTTACTTTTAAATTAATTGTTCTGGTCATAGAATGGCAATGGCAGTTTCTTGCTTTTTGGACGGAATATGATATTGTAAATGCCTATCTTACAGAAATACTGAGCCAACTGTAAAAAATTACTGAGGTCAGAAAAATTTATTTTAACTGGTTCTTAAAAGAAATTAATTGGAAATTAACATAAAAGTATAAATCACGGACCTCTGAAAAAATTTAAACAGAGTAGTCTGTGTTGTTTTATTTGTTCTTTGACAAAAATGTTTATCCGTGATAATTAAGCACGTTAAAAATCATAACGCAAGTAAACAACAGAACCCAAGGGTTTAACAAATCATGTAAAGCAACTTTCGCGTTGCGGGCGAAAACAGACGCTTCGCGGCTTTTGAGGCCAATGAGTATCACGAAGGTCGGAGTGAGCAACACATGACCAGCGGAATAGTCGATTGTTTAGCATTTGTTTAATCGCCCCGCCCTGACTAAATACATCAACTGGCGGCGGTTCTGTCTTGCGTAGCTTTCAGTCTTTTCTCGTTTCTTCAATCTCCGGACACATCCTCTGGATTGGACCGACGGACCACCCCGCTCCGCCCCATCCCACCCCACCCCACCCCGCCCCGCCCCGCCCCGCCCCACCCCGTCGACTCAGCGGCGTTGTTCTGGTTCCCCGGCGGCGGGGCAGCGGGCGGCGTCGATAAGAGGTCCTGGCCTGAAGGCCAGATCGCTCTGAACACGCTAGTCCGTACTCGGCCCTCTTGTTATCTCTACCACACCTCGCACTTATTGGCGGGGTGCATGGGGCTGCCCGCGGGGCAGTTGAAGTCCTTGGCGAAGTCCTCCTGGTTTGACATGGGTCCCCGAACTCTAAACTCGCCCGGCGAGTGGTACCTGCAACAAGATTTAGGTCACGCTGTACAGAAACAACGCCATCTTCACGCGGTAAGGCTAACTGACAAAACGCGACCGCAACTCGGACGACATGCCGACATGAACTGCAAACCCAACGGTGTACTGTACTCAGTACACACTGGCCAGTGCGCACCTAGCAGCACACACTAGCCAGTGTGCATCTAGAAGCACACACTAGCCAGTGTGCATCTAGAAGCACACACTAGCTAGTGTGCACCTAGAAGCACACCCTACGAAAAGTGTGCCTGCTATGACAAACACTTGGAAGTTTGCACTTCCTAGTGCATATAAGTGTGTACTCATCATGGTACGCACTTCCTAGCGCATATAAGTGTGTACTCTTCATGGTACGCACTTCCTAGTGCACAGCGCTGTTCCTTGTGACCATTACTTCCAAGTGTCTGCGATGGCTGGTTAAGCACACGTCTGGAAGTGTGTGTTAAGTACACGCTTGGAAGAGTGTGCCAAATACACTTTTGGAAGTGTGTACCAAGTATGCGCTTGGAAGTGTACACCAAGTACACGCTTGGAGTGTATACCAAGTACCGAGGGGGAATTCACTTCCGTAATACACTGTACACCTGATCCATGTATTACGCCGTAATACACGTAATGTAATACCGAAAAACACGAGAATATGCTCGAAAGTGACTAAATCTTGTGAGTAATTCAGGTGTAATACAGGTGTAATACCGTGTAATACCGAGTAGTCTGTACAAGATTTTTCGATGTCAATTGCCCCTCGCCAAGTACACGCTTGGAAGTGTGTGCCAAGTACACGCTTGGAGTGTATACCGAGTACACGCTTGGAAGTGTGTACCACGCACACATCAGAGACACTCACCCCGTGGTGATGCGCACGCGCAGCGCCTCGGGCCTGTACTTGGAGCACCAGCTGCTGGCGGCCGACACCCAGAAGAGCTGGCGCGGGTTGAGCGGCAGGCCCGGCAGGCGCGGCTCGGGCCCGTTGGCCTCCACCCACGTGTTGTACGCGCGGTAGGCCTGCTTGATGCCGCCGTTGTCGGCGATGTTCTCGCCCTGGGTGCCCAGGTAAAACGAAATTACATATATATTAATATACCTGACGATACATGGCTCACATACAGGCTCACATATAATTTATATATGACGCATATATAACTTGTATATGGTTATATACTAGTCATAAATAATTATATATGACGTTACACGGTAAAAAAAAAGTTTCTTTTATTTAAAAGAGCCGGTGTTGGATGCCATTGGCGTTCTCCATAAGATCCAAGACCGGGTCTTGAAATACAAGAAACTTTTTTTACCGTGTATATACACATGATAACATATGATATCATATATGGCCGTATATGCAACGTATGCTTTCACTGGAAAACAAAGGTGCTAAGTCCTACCTTTAAAAGGCACTAACAAAATTTAGTGCCTTTGGAAAGGCACTAAGATTTAGTGCCCCAGGAAAGGCACTAAATTTTGTTAGTGCCTTTTAAAGGTAGGACTTAGCACCCTTAGCTGACCAGCTGCGTATACTCCATACAAATTTAGTGCCTTTGCAAAGGCACTAAGATTTAGTGCCCCAGGAAAGGCACTAAACTTAGCTCTTGATTTTAGCGCCCTAGGAAAGGCGTTGCTTAGCACCTTTGTTTTTCCGGTGATTGTTATATATCGCAGGATGTTATATCTCACGATATCTAATCATATATACCTTCCATACATGGTGTTATATATAGTTACATATGATGTCATATATAATTATACAGGGTGCATCCGTTGACTCTGGACAAACTTTGAGGGTAGGTAGGAGACCCTATAGAGATAAATTTGAGAAAGGACGCTTGGGGTCGCAAACGTCTCTTCAAGGATTTACGGTGACTTTTCTGATGCGCCTGGTGGATAGGCAATCGAGGGTCCCACATGACACCAACGCATCATGGGTTGCCTACAGCACAGGGGTTCATGCGGGGCTCACAGGTCTCATTAGAGAAGAGGAAGTTAATGAAATTTGAACACTGAATTTTTCTTGTGATTCAGTAAATCTGTGCTGAAAACGATTCATCTCTTTTTGATTTCCAATGAGACCTGTGAGCCCCGCATGAACCCCTGTGCTGCAAGCAACCCACGATGCGTTGGTGTCATGCGGAACCTTTGATTGCCTAGCAACCAGGCGCAACAGAAAAGTCTTTTTAACTCCTTAAGGAGACGTTTGCGCCCCCTAGTGTCCTACCTCAAATTGATCTCTATAGGGTCCCCTACCTATCCTCAAAGTTTGTCCAGAGTTAACGGATGAACCCTGTATATGGGATATATATATAACCATATATGTTATATATGAGGTTTAGGCTATGCATAATCATACACGAGCATATATAATCATATCTAATCTCGTTTCACCTGGGTGTTGATGCCGTTGAGCTTGAGCGACACCTCCTTGGCCGTGTAGTTGCCGTACTGCTCGATGATGCACCGCGCCTTGTCCAGGTAGCTCTTCTGCACCTCCTTGGCCCACCAGTCGACCAGGTTGCCGTCCTTGTCGAACTGCCGGCCCTGGTCGTCGAAGCCGTGGGTGATCTCGTGGCCGATGACGAAGCCGATGGCGCCGTAGTTCATGTAGCGGGGCCGGTCGCTGGAGAAGAAGGCGCCCTGCAGGATGCCGGCGGGGAACTCTGCGGCGGGAACCAAGAAGCAAACGGTAAGCGCACTGTAAAATGTTTGCAAACTAAACTCTTTGCAACGTTGCGAAGAATTTTCAATATTCGTTTTACGAAGAATTTGTTCGTATTGCAAAGAACTTCTTTGCAAGCTACTAGAATTCTTACAAATTATTTGTTTGCATTGCAAAGAAAAAGTTCGTAAGCTTACGAAGAATTATTTCGTAATACAATGCTTCAAAATTCTTTGCAACTTACAAAGAAAGTAGTTGGCAATACGAACCAATTCTTTGCAAGCATTTTACAGTGCGGTGCGCGGGGCGTCGTAACGTAACGAAAATTGTTTTGACCTTTTTCACACTTTTTCGTCAATATGTCATGAACGGTACAAGGTCTCTTGACAAGCAATGACTCATTAGAGAGCTAAGATTCCAGTTTAATTTCGTTACCTTATGACTCAAAGGGATCAAACTAGTCCTTGAGCCCTAATATAATTTTCGTTTTTTGGGGAAGGGAAATAACGTTATTTGGGCGCACTGCGCAGAGTACGTACGGATGCTGTTCTCGATGGAGCTGTAGAAGGCGTTGACGATGGCTGGCCTGCCGTGCGAGATCCACTCGGTCTTGTTTACCTTCTGACGCAGGCGGTTGAACGAGTAGTCGGTGCCGAATTTAGTCAGGTTGAGGATGCTCTCCAGGTATAGGTCCTCGTTTACTTCAAGCTAAAAGAATTAAAAAGCGCCACAATATTTGAAACGGGCTTCTTTCCGCAAATGGAATACGGCAGGGCAACAGGTTTGAAACTTACCCCTTTGTAGAACTTGTCCAATTTAGAGTTATCGAGCAGCTCGTCGGGGTACGCGATGTGGTTCGTCATAGAGTTGGCCTTCTCGAGGGCGGCCTTCCTGCAAGGCGCACAGAAAACAAAACATGAGCACCAGCCTGAGTCGCGAGTCGCGCCTTTGAGGATACGATGGAAAGCCAAAGTGTGTGAGTGTCACACACTTTAGGCGTGTGAATACCCGCTCGCACGAATGGAAACTCACAACTACTGGATATCCAAGTGTGTGAATGTCCCACACGTGTAGGTGTGCGAGGATTCATTCGTACACCTTCGCCCTCAAACGTGTGAATTTTCCGAGGAGACTCACACGTTTGAGGGGACAAGTGTAGGTACGAATGAATCATCGCACACCTACACCTGTGCGACATTCACACACTTGGGTTTCCAGTGCGCCTACATGTGAGTGACATTCACACACTTCACTCCAAAAAGCTTATGGCGAATTCCACTGTGAGCAACGGTGAACCCTGCAGCACTGTAGCTAACGGTGAATTTTCATTGTAAGCTACGGTGAATGTCACTGTAGGCTACGGTGAATCAGGGTGCATCACTGTAGCTCACAGTGACATTCACCGTAGCTTACGGTGAATATTCACCGTAAGCAACAGTGCTCCAGGGTTCACCGTAGCTTACAGTGAAATTCACCGTAAGCATTTTAGCGGCAAACCGACCTGGTCGCGTCGTCCATCCAGGGCACCGCCTTGAGCACCTTGTACATCTCCTCGCGGATGTTGTTGACCATCTCGAGGGCGGCGCGCTTCGAGTCCTCCTTGAAGTAGCGGCGCACGTACAGCGAGCCGATGGACAGCGACATGCTGCCGCTGGCCAGGTCGACGCACTCCTTCCAGCGGCTCTCGCGCTCCGTGCGGCCCGAGAGCGCCGTGTAGAACTTGAGCTGGCGGTCGCGCACCGAGTCGTGCAGGTAGCTGAGCGTGGACGAGCACGCGCGCCACAGCAGGTAGTTGGCCAGCGTGCGCTCGGGCGTCATGGCCAGCAGCTTCTCCAGCTTGCTGAAGTACTCGGGCACGTCCACGATGATGACCTCGGCGTCGGTGATGGTGATGGAGGCCGGCAGGATCCGCTGCATGTACTCGCGCCACGGGATGGACGGGTAGCGCTGCTGCAGCTCCGAGATCTTCATCGGGTTGTACAGCTTGGTGGAGTTGCGCCGCTGCTCGTTGGGCAGCGAGATCTGTGCGCGGGAGGCAGAGAAGGGAGTCGATGTTAGAGATGGTCAGCTAAACGAAATATATCGATAAAAGTCGTATCGATGCTGGAAAACTATCGATGTTGCAGAATATCGATACTTTTTCCCTATGCTTTTAAGGAGCCGCTTGCTATCGATACTAAATTATCGATAAATTGGGTTGGAGGTACCGATAATACAAAATATCGATACGATATCGGCCATCCCTAGTCGATGTGAGACGGGTCATGCCTACACGTGTAGGCATACACTGTAAACCCCGCAATGACGCACGTCATCATCGGAAAAGGGATAACGCGCGTCATTGTGCAGATTTTGTTGAATATTTTCTAAGCCAGCTCCTGAATTTTATTTTTGATGACACCATTAAATTTCTCGCAAAATTTCCTTGCGAATGAGCATACATGTCAAAGGGTTCCGGTTTCAAATACATACAGACCAAGTAGAATGCTTACAGCATCAGGTGCTCGAGAAGTATGGGTAGAATACTAGTCACATGTATGCTCGTTCGAACGTAAATTTTACGAGAAATTTAATGGTGAATAGAATTCATGAGCTTGCTTAGAAAATATTCAAGCAAAACTGCATAATGACGCACATTATCCCTTTTCCGATGACGAGCGTCGTTGCGGGGCTTACAGTGAAGAGGGCGCACTGTGCAAAATATCTTTGTAAATTCACATTTTTCGTAGTTTATGATTCACAGCTGATGTTGTAAATTTACGATAGGGATCGCAAGTTTACGAAAGCCGCAATTAGTGCTGTTTTCAGAATGTCAAAGTGTGTCATTGTAATTTTACAATTTGATATCGTAACTTTACGACATTTCTCATGGAAAATTTTTCCGTAACCCCTACAAACATTTTCTCACAGAACGGGGTCAGTTACAGAAACTATCATCATCAGCTTACGTTGGCCATGTTGATCTCGAAGTTGACAACATCAAGCATGTCCTTTTCGGCGACGGCGCGGTCAGCGCCGAAGATGACAGCGATGTCCACCTGGTACTTGTAGTACTCCTTGACGAGCTTGTCATCCAGCCCCTTGTGCAGATACTCCCGGCTGAGACCGAGCGACGCTTGGTCAATCTGTCCAAAAAAACATAATAATGTAAAAATTACATTTTAAAAACAGAGCTGCATGCGCCATAAGATCAGGCACGGCGGTAGCACTCGTCAACTTACGTCGATGACACGCGAAGTCGAGTTTTTGAGGTCGATGTTGATCGAGAAGTCAAAGATGTAGTCGACGCTGAAGCCTTCCTTGCGGAACTTGTAGACAGTCTCCTTCCAGTCGAAGTCCTCCTCGCTCCAGTCCTTCTCCAGCACGGGCCAGCCGCCGAGCTTCTTGAGGATGTCCTTGGTGGGGGTGAGGCCACGCTCCTCCACCAGGGCTGCAGCCAGACACACCAGTCAGCGAACAGCTCAAAATTTTTAAAAAAGCGATCGCAGTCCGTCCCAGTCTTACTCTTGTTCATGCAGGCCTTGTACAGCTTCTTGGCCACGCCGAACGACTTGGGGTCGTCGTCGGTCATGGGCTCCTCGATGACGTTCCTCAGCTGCTCCGTGAGGTCGTCGTTGATCTTGGAGAAGGTGGTGATGCTCGTCTTGTCGTCCGGGATGTTGGTGGTCCGGATGAAGTTACCGCACGCGTACTGGTAGAAGTCGTCGCACGGGTCCACGTCCAGGTCCATGGTCTTGAGCAGGTACGAGGCTGTGGCAGGGAGGGAGGCAATCAGGACATGTACAAATAGTATGTACTATTTTTGTACATGGCTTACGTAGATGTATGCGCATGCATTCCCTTACGTGTAAGTTTTTATTGAGACATGTATGAATTCTTACATAACTGTGCAAAAATTGTACATAATGTTTTGTAGGTTATGCTTGCCCATAGACCTATGTAGCTATGTATAAAATAGTACCGGGTGTTTCTTTGAATGCGTAACAGTGTTGCGGGATTGCATACTCTCCAGCGCTGCAGGGGCCATGGCGCCTTACGGGCGAGTGGGGTAGGCAAACCCGCAACACTGTAAAAAAAAATCACGGTCCCGCATACGGAAAAGTACCGTCAGTACGGACTACGGTCACTCCGTACCCGGCTTCCGTTGTCTATCCCTCATAAGAGCCCATGTTAATTAAACTGTGGGTACGGAATATGTACGGAAATGTTACCGCTAATTTTTATCCGGAGCTCTCCGTTTCAGGTACGGTGCCTGTAACGGCTTTCCGTACCTTTTTTCCGTACCAGGCCCTATAAGGTACGGAGCAATATACGGAAAAAAACGTACTTAATCGAGAAAACCAGTATTTTCAGTGGGTACGGTCTCCGTAGCAGGCTCCGTATCACAGGCTGTTTTTTTACAGTGAACACTGTTACGCATTCAAAGAAACACCCGGTACATAAAAACTCAGTGTGTCCAGTGGCGCTGGTGGCGCTGGTGGCGCACCGCGCACTCACCCGCGTGGATGCAGCCCTCGGTGAGACAGACGTCCTGGTTGGCGGGCTCGTTGGGCTTCGGGGTGGGCCCCGGACCACGTGACCTGGCGTCGGCGCCTGGCGGAGAGAAGGCAACGCGGAGGTGAGCAAGGTGACGGCGAGGGTAGAGCAGTGTTGCCATAGGAAAGTAGGCAATAAATAGCCCCCAAAAATCGACTGTGTTTCGGCTACTTATTGCCTGCTTTTCTGGCGACACTGGAGTAGAGGAGCCAGCGC
Source organism: Frankliniella intonsa (assembly GCA_033675135.1). NCBI lineage: Eukaryota > Metazoa > Arthropoda > Insecta > Thysanoptera > Thripidae > Frankliniella > Frankliniella intonsa. Next base: position 11,933,767 of record CM066248.1, on the reverse strand, counting down.
GCGCCTGCCACCCGCCGGCCCGTCGCACACGCGCGCGCGGCGGGCCTGCCTACCCAGCCGGGCGGCCCGGGCCCCGCCAGGCGCCGCCAGGCCGGGCGGCAGCAGGGCCGTGCAAGACTCACCTCTCCCGCGGGTCGCTTATAAGGATCGTTCGTAAACTACGCTCTACACTGTAAAGTTTTAAGTCGCCACATTACGACAAAAGTCAGTGCTAAATTTTACTTTTGAAAGGTTCATCACAGGTGGTGAGATAAATGTAAAATGACAATTGGTTCATCACAGTGTGACGAATTTCGCATGTCATGTGACGATAGATTTAGGCCATGTGACGAAAGATTCGTGTCATGTGACGAAAGATTCATGTCATGAGACGAAAATGTTTGTCATGTGACTACTTTTTCATCACAGCTCTTGTGAAGAAATATTCGTACCATTATCGTCACATGACAATTCGGTTTCACAGTGTAGAGGGAGGCGGGGTACAAATATTATGGGCCCTTGTTAGTTTCAGGACCTTCATAATATCTGTACCCCTGGGTACAAATAAGATGGGATCCCTTATACACTTGGGAGGTGGTCCCATAACATTTGTACGCCCCTCCTTCAGGGCACGTAGTTTTTGAACGACCCTTAGCAGGACAGAGATTTAAGGACAGAAAAAAAATTGTTGCATGCGTGCGTAACATTGCGACAGTGCAACCTCCACCATGACCATGTCCTTGCGGGGATGGGTTTTACGGTCTTACAACATGAACATGACAGGAAATATGCGTTAATATCGTTAATGTTAAACCCGTGCGGAATGGCAAGTAGTTTCACCGCCAACGCGCATACCCGACACTTTTAGCTTAATAACATGCAAAAGTTTTAAAACCCACTAAGCGAATCCAACAGACACATTCGCCTCTCTCCGCCCCCGGCGGCGCGGCGGGCGGCCTCTGGCGGCTCCGACACACACTGCTGCCTTACGCATCCGCTATCAAGGAAACTCGCAAGACCGTAACCGTGAGGAGGGGCGGGTGTGCAGAGGGCATGCAGATTGGGATAAATGAGAACAAAATACAGAGGGGTGGAGGGGGGAGGGGGGGGCGTAAGCGCTCACACCTGAACCAGAGAAAGCACACCCGTGGGCCATGCCATGCCAAGTCATATTCCTGAGCCGTGTCCGTACGTGACAGGTCTATGAAGTGCACACATCAGCCTGATGGACCCAGAACTCTAAACAACAAAATTCGAAAACAAAAAAGGACAGACATATGGAAGTGAAAACAAATGCTGTGGTGGTGGTGGTGGTGGTGGTGGTGGTGGTGGTTGGCGTAAAATGAAAATAATAGGAAAACAGAACTACAAGAAAGGGCAAACTACTAAAAACAAAAACAAAAATGTTTAAATGTAAAAAAATAAAAAAAATAATGAAGAAATCCCACCTCCTGCAGCAGGACTCCTCCTGAATCTTGACTGTGGCGCACCGCCCTGGGCACCTGTCCAACCTTTGGAGAGACAAACCCACATCAACAAACAGCGGTGCAATCCCTAAAACCCTCGCGGAAGAAAATTAGTCAAATTTATGTTAGTTAAAAGAAAATATTTCCGATCTTCCAGTTAAAGCGCACGACACTCACACCGCAACAGGGGGTGGCAGGGACGATCGGGACAATCTGTACAGTCGCAGTAGATTGCAGTTTAGTCGGGAAATATCAACTTTCCCCGGGAGAAACATAATAAATCGTCGAAAGGTTACTGAAGTCAATAGCCATGGCAACTTCTCAGACCCACACACTAAATTCTTATGAACTTGATTTCTACTCTCAGCTACAGATTTATGTAAGCCTGCTTTGTTGCGTAAAATGAAACGCGCAGTTATTAACAAAATTGTGCATAAAAAGGTACTATTATTTTAAAAATACACAAACGATTTCGTTCATAACTGCACGCTAAATAAATACCCCTCATCTCCAAAGCAGCGTTTTCAGCTGTGTATCAAAATAGTTTATACGAATTTATAGTGTGCAGTCTTCGGAGGACGATCGAAAATAGATCCCTTTCAACGATTTATCTTTCCGACTGCAATAATTGTTGGAGTAAGCAGCGGTAGGTAATATAAGGTTAGCGACGCACATGCGCGGCAAGTCCATGCATCATGAGTGCTCTCACTGTAAAAAATATCTCTGTAAGTTTACGACTTTTTTCGTAATTTGTGATTTACAAACGGTGCTGTAACTTAACGATCGAAATCGTAAATTTACGAAAGCCTATTTGTGCTCGTTTAAGAATCACAAGTCCATACCAAGTGTCCTTAAAATTTTGTAATTTTACAATTTGATATCGTAACATTACGACATTTCTCATGGAAAATTTTCCCGTAACTCTTACAAACATTTCTTACAGTGCTGGCTCTGGCCTGCACGAGCCCGTGTCAGCCCATCGCACAACGGCCGAACAGAAAACTACACATCCCGCGCATTGCAACCTTAATAATGCACCTCGACCCGCCCGGAGCGCGCTCAACCGCGTCCGCCCCACCGAGTAAAAACCGCGCGAGATAACGCCACACTACAACAAAAAGTCGTAAAAATCTCCATTGGGAAAACGTCTGCCGTTAATGTCCACGTTAGTGACAGGTGACAGGCAGTTCCATAGCGTTAACCCGTGCACGAAGGCATAAAGGCCTCTTCCCTTCCCTCCGCACCATTTTTTTTCCTTCTTTTCTTTTTTCCCACACCGCATTTTTTTTTGGTACAACTACAAGGAGTTATCTTTTCAGGTCGCAATAAAACGCGGACGGCGCGCGAGTAACATGAAGCTGCTCCTTTCCCGCCCCGCCCCGCCCCGCCCCGCCCCACCCCGCCCCGCCCCGCCCCGCCCCGCCCCGCCCCGCCCCGCCCCGCTGCAGCTCGGCGATATCCGCAGTCCGTCGGGCACCGCTTTCGCCCAATACTATATGCCTCCAACACTCGCCTCGGCTCGGCTCGGCTCGGCTCGGCTCGGCTCGGCTCGGCTCGGCTCGGCTCGGCTCGGCTCGGCTCGAACAAACAGCCGACAGGGACAGGCGGACATGCTGGCCGGCAGGGCGGGTGGAAACTGAACGGGTCGCGTGCTCTTTGGGATCCGAAAACCTGTCCGCGTTTCGAATAACCCCTGGCTTGGCATGCCTGCGCTGGCCAGCCTAATGCGCGGCGTGGCGCGGCGTGGCGTGGCGTGGCGGGGAAGTACCGACCGACCGACCGACCGACCCGGGCCAAACAAACCGGCAGATCCTACACGATGGCGCCGCGCCCGGGCCCGGCCCGGCCCCCGCCCCGTCATGGCACGCGGCGCCGCTCCGTCTTGGCAACATGTATAACAGTGTAGGCGTAAGGCGATATCCCCCCCCCCCCCCCCCCGGACCAGACTCTGTTCTTCCCATCACCCATTCTCTCTGACGGCGGGGCGGGGCGGGGCGGGGCGGGGCGGGGTGAGGCGGGGCTGGGCCGCGGGACCGCGGGACAACAGTATGTCGTAACGCAATCACCTGATGATGAACCCCCTGACCTGACTTCGGCACGCCTCCAGTCAAACCCGCTGCCACTTTTGTTTCGCCCGCCCAGACATATGCGCGCGGTATGCCCCCAAAAAAAAAAAAATGCCCGCCAAAAATGAAAAAATGAAATTTTGAAATAATCGTTGCTAGGAGTATATGAAGTATGCTGTACAGGTGCACTGTCCCTTGATGTCCAAGGATCGTCAGCACGATTCAAGGACGGCCTGAGAGGTTTTCCTCCCCCCCCCTCCCCCGTCCTAAAATAATTGTTCCGATGGTACTTTGGATATCAGGGAACCGTTTTTACCGAGTGAGAACGGTAGCTGAACCAGCTGCTTGTACCGGGCGTTTCAGAAAAGACGCAGGTGCGAGCGGGTTTGCCTACCCGGTCTCCCCGTAAGGCGCCATAGCCCCTTGGGTAGGCAAACCTGATCGCACCTGCGTCTTTTATGAAACCCCCGGTACCTGCTGCTCAGGGGACGCCGCATATCGCGCCGCGCCGCCGTCCCGCTTTCTCAATTTTTATCACGAGCCACGACTTTTGGAATCGCCGTCCGGTTCGCCTTATTCCACCTGCCAAACCTCCGCCCGGCCCTCCACCGCTCCCCTTCCCTTTGGCATATTCCGTTCGCCCTGGTCTCTCTCCAGTGTTATGACCAGCGGGGCGGGGCGGGGCGGGGCGGGGCGGGGCGGGGCGGGGCGGGGTGGGACAGGGCGCCACACACTGTCAGGACGACGCCGGAGACGTTTACGGCCCCGGCCCGCCAAGATGTGCCGCCGAAGAGGACCACTGACTGTCGGGAGCCGAGGGAGATACGAAAGAGAACGAAAAAAAAAAAGTCTCTCCCGGGTAGCGGTACGGCGCGGCGCGGCGCGGCGCGAGCCAGGCCATCCTCCAGGCGAGCCTGGGCTGGGAGGACGCCGAGCCGACACTTGTGCTGCTGAGAGGACTACGTTTTGTTGCGCTGGAAACCCAATAACTGAGTGAATGTCGCATACACACGTGTAGGTGAGACAACTTCTATTCGCTTGACCCTTCAAGTATAGTGTGAAATTCCTAGGAAAATAATTCACACCTTTCCTTGTTCAAGTGTACGAATGGAAATTCACACACCTACAAGTAGGAGTGCACGACTTTCACACACTTGGGTTCCCATACCCTGCGAACTCAAGTAAGTGTAAGTGTAGTACAGTATAGAGTGTCATACCAATGGTACTGCAGTTAAAAGTGTGAGACCCAGTGTAGGTGTAAGTGTACACTAAAAACTGTAGGACACACCGGGTCTCACACTTTTTACTGCAGGACCATTGGTGTTACACTATACACTGCAGCACTGTACTACACTTGAGTTTGCAGAGTAGTGTGCCAGGTGCCTGGCTTACAGTCTTCCAGCAGCCGCACCGGACGACGGGGTTTTTCAGTGATCTCGATACACTTCTCCTTTAAAAACAAAATAAATAAAAACTACAGAGCAGTAAGAGGATCCGGATATGGTTTGAATAATGATTGTATCCCGTCAGACGAGTTGGCGGCGCCTGGTGTGACGCACGCGCAGTGGAGCAGCCGAGCCGCGGCCCGGCCCGGCCCGGCCCCGCGTACCGCGCGTACCCGACTGTGTTCTTGTTGCTTCTGAGAACCAGGTGAGGGAGGACCCACGGTCACTGCCAGGCTCTGACCCGCGCGAGTTACTGCGGGCAAACGGATCTACGAGCTGCTCCCACCCACACCACTCCAACCCCTGCCCCTGCCCCCATTCCTCAAACCTCACAAAACCCCTACTTGCAAAAAATAAGTATCAACGTACATTAAATAGCATTGAAAAAAAAAAAAAAGAAAGAAAAAAACATTCGCCAAATTTTAAACTGTCTCTGACCACGTTTCCGGCGTGTACTGAACGTTAATAAGACAAAACGATGACACTTATCAAGCCAGACAAATAAGTGAAGCACTCCCCACAAAGAAAAAAAATGGCGCATACACATACACACAACCCCGCAGAGAGCGCGACGCACTTCCCGCGTCTGATTTCCGTGATACGTAATGAGAAGCTCGATGAAGAGGTTTTAAAAGCAGACAACATTAAAGCGATCTACCCCAATAAATCACACTGCACATCACTCGCGTTCGTTCATAATAAAGAGAATATCCCATCGACGTTAGAATCTATGGAAATGTTTTCAATTACTTATAATTTTTTTGACACCTCAATCAAGAGAGTACACTTAGAGAGAAAAAACCCAGCTGCAGGTGCGATACCAAAAGCAGACAGACACACTCTCCGGGGCCCGGTCAGTGTCGCTAGAAAAGTAGGCAATAAGTGGCCGAAACACAGTGGAGTGACGGGCAGTGTTGTGAGAAAAGTAGGCAATAAGTAGACCTAAAACCGAGGAGTAAAGCAGGCAGCATCTGCGCCTGCCTTCTAGGCAACACCTTAGCATAGGTGCCTGCATGTTGCTTAGTAGGCAGGCGCATGCTGCCAGCTTTACTCCCCGGTTTTCGGGCTGCTTATTGTCTTCTTTTTTGGGAACACAAGTGACAGGAGCTACATCTTCGCCTGCCTACTAGGCAGCATCCCACGCACCTGTGTTAAGGTGTTGCCTAAAATCTAGGCGCAGATGCAGCCCGCTATACTCCACTGCGGTCACTGGTAAAACTAATGCGTAGTTTTACGCCTTTTTCAAGCAGCGTACAACTACACTCTTAACTTCTTACAAATAAAATTCTTGTATTACAAAGAATTCTGTGCAACCGTAATACGAAGCCAAATTTTCTTTGTAATACAAAGAAAAATCTTTGTAATACAAAGCAAAAAATTGTGATACAAGAACATTTTCTGTATATTACGGTTGCACAGAATTCTTTGTATTATACAAAAAAAAAATCTTTGTAAGAAGTTAAGAGTGTATGCTCGAAGACACTACGGCCTTCTTGAAGCGTACAACTAACTACGCTTCAAGGCGATTCCCCCATACATTTAGATAGAAGAAAAGGAGCACATTAGCTCTTTGTACGCTTCAAGAAGAGCGTACCAACTGCACGCTTCATGAAAGGCGCTTCGTTGTTACGCACTAGTTTTTTTTTACCAGTGGTTTGGGCAACTTACTGCCGATACTTTCCTGGCAACACTTTGTCCCTACCCGCCCAGCCCCGCCCCACCACTGGTAAAACTAAGGCGTAGTTGTACGCCTAATTCAAGCGTACAACTACGCTTGAAGACATTACGCCCTTCTTGAAGCATACAACTACGCTTCAAGAAAATTCCCCCATGCATTTAGATAGGAGGAAAAGAGCGCATGAGCTCTTGTACGCTTCAAGAGGGGCGCACGGACTGTACGCTTCATGAAAGGCGTACAACTACGCCTTAGTTTTACCACTGACCCCACCCCTGCTCCCACGCCGTGCAGGGTCCCCCCCTGACCTGTGACAGTCGCGTCCTCGTTGACGGCCACCACGGCCAGCGCCACGACCAGGGCGACCGCCACGCACATCAGGCAGCCCGTGGCGGCCGTGAGCATGCGCTCCAGCCGGCTCCGCCGCTTCCACCATGACGGGTTCCTGGAAACAGAGAAAAGCAGTGTGAATGGATCATGATAAACGACCAGCTGCGGGAGATGTCTCCTGCGATTCAAAAGAAAGGGAAAAATTAGTACGGTACACACTTCGTCCAGATTTCCAAGCAGCCATGATTTTCTTATGGAGAAAACACATTGTATCGTCTTGGTTTTTCCAAAACTGCTTGGAAACCTTGTCGTAGTTTTTACCGTGAAAGTCCTGAGATCGTTATATCTGTTCTGGAATTGTTTTTCCAGTGTTACGAAGAGCAGCTCTTTGTAAAAAAAAAAAAAAAAAAAAAAAAAAAAAAAAAAACTTAGAGTGTGAGGTGTAATACCTATAAGGATATAACTTATAAGGTTCATGAGATCGCGGGGTCAAGTCAAATACCAAAGGCGTCCGAGTCGTGGTTGCCCCGCCCCGCCCCGCCCCACCTCGCCCCGCCCCGCCCCGCCCCGCCATGGCCACCTGCTGACCGGGTAATCAGGGCAGCTGATGCGAGCGGCGGACGGCTGGGCCGGCGCGTCTAGCACAAGGACGCGGTAACGGGACGGGAATGAGGAGGAGGAGGAGGAGGAGGAGGAGGAGGAGGAGGAGGAGGAGGAGGAGGAGGAGGAGGAGGAGGAGGAGGAGGAGGAGGAGGAGGAGGAGGAGGAGGAGGAGGAGGAGGAGGAGGAGGAGGGGAGGAGGAGGAGGGGGAGGAGGAGGAGGAGGAGGAGTAGGAGGAGGAGGAGGAGGGGCAAAGATGACAATGGAAAGGCCCTCATACCCAGGCCCAGACAGGTTGTCTGGCGGGTGTCTGAGAGAAGCTCAAGGGTCAGTAGCCTCTACTCCACCAACTAACCCAGTGATGATAGATAAGTAGGCAAAAGTGGGGATTTAAAGGCTTGGTAAGTACCGGTAAGATTGGTTGGTAACTTACGTAATATTACCGAAGGGTATAGTTACCGGTAATTTATGTAATTTGTTTCGACTAAAAAACGTGCTCCAAGTACGTTGAAAAGAGACCAATTTTGCCCTACAGTTTCAAGATATTTTACAGAAATTTGATTTATATCAGTGAAGATACACAATAGGACCCGTACGAACTACTCCAAAAAATGATTTATTTGCAAGGCCTGTATCGTGTTTACTCTAACTCTTAAGAATTCCACGACGTTAAACATTGTTCAGTGATATCGCAGCCACGAAATCGAATTGTTTCAAGCTTGAGGGCAGTTGGAGCTGTTAGAACACTTAGTAAATGTAAAAGAACTTTTTTTTTGTCTAAGACCTAAACTTTACAGTGAGGGTTTTCTCTTCCCGGTAATTTTAAATCCCCAGGCAAAAGATCGCAGTAAGTCTAGTAGGCAGGCGGAGATACCCGTCTGCCTCACACAGGTGCGTGCGAACGATCTTTTGCCTACTCATCTAACAACACCGATCTAACCGATCTAACCGATCTAACCACAGATGCCTACACTATAAATCAAAAGGTCAGACATCTTGCCCTATAAGGGGTGAGACATAACTGATACTCCAATGTGTGACCGAAAAATGGTGATATTCCAATGTACGACCGAAAAAAAGGTGATACGTTCGATGTACGACCGATAAAAGGGCGATGCACCGGTAAAGGATGATACTTTTAGAAGGAAATCAACGGCCATCCCCACTGATGTCTGACCTTTTTTCGGTCATACATTGGAGTATCACTTTTTTTGGGTCATACATTTGTGTACGACTTTTTTTTCGGTGAGGCTTTATGTATCACCGAAATTTGGTCAGATGTCTCACCACTTGATTTGTAGTGTACTACACGACCAGTCATAGCGTCCTTGCAAATTAAATCTACTGTGGCGTTATAGATCGTGCACACACACGTGCGTGCGTGTGTGTGTGTGTGTGTGTGTGTGTGTGTGTGTGTGTGTGTGCTGCGAGGGTCATCCTCGCTGGCCCCTCCGGCCCACGGCGCGGAGGCGCGGACTTGAGCTTGGGCAAGGCGACGAGAGAAAGGTGCGCAAAGCAGCTGTTATTGTGTCCCGCGTCTTTTTGCCGTTACGGTGAGCTACGTTCGCAACTCGCAACAACTTATTTCGCCAATAATACCCTCCTGCGATACCTGCTCCCTCGGCCTGCCCGGCCCGGCCCGACCTGCAGGCTGATTCCGCAAACGCGTCTCGTCGCGCTCTGTCTCGCTCGCACCTATACAGCAAGTCCCTTGAGTGCGAGAGAGACAGAGCGACGAAATGCGTTTGCGGAGTCAGCCTGCAGCAGGCCCCGCGCGGCTTATGGAAATGCGTCGTCGGGTTAGCCGGCGCCAGCCTCGCACGCGCAGCTCAGCGGCCGGGCCGGGCCGGGCCGGGCCGGGCCCCAATGGGCATGGCTGATTACCCGTTTAGTTACTCGGCAAACCTGTGCCGGGCCGGGCCGGGCCGGGCGGGGCGAGGTGGAGTCGCTGCTCTTCCCACATGCACACGCGCACACGGAGAGAAAAGACTTGCTGTACTAGCAAACCTCGTTGCAAATATAGCGCCTACAATTTTTTTTCGCTAGGACAGCAACAATATTGCTGGAGTAACGAAGTCGTTTGCAGCCACAGCTTCACAGTTTGCTGTCGCAGCAATTTTTTTTTTTTGCTAAGGCAGCAAAAAACGTTGTAGGCGCTATTTTTGCAACGATGTTTGCTAGAACAGCAAGTCTTTTCTCTCCGTGCACACATCGACTGCACTGAAAATGCGAGAGTGACATGTCTGATTTAAAAAGAGCGAGATTTATTTTTTCGCTACCCCATTTAAGTGAGACTTAAGGAACCTCGCTCTTATTGAGAAAGAATCTGCAACATGACTCAAATTGATTGAGATTAAGGATAAAAATCCTCACTTAAAACAGGCGAGGTTTCCCAATCCTCGCTCAAACAGGGCGAGATTTTTGAATTTATTGCGCTCATCAAGCGAGGAAACCACATCTCGCTGTCAGAGAGAGAGGGGAAATATCTCGCCCTCCTGAGGGCGAGGATCCTCACTCTGGTATTTACAGCGTGCCGACACCCAGACGCCACGCCACGCCACGCCACGCCACGCCAGCGATGACCCCGCGGGCCAGGCCGCGTCACATGGTACGCAATATGCGAATAATGAATGGAGATGGTGGTAGTGTCCATTGTAAAGCCTGCTGCCTGGCGCTCGCCAAAGAAGAAGAAGAAGAAGAAGAAGAAGAAGAAGAAGAAGAAGAAGAAGAAGAAGAAGAAGAAGAAGAAGAAGAAGAAGAAGAAGAAGAAGAAGATGAGGAGGATGAGGATGAGGAGGATGAGGAGGATGAGGATGAGGAGGATGAGGAGGATGAGGAGGATGAGGAGGATGAGGAGGATGAGGAGGATGAGGATGAAGAGGATGAAGAGGATGAAGAGGATGAAGAGGATGAAGAGGATGAGGAGGATGAGGAAGGAGAATGGTGCAAGGTAAAAACAATGCCTGACTTTTCGAGAAAAAAAGGAAAACTTTGAGGAGCTCCAATAATTTAAAGGGAAAAAATGTAGGAATTTCCCCAATTTTTAAAAGGAGACATCCTCAAAATCTGAGGAGTTTTCCTCAAATGAAGGGAGTAGCTCAAAAGTTCTACCCTTTTTCTTCCTCCGAGAATAAGACACTGACATTGTTTTTACCGAGTGGCAAGCAGGGCCGACGAAGAGCCCCCACTGCGGACGCTGACTGCGTCCCGCGAGTGGTGCGGTGTTTTTGTTGCTGCTGTTGTTGTTTGAAAGAACAATGCCGAGCAATGCACTGGCTGCTAACGGGATACGCGTCGCGTGCCGGTATGAGAAATGTGTGAGTGTGTGTGTGTGTGTGTGTAGTGAGTCCTGCCTGATGATGATAACAATGTGTCCTCCATGAAAAAGAAAAAGGTATGCTAGTTGGTAGGAGGGCGCGGCGCGCCGCGTTGTCTGGCCTCCTCCACGAAGGAACGTGTTCTCCAGCCGTCGGAATGGGCGGGGCGGGGCGGGGCGGGGTGATGTGGGGCGGGGTGGGGTGGGGTGGGGCGAGGGGAGGCCACCAAAACAACGCGATCAGGCCGTGGCTTTATGTCCCTGCTCCTGCTCTGGCCCTGCCCTGGCCCCCCTCCCCGCCCCGCCCCCCGCCGACTGCACCTCGCGTCCATAAGTTTGAACCGGTACTCCAGGACGGCGCCATTAAGCAGGCAGCAGGGGAGTACCCATGGGAGTACCGGGTACTGACCGTCGCGCTGTGAGCCGTGAGCGGGCCGGGACGGGACGGGACGGCCGAGTGGACAACGGAACGACAAAACGGTTAGTCGTCTGGTCCACTGAGCCCAGGGCCCTGGGTCCCCGCCCTGGCGGGGGGCAGCGCCAGTCCCCCGCAGCTTCAAGGGAGGGGGGGGGGGGAGCCCCGGATCAATGACCGGGGCGGATTTACTTGGTATTACTAGCAGTGTTCCATAAAAGTAGGCAATAAGTAGCCTAAAGACAGTGGAGAGGAGGGGGCTGCATCTGCGCCCTCCAGCTAGGCAACTTACATGCGCCTGTGCACCGAGGTTTTCGCGTAGTAGGCAGGCGCAGATGTAGCCCACTCTACCCAACTTTGATTATTGAGCTACCCATTGCCTACTTATCCGGCGACACTGACTACAAGTCAGGCCTCTGCGCATCAGAGTCCTCTCCGGGCATAGGCAATAAAGCGCTCTTTAGCATAGACATAGAAAAACAAAAGCATAGCGAGTGTGTGTGTGCGCGCGCGTCACCGACAGTGCGTCATACTCGATCACACGAGTGGCGCGGCGCCCACAACAGTTTGTCAAACAGCGGCAGCCTGCTGCAGACTCTGGCAGGCAGGTACCTGGCGGGTGCCCCGCAGCAGGTCCCGCAGGGGTCCAGCAGGTGGCCAACAGGTCTGCAGGAGAGCAGCAGGACAGGGAAGGGGGCGGAAGCGTGACGACCAGGAGGGACAAGTTGGAAGGTGAGGTGGGAGTGGTGGGGCGGGGCGGGGCGGGGCGGGGCGGGGCGGGGCGGGGCGGGCGGGGCGGGCCGGGCCGGGCGGGGTGGGGCGGTGGGGCGGGTGGGGCGGGGCGGGGTGGGACGGGGCGGGGCGGGGCGGGGTGGGGTGGTGCGGGGCGGGGCGGGGCGGGGCGGCACTCAATCTAGTCAGAGACACAGGCCGCGGCGGACCGGGCTGCAGTTTCCCCGGTCAACGCCCGCGCACTGCACCACCGCGCCGACTCGTTGCACGGCACGGAGCGTGGCGTGGCGTGGCGTGGCGTGGCGTGGCGTGGCGTGGCGTGGCGTGGCGTGGCGTGGCGTGGCGTGGCGTGGCGTGGCGTGGCGTGGCGTGGCGTGGCGTGGCGCTGGCGCTTCGTGTACCGCCCGCGCTAGCAAAACGCCCTTGTCGGCGCCGGCGGCGACTGCGCGCGCGAAATTCAAATAACTCCGGAAATTTCACCCTCCCCCCAACCCTCTTTTGTAGAAAAAGTATTTGCAGACGCGATACGTTGTGATACGCCGCGATACGCCGCGATACGCCGCGATACGCCGCGGCCCCGTAGAGCCAGCCTGCGGCTGATTTCGCGAGGCGTTGCGGGGCGGGGCGGGGCGTGGCGGGGCGCGGCGTGGCGTGACGGGGCGCGGCGTGGCGTGGCGTGGCGTGGCGTGGCGTGGCGTGGCGGGGCGTGGCGGGGCGCGGCGGAGTGTGGCGGGGCAGGGTTGGGGACGGGACGGGCCGTTGAGAGGTAACAAGAGTGTCGCATCAATTATCGGGGAACCTGTTTCTGCCGGGCAGATGGACTGGCAGGGCGGGGCTACTGCCGACCGTGTCTCGTGTTTTCACTCAGTATCTTTCGGTTCGAGGTTTCATATTTAAAACAAAACAAAAAAAAAAATGACGTCAGGAATAAATCATAGGGTATACTCCAGCTTCCCCGCACCGATGTTGTTTCCGTCCATTTATATTTGGGAGACTGTCAAACTCGCTGCGTGGCGGGGCGGGGGCGGGGTTACAGTTGTTTGGCCGCAGGTTTGGCCACCCCTGCTTTAAGGGAAGGACCCTTAAGTGACCAAACAAAAGTTAAAAAAAAAATAATTTAATTTTAACTAAATAATAACCAAGGCTGGTAATAGGGACAGCCAAAACAATGTAATACAACTGTATAAAAAGAAAGATCAATAAAAACTTATAAACTGGAAAACTGTGACCACGAGCTTTTCCTGTTACCCCCAAAACCCCTTCTCTGTTTTTAGATACCAACAAGCACAATATCGAGTTTTCCCCGTCTTTTCGACATAGTTCCGCACCTTTGTGCGGTTCAAAATAAGTCATAAATTGGATTATCAGCGAACCAAACAACCTAGGTAGCGCAAATCGTCGCGTCCGTGCAACACTAGCCTATCTGTTTCGCTGCCCCAAAAGACTAGCCTATCTGTTTTGCGGCTCCGAAAGACTAGCCTATCTGTTTCGCGGCTCCGAAAGACTAGCCTAACTGTTTTTTTGACGCTCTCTGCAGCGCTGCCTTCTACTCATTATAAAGTCGCTAATATTGGTAGTAGAAAAAAAGTAAAAAGTGATATGTGTTTTTCAATCTTGCCGCAACACAAAGTAATTTTCATCTTTTCTTTACTACCAATATTAGAGAGTTTATAATGAGTAGAAGGCAGCGCTGCAGAGAGCGTCAAAAAAACAGTTAGGCTAGTCTTTCGGAGCCGCAAAACAGATAGGCTAGTCTTTCGGAGCCGCAAAACAGATAGGCTAGTCTTTCGGAGCAGCGAAACAGATAGGCTAGTGTTGCACGGGAGCGACGAAATGGTGTCTAGTATATCGGTTATTGTAGGTGGCAGGGAGTTTCTCCTCTTTAATGGAGTCGCCAAACTGTTTCACTGTGCGGGGCGGGGCGGGGCGGGGCGGGGCGGCCAGCACTGGTATTAGGGTCACAGGTGTAATGACCAAGGTCGGTGTGGGCGGGTCATGCACTAGGGCGCGGTCCGGTCCGGTGTGTGCCCAATGAGCCATTGTCGGCACACAGCCCAGGGGGATCGCACTAGAATGACGTCACAGGGTTGTGGGGCGTACTTCTCTTTTCACGACAGCAATTTAATTTAGATTTGTGTTTACCGGTCTACCGGCGCTTACCCTACTGCACTGTCAGGAAAAAAGTACAGTGAATCCCGTTAATTTTTATACTGGCTTTGCCGTAGTTTCAGGTACAGGATTCACTGTACTTTGACAGTCCATCCTTTACCCCTGTAATAAAATGGTTGCGATGGAAAACCAAGTAAAGAAATAGATTCGTCCCGACGAGACGAACAAAAACTGTCAACGTACGTCATGGGTCTGGACTCGAAATAAAAAAATTATTGGCCTTCAAACAGTTTTAATTATTTGGGGTACGGGATGGACTGCCAAAAAAGTACAGTGAATAATCGTGTACCAGAAACTACAGAAAAAGCTGGTATTTAAATTAATAGCATTATTTATCGTAGTTTTTTTCTCGCAGTGTGGCACTGCAACCCTCGAGGCAACCCCACTGCAGCACGACGATATTGCAAAATCATAAAAAAGGGTGGAGTCGCTCAGCTCAGTGCTCAGGCGGTGAGTGGACGACACAAATCAGCTCCCGGTGTTAACGACAGCCGACTGATTCAGAAAATCGCTCCCATGCCTCTGTCCTTGTCGCACTCACAAGGTGTCCACTCCAGGGTATGGAGTCGCCCCATGAGTGCGACAAGGACAGAGACATGAGAGCGATCTCCTGAATCAGTCGGCAGACTGTCCGCACCTCGCGCCCGTGTCGCGCCCGTGCGTCACGCCCTCGGCCACAAATCTGTCACACTCGTAGAGAGAGGAGAGGAGGGGGAATACGTATGGCAAACACGGCCTGCAATACTCGCAAAAACTATCGTGGAAGGGGAAAGGATATCCGATAATGAGCAAAATTATATAAGACATGACAGAGTTGGATTTCATCTCTCCGATTTGGCTGATATTTGGTGGGAGTGTTAGTGCCCTAGAGGGATGCTAGAAGCCGGAGAACCAGGTCCGACAAAAATTTATTGTCCGAACTGGAGCAATTTATCCAATTTTTTAGGTTTTGCGAATTGAATTTGGGTATTTTGAACTATGTCTAGAGTTTTCGCTCTAAAGGTCGCCGTGAGGTTCATCTGATGTAAAATTCATCAAGGAATTCAAATCTGGCCTGGGATTTGAGTTACGGCTCATAGTTTAGGAGATAATAGCAAACAAACGCCGAAAATTACCTAAAAGTCCCAAATCTTGTGGAAATGGTCTAAAATGGTTTTGAGGCCTCGCGTGAGGTCAACCTTGTAGATAATGAGCCAAGGAATCCAATGAACCTGGTCTCATATTTTTAGGACGAACCGTTTAGAAATGGTAGGGTGGCAAAGTTGTACAAAAAAATTTTCCCCACAATTTTTACCATTCACAATGTCCCTTACCTACCCTGGAATCCTTCCAGGCGCTGAGGAGCTACGAATTCGATTTCAAGTGTTTTGCATCGCGGTGCTCACACCGAGTGACCCTGGATGGCATGGGACATTGTGAATGGTATTTTAGGGTGAAATACAATCCCATGGGGTCAAAAAGTTAAAAAATTGGGGGAAAAATTTTTTTGTACAACTTTGCCACCCTGCCATTTCTAAACGGTTCGTCCTAAAAATATGAGACCAAGTTCATTGGATTCCTTGGCTCATTTTCTACGAGGTTGACCTCACGCGAGGCCTCAAAAACCATTTTTAGACCATTTCCCAAGATTTGGGACTTTTAGGTCTTTCGGCGTTTGTTTGCTATTATCTCCTAAACTATGAGCCGTAACTCAAATCCCAGGCCAGATTTGGATTCCTTGATGAATTTTACGTCGGATGAACTTCACGGCGACCTTTTGGAGCGAAAACTCTAGACATAGTTCAAAATACCCAAATTCAATTCGCAAAACCTAAAAAATTGGATAAATTGCTCCAGTTCGGACAATAAATTTTTGCCGGACCTGGTACTCCGGCTTCTAGCATCCCTCTAGGGCACTAACACTCCCACCAAATATCAGCCAAATCGGAGAGATGAAATCCAACTCTGTCATGTCATATATAATTTTGCTCAATAAAAGCTTACGGCGATTTTCACTGCAAGCTACAGTGAACCCTATGCAGCATTCTAGGTTACGGTGGATTTTCACCGTAAGCTAGGTGATGCACCCTGATTCACCGTACACTGAAAAATACTTGTAAAGGTTACAGGAAAATTTTCCATGATAAATGTTGTAAAATTACAACTTGATATCGTAAAATTACAAGTGCTTTGTATCGACTTAGATTTCATTGGCGAGCAAGAGTGGGCGGTCGTAAATTTACAACATATTTTGTAAATCGTGATTACAAAATATGTTGTAAATTTACGAAGATATTTTTCACAGTGTAGTTTACAGTGACATTCACCGTAGCTTATACAGTGAAAACCACCGTAAGCTTTTTAGAGTGTTATTAATTTAGTCGTTTGCTGCAATTTTGCGGGACACGATCCGGACGCCCTGCGTGTGTATTCTCCCCCACACGCTATCCCATCCTACAAAGAGAGCACACGCACGCACGCACGCACGCACGCACCGGAGCGAGCGGTCAAAACGGTCGAAATAGCGTCCACTTATAGACCGCTCTGCTGGGAACAGAGAATAGAGTCGCGAGCTGCTGTTGACCCTCGCGCGCGGCGCCGTGGCGTAGTGTAGCGTGGGGTGGGGTGGGGGGGGGGGGGGGGGGGTGGGGTGAGGTGGGGTGGGGTGGGGTGGCGCTTCCGCCGCCCCGCAGGTCCAACACCACACCACTGTATCGTCCGCTTGTTCCGGGACGAGCACGCCCCGCCCTGCCCCGCCCCGCCCCGCCCCGCCCCGCCCCGCCTCGCCTCGCCTCGCCCCGCCCCGCCCCGCCTCGCCCCGCCCCGCGCCGCCGCGCTCCACTGACCTAACCGTGCAAGGACGCGTGCGCGGCCAGCTCAGTGGGGCTCAAAGGGTTTTACATGCAGGGGCATTTCGGGGTCATGCACTAATAGGCGACCTTCATGAAGAGGCCTGCAGGCCCGGTGACAGTACGCCACAGAAGAGTACATGAGCACCCGCGAGTACGAGCGCGTACACCAAGCAAGGCTCTGTACTCATACTCATGATACGCGCGAATACCGTAGTTTTTCGTTATTGGGACGTCGTCAGAGACTATGTCAGTTTTGCATGGTGTGCGCCTCAGGCTGTACGCCTTGGCT
The DNA here is from genome assembly GCA_033675135.1 of Frankliniella intonsa. Classification (NCBI taxonomy): domain Eukaryota; kingdom Metazoa; phylum Arthropoda; class Insecta; order Thysanoptera; family Thripidae; genus Frankliniella; species Frankliniella intonsa. The sequence goes on along the minus strand of CM066248.1, from coordinate 11,916,453 downwards.
CACAATTTCTGAGCACCCCAAATTGACAGTGTAGGTGACAGTATGAGTCATGGTGCCTACCCCACTCCCCCTCTTCCAAACTTACCTTACCTCTGCCCGTCTGTCTGTCTGTCTGTCCGTCCGTCTGACGTGTCGCGGGCCCCGCGGTGGTCAGTGCGCACGCCCCCGCCTCGCTCTCAATGCCCGCGTTCCGTCCCGGCCCTCGAGCAGTACCGACAACGACGACTAGAGCTCAGCTCAATACCGGACGCTAAAAGAGTCTGGAGCTGGTGCACCTGGGCGCCAGGCACGGCCCCGCCCTGGACTTGTACCGGGCACAGCAGGTCGTACCTGGGTCCTTTTCCTGCTTTTCGCAGTCGCGCATGCCATTATCTCTTAGTAAGTTAGGCCCTTACTAGTTGGCGTGTTTCGCTGCAGGTCGTAAACTTTTCGCCGTAAACGCCCTTCCTCCTCACCTCCCTTATCCTCTCATTGCCGCGCAGACCCGAGACGAAACGTCACTCGTCACCGCCGCGCCGTCGTGAACAGCGTTACAGCTGCTCAAACCCACAGCCTCCATTTACACACCGCTCTGCTTCCTCTTTACCAATAACAATTTTTCGCATTAAACAAAACAGTCAGTGAGAGAGTTGGCCTGGGTAAAATGCTAGCCAAAAAATATTATGAATAAGTATAATTACTTCCCTCCCCCCCCTAATTTTTGTTTGCGCCATCTAATTATATTTTTGCAGGGTAGTCAACATGGCATATTTGCGCCATAGGCGCCCGCGCAAGGCGACGGGTGTTTCTCTCTTTTCGCCCCCCTTTCTCTCTTTCTCTCTCCCTCTCTGTCCCACTCTCTTTCTCTCCGGTCCGGTACGGCGCCCTTTGAGATATCGACGGGGCGGCCGCGGACATGTAGCCGCGGGTGCGCGTCCCACTGTGCAGGCGAATAATGAATCAAATTGCAATACGCTTCTCGGCCCGCCCCGCCCCGCCCCGCCCGGCCCCGCCCCACCCCGCCCCGCCCCGCCACACCGCGTCGACGACGACCTTGCTTGTTGGGCGAACAAGCGCTGCTGATTCCTCGGCGTGCCGCTGGTCGGTCCGGCGGGGCGGGGCGGGGCGGGGCGAGGCGGGGCGAGGTGGGGCGGGGCGAGGCGGGGCGAGGCGGGGCGGGGCGCATCGCGGTGCGTAGCGTTATGCGTGGCGGTGAAAGCCAAACCAGCTGATGCAGCGGCGGCGGGGCGGGGTGGGGCGCGGCGGGGCGCGAGGCCTAGAGGCACTCCTGCCCGCGAGAGTCACACACTGTACACTGGAAACCCACGTGTGAGAGTGGCGTACACTTGTAGGTGTGTGACTTCCCATCCATACACTTGAACACGTATAAATTTGGGCAAGTTTACTGGGAAAATAGGCAGGACTTTAATGGCTTTTAAAGAGTGTTAAGTTTTAATGCATTTTGAAAGGCACAAAAATATTTTAAGGCATTAAAATTTACGAAAATTTAGCACCTTTGGATAGTTTTTCAGTATAATGCCCTTCGAGGGCTGCCAACTTTTAATGCATCTGCAAAGCCATCCTCTTGTTAGTCCTAGCTCTGCTTTACCCGTGTTTTCCCAGAAAATTCCACAAACTTGAAGTGGCAAATGTACGGATGCAAAGGCAAGACACGGCGCACCAACAAGTGCGCGACATTCACACACCCGGGTCTCCAGGGTACTGCCGGCACGCCCGTCGCGGGCAGCTCGGGAGGTCCGCAGCACGTGTATGGGGGCGGGGCGGGGCGGGGCGGGGCGGGGCGGGGCGGGGCGGGGCGGAGGGTGAGAAGGAGGACGCCTCGCCTCTCCAGAGCAGACGGACACGCGTGCAAATTCGCATACTCTTGTTTGCATTTCGGGCGGACCGTTAACGCGTCCTGGGCCACCCCGTAACGAGCTCACAGCGGTACCCCCGTCCTGCTCCCGCGGGGCAGGGGGGGGGGGGACAGTCGTCCAAGCCGGCCCCGCCCCGCCCCGCCCCTGGCACCGGGCACCGCGGCCCAAGTCCTCTCAACCCGTTCCACGATTCGTTTCGAGTGACGCCTCAACACCATTTGGAATACAGTATGCGCTGAGCCGAGGCCGAGCAGCAGCCGCAGTGCTCAGGAGCAGAGGTCGTCGACCCGGGCCGGGGCCGGGCCGGGGCCGAACCTGTTTTAGGAGCAGCCACGGCTATTATGAACACTCTGCTTATCTTCTGAACCGAACTGAACCGAGCTGAACCGCACGACACGGCGAGGCAGAGGAGACCCCGCCCCGCCCCGCCACACCCCGATACGGCCCACCCCGCCCCGCCCCGCCCCGCCCCATCCCGATACGGCCCACCCCACCCCCGCGTGCAGCGGTCACGGCAGTGCGATCCGATAGCAAAAGCGCACGACTTGGACCATTAGTGTTGCCAGATAAGTAGGCGAAAATTCCCACGAATACACACACACCGGTATAGTAAGGCGAACGGGTAACTCGGCCTGCCTACTAGGCAGACCCTCCACACATGACACTGCTTTTTTGGCAGGCGGAGATACTCGTGTGCCTTACACCGGTGTATTCGCATGGAACTTGAACTAGCGCCTGAAGGGCCCGCGAGGCAGGCCAGCCCGCGACACACGGCTGAGTGGCGGGTCTGCCTACCCGGCCCGGCGCCCTGTCCGGGTGCGTCAAGCTGGTCAAGCCGAGGGGGAAACGACTAAGGTAATCCGGCTGACAGCCTTTTGGGTCACCCCTGGATTACCCCGGATTACCTCAAATTTCTTCGGATAACTCCACCCGGATAACGGTTTCGCAATGACAAGTAAATATACACAAAACACGTAACACGTATTTCCACCGCAAATTTTCGTATCGTGGTATACGGCGTATACTATACGCCTACTTCACCTGGAAACAATGCCAAAAATTCGGAGAAATTTTGAAAAAAAAAAAAAAAAATTGGCCCGGACTCGAAAATCAGGGAAAACTCAGGAAAAATGGAATCGAAAAGTTTGTGGCAATCATGTAGTGGTGCAAAATCGATGACTCGCGATATCTTTTTCCCCTCGCCGCGGCTGTGCAGACAGAGCAATGCAAAGCCGAGCAGAGCAAAACCAAAGCAGGCAGGCGAAATGGAATCAAACCGACAACAACCGATATGAATCGAACATAGAGGCACGCCGGTCCGTGCACTGCGAAAGCGTGACGGGTTGCGAGCACAGCCCGGCGCAGCCCGTGGAACTAACGGCACCGCCCAGCCCCGCCCCGCCCCGCCCCGCCCCGCCCCGCCGGGGCCCGGTCACTGTCATCGCCTGCCAAAAAGAGCCAGCGGAGGGCGTCGCCATGGCGTCGCGACGCCCTTTCGACATGATTAGTGGGGCCCCGGCCCGGCCAGCCGGCCCCGGCGGTGTTGCGAGGTAAGTAGGCAAAAACTCCCAGAATACACCTGGACGAGGCAGACGAGTATCACCGCCGCCGGCACACTAGGTAGGCAAACTCTCCACACATAAGACTAGTATTTTCCTAGTAGGCATAGGTGGAGATACCCGTACAGACCTAACACACCTTTATTCCTGGGATTTTTTTTTTGCCTACTTATTCTGGCAAAACCGCTTCGGAAGCAGCTCAATAAACCGGAAAACCAAGTGTGTGAGTGTCGTGCATTTATAGGTGTGTGAATTTCGAACTCGCATAGTCTTATTTTTGTTTCAAGTTTGTGACATACTTTTACCTATTCGACAAGTATAATCAGTCATCGTTAACGCGATGCGTCAAGCCGAATTTTGTCATCAGTTACGGCCGGTGAAAATTTTTTTAAAGAAATTACCACGGGATTACCGCAGACCGCCACGGTGTTTGAATGCTTACTTTTTGTATACTATAATCTTTACAAAAAATTCGAGCGAGTATTTTCTGAATTGTTATGCCTTGTGTTTGACATCAGGGGCGCTGTTCGCACCGACAGTCTGGAAAACCAAGTGTGTACATGTATTCATTATTTACTGCATACTTACAGGTATTCAGTAGATAATGAATACATGGCCATGTATGCAGTATTTGCTGAATACCTTGGCATGTACACACGTAGTTTCTGTGTGATTTTTCGTGTGTACATGCCAAGGTATTCAGCAAATACTGCATACATGGCCATGTATTCATTATCTACTGAATACCTGTAAGTATGCAGTAAATAATGAATACATGTACACACTTGGTTTTCCAGAGCAGTCAGTCAGTCAGTCAGTCACTGGGTCACAGCAGGCCGCGTCGCGTCGCGTTGGCCTCTGATTTGTCATACGCCACGCTCCTCCCTACTCCCCCTCTCCCCTCCTCCCCCCTCCTCCTCCCCCCTCCTCCTCCCTACACGCGGCGGTCTGGCCTAGCGGTGGCGGGGAGCATGAGCATGACCGACCATGACATTTCCAATAATCATAAAAAGAAAAGCAGCTGAGCGGTGCGTTAAATAAAAAGGCATACAGCTGCCACCATCGGCCTACTGAAGGCGCCACGAAGCGCCACGCCGAAAGGTAAGCCAGGAATATCATCTCTGCAGAGGCGTCCACGTAACATCTGCAGCCCTGGCGGGCAGGGGGCGGGCAGGGGGCGGGCAGGGGGCGGGCAGGGGGCGGGCAGGGGGCGGGCAGGGGGCGGGCGGGGAGCGGGCGAGCGACCCTGAGGCAGCACCAACTGCCCCGCAATATTATACCGCCAGAACCACATCGATTTATCGTTTTCTAAAATGCGTTATCCCGCCGCTGACCGCCATCCGAACGACTTTGCAGCAGAGTGGCTATAGCGCTGCCCGCTCTGCTCCTCGGCCGGCTCGCTCCGCTCCTCGTGAGAGCGCGCCGCGCGCCTCAAGAGCACTTTGACCGTCACTTCTCTCCTCCGCCTGCCGCTGCCGTCCCCGTCCCTCTCGAGTGACGGCTTTCTTCGAATAAGCCATGTCGCGGGAGCAGAGTAGTGTAAAAGTGATTTTTCTGCGAACAGACGAGCGCGAGTGTGAGGAGTGGAGCGGGGGGGGGGCGGGGGGGGGGGGGGGGGCGGGGGGGGGGGGGAGATGGTGCCAGCCAGCGCGGCCGCGGCATTGCGCTCGGGCCTCAAGGCCGCACGCACGCACGCACGCACGCACGCAAAGCACAGGCATAAACGCACGTAAAGTACACGCATACACGCACGCTCGCACGCATGCGCGCACGCGTGCGACACGTCTCGCGTGACCGCCGCAAAGAAAGCTAGCCGCTAGCCGATCATCTACTGACTGGAGGAGGTGGAAATAGAGTGCCGTATTTATAAGACAAGAAGATGCTCTGAGAAAAACAAATCCCCCCCCCCCCCCTCCCTCAAGAGGCTTACTAGTATTTTCATCAGTTAACGTTTTTCGCGGATTGCGGACGGCTTAAAAGTGTTGGTGAGCGCGAGCGAGACCGGTGGTGCTCGAACACCAACGCACCAACACACACACACACGCGCGCGCGCGCGCGACAGAGTGGAATGCGACTGACCCGCCCCACCCCGCCCCCGCCCGGCCCAGGCCGGTGCCCGGCTAGAGGGCGTACCCGGGCAGTACGGTACCCGTCCGAAGGGCGGGGCGGGGCGGGGCGGGGTCTCCGACTCCGGGAACGGGCCGGCCGGCCCGGGCCCGGGTGCTCTGAGCGGCGCGGCGTACCCACGCTTGTGCCCGCGCATGGCCCGCGAGAGAGAGAAAGGCCCCTGAGCGGGGCGGGGCGCCCCGAGTGGAACACAGGGGTATTTGAGGTGGCCGAGGCCGAGATCCGGCCGAGCCGGCCCGGCCACGGCGACGGCCTCGATCTCCACGCCGAGCGCTTTTTCTCCCCGTCAGCCAGAAGAGCGGTACGACACACGCACTGCCCGGGTCGCCTATGAGCGCCGCGCTACCCGCCATGTTTCTGGCCGGCGCGGCGCGGCGCGGCGCGCGGGGGACGGGGTCACTTCGTTTCACACGTCCCGAATATCCTTCGCCACCATCATCTTTTTTTTCTCTTCTCGCGCTCTTTTTGCATCTCTACTTCATTATTCCGCAGAGTGGCGGTTGGCGTGACTGGCAGGGGGCGGGGCGGGGCGGGGCGGGGGGGCGCGGACAAGGCTAGCACCTACACACTGTGCGGGCGGCGCCGGCGTACAGAGAAAGAGTTGCACATCCACTACTACTGTCGACTCTGGGTCAGCAGCTGGTTGCGGGGCAGGGCGGGGCGAGGTGGGGCGGGGCGGGACCACCCAGACGGTCACGTGACGCGACCCGCGGCCCGCGGACTCGCCTCCGGGCCACGCCACGCCGCGCGCGCCGACCCGCGCACCCACGAGAGCTCGGACGTGTTTCTGCTTTTTTATCTCTGGACCGGATCCTGATCAGCTGCCTGTCTCAGCAGAAGCGCCACCGCCGTTCACATCTCGTGTGTGTATAAAAAATATCGTCGGCACCGCAGAGCTATCCTTTTCAAAAGGACCTTTTGTGGTGAGCAGGTCCAGCAGGGCGCTAAACCAAGTCCAAACAGAAGTGGGAAGACAAAGGTAAGACTAATCGCCTTTTAAAGAGTGTTAAATTTTAACGCCTTTGGAAAGGCACAAACATGTCTGAGGGCATTAAAATTAACGAAAATTTAGCACTATTGGCTAGTTTTAATAGCTCTCTAGGGGTGCCAATTTTTAATGCCTGTGCAAAGGCATTAAAAATCCTTTTAGTCCTACCTTTGTTTTACCAGTGATAAGAAGAGGCCAACAATTTTTTTTATGTGTCGTAAGCGCCACGCGCCGCTAAGTGCGAAGGGATTATGAGAGGACGTTCCGAAACACATGAGCGTGAGGAGATGGGCGGGCTGCGCGGGTAATCGGGGACGCGTCCGGAGCGTGGCCACGAGCTGCGCGCGCGGGACACGTCCTCAGCGGGCGGGGCGGGGTGGGGCGGGGCGGGGCTGGGAGCGGGTGCGGCGGCCAGGACGCGACCGGGCCCGGGCGTTCCGGTGTCAGGCTCACGAGGACTGTAGTTTTCGTTAATAACGCCCCGGCGACGTCGTCGACGACGACTATGTGAAGGAGGCGTACATACAGCCAATGGACGTGGAGAAGGTGGAAGTGGAGGAAGTGGAGGAAGTGGAGGAGGTGGAGGTGGAGGAGGTGGAGGTGGAGGAGGTGGGGAAGGGAACGGGGTGGAGGTGGAGGATGTGGAGGAGGTGGAAGAGGAGGAGGCAGATGAGAAAGAGGAGGTGGAGGAGGTGGAGGAGGCAGAGGAGGTGGAAGAGGACATTTCCGGGCACGGGCGCGTGACGGCCGGTCTTTGTCGGGTTGGCAGTGCGGAGCGAAGCCTCTGGCAGCCCTGCTTATTGACATGCGACGCGGTGCCGCGCCCGGGCGGGGCGGGGCAGGGCGGGGCGGGGCGGGGCGGGGCGGGGCGCGGCGGGGCGGGGCGGGCGGGGCGGGGCGGGGCGGGGCGGGGCGGGGCGCTGCGGGGCGGGGCAGGGCGGGGCGCGGCGGGGCGCGGCGGGGCGCGGCGGGGCGGGCCGCGGTCACCGGGAAGAGGATTCAAGTTCACCGACGCGATGCCAGAAAATACAACGCCCTCCGCTCCGCACCTCGCTGGGGATCGAGGTGTCAGTGCCTGTACCGTGGAGAGGTCAGTACCCCACCTCACCCCAGCGCCGTACAGTACCCTGCCGCCGGCCGCGCCCGGGGGGAGGGGGGAAGGTCTGTCCAACACGAGGCATCTTTCATACGCCACGCACCCCGCATACAAGTCTCCAAGGCGCTGCACTGCAGACTCCTGAGGATAGGCGCTCGCGCCAAGAAGAGGGCCGCCTCCTCCTCCTGGAGGTCGACCGAGGGATGAGTGAGCGACCGACTGTAAAGCCTTCCTCCTGGAGGCCGACCCCAGTGAGGGGTAAGAAATTACTCGGTACTCCTCCTGGAGGTCGACGGGGGATGGATAACCGACCGACTGTAAAGCATTCCTACTGGAGGCCGACCCCTGTAAGGGGTAAGAGATAACTCGATCTCGTCCTGGAGGAGGTCGACCCGGAGAGGTCGGCCGAGGTAGAGGGGTCGTCAACTCCCCTTAGCCGTGTACGAGGTAGTATACGTATATTACCAGTAATGTAGGTAATATAGTGTAATATAAAATAATATAAAGTAATATATGGTAATATAGGGGTAATATTGAGGCGAAATTGTGGTAATATGCAAGTAATATATATGATAATATATGGTAATATATAGGTAATATACAGGGAATATAGCCATCGCGTACGAAGTAATATACGAGTTGACGCCCCATCGGCCGTGGGCGAGAGACGCTCCTAATGAATCACACGTGTCGGGCCGGGGCCGGGGCCGGGGCCGGGGCCGGGGCCGGGGCCGGGGCCGGGGCCGGGGCCGGGGCCGGGGCCGGGGCAGGGCCCGGGCCACACGCGGCGACACGTCGCAAACACTTGTGTTTTTCCTAGGCAGAGCCTGGAGCCGGTACGTACGTACGTACAGGTGCACTGATTTGACTTTGACCGGCGTGACGGCGGCGACTGTACAACTCCCAAGACAAGTACTCACTTGATGACGGTGTTCTTCATGGTGCCGCCGGTGGTGGTGCTGCTCGTCCGCGCGGCGCTTCTGCCTGTCGCTGCGCTGCTGCTGTCCGCCGGGCTGTGCGGGGCCAAAGAAAAAAAAAAGGCGTAATGCGTATATTCACACACTAACTAGATTTGTATCTTTTATTTGTACAAATTTAAACAGTCAAATTTTTCACACAAATTTGTGCGGTGAACTATTTTGTGCACGCGTTTGTACGATATCAAGCATTTTTTATCATTATTATTATTATTATTATTATTATTTTTTTTGCATAAATTTGTGTGAAACGATTTGAATGTTTAACTTTGCACAAACGTTTGCACAAAAACATACAAACACAGTTAGAGTGCACTAAAATGTAGGAATCCTGATTCTCTCGCTCCTATACGGGCGAGAATTTGAGGGTAATTTTTTTATTACTCTCTAGAGTGAGAAAACGTTTTTCCTCGCTCTATTGAAGAAATAATTTTGCGATCTCGCCCGAATTAAGGGAGGGTTCTTGCTTAAATAAAGTGAGGCTAAGAAATCGTTACTCATTTTGAGCGAGGCTAAAAAATATCTCGCTCAAAGAGAGTGACGTTTAAAATTCTCACTCTCAATAAGCAAGGAAAAGTGTCCTTTCCCTTTTCGGGCGAGAATCGGGATTCGAGGATTTGCAGTGTTAGCGGAGCGGAACAGACTCGCTTTATTTATCGCGATGCTCAGAGGAGTGCAAGTAGGTGAACGCCACTCTCCGCGGCATTTTGCCCGCGACGGATTTAAATTTGGCCTTTAAATGTCATTACATGTCTTAAATTAAACGCATTAAACAAGTGTCTTGCTTCCACCGCAGACGCCCTTATTTAGAAAACTGTTAAAAATCGACCGAAATTTTTAGGGGTCTTTCGCGGTGAGCGGTAAACGGGAAGAAAGCGACGACGTCCGCAGAAAAGGTTGAATCGGACGGAACGGCGTGCGGTACCGACACAAACCGTGTTGTACGACGCAAAGGAAACAACGATTGGATTCGACATCGTATTGACGACGTACTCAACTCACTTCCCCACTCCCCGGCGGCGCGCGGTTTGTCGCCGCGGCCGGCCGCGCCCACGCCGCGCCACGCCGCGCGCGGTACGAGCCGCAATCACAGGCGTGAGGGTACAAATACAACGGCTCCCGGGCCGGGGGGGCACGTGTCCACGCCGCGCCGCGCCACGCCACGCCGCGCCACGCCACGCCACGCCACGCCACGCCACGCGAGCCGGGATAAGCCCGGCGAGGGAAGTGCCTTATCAGCGGCGCGCAGCAGCCGGTGCAACCTAACCGCACCTGTCGTGTGTCTGCTCTGGAAAACCAAGTGTGTACAAGTAATCATTATTTAGTGCATACTTACAGGTATTCAGTAAATAGTGTGTACATGCCAAGGTACACACTATTTGCTTAGTACCTTGGCATGTACAGACTATTTACTGAATACCTTTAAGTACGCAGTAAATAATGAATACTTGTACACACTTGGTTTTCCAGAGTGGAAATAAGCGTTCCGCGACATCAGTTCATGTTTTTCGTTGGGCAATAATAGACCTTTCTCTGTGTCTGGAGGTGCCGCCGCCGCGACCCCTTGTGCGGGTGAAAGTGATTTTCAACAAACACACACACACACACACACACACTCACTTATTCACACACGTGCACATCCTAAGGTCGCCCGAACGATTGGGTGAAAGCCACAGGTGGCGCCACCGTCGCGCCATGTGAAGGGAAGACCATATCATCATAGAGCGAGTAGGTATAATAAGTACGCGTCGTACAAGTGCCCGCCCCGCCCCGCCCCGCGTCGTGGAAGCATGCGTAGCAAAGGGATGCAGCTTTATTTTTAAAAAAATTTGATTTTTAAAGAATATCCTTTTTTTGAAAAATGACAGAATTATATCACCATGGAGGCTTCTCCGTTTTGCATAATTTTTGCTTGTGGTTGCTGCGACGCGACGAGCCGTCCACAAACGAAAGGAAACGGTAAAAACAATGTCTGATTTTTAAAGAGAAATAATGGAAAACGTTGAAAAATTCCCTTAGCACGAGAAAAACTTCTCAGATTTTGAGAATGAAAAAAATTAGGGAAATCCCCACAGGAGACTTCCTCAAAATCTGAGAAGTTTTCTTCAATTTATGAAAGTTCCTCTAATTTTTCCACGCACGCACAGACATTATTTTTCCCACGTGGAGCGCCATATATATACACGCCGGGCAAGCAACGGACGAAAATGAAGAAAAGTAAAAACTCACGCGTGCGTGAAGTATACGAGCGAGCAGGCACAGGGAGCAGGGGCGGGCTGCGCTGAGCACGGAGCTGGGCGAGTGGACTGGAGCCGGTGGCGGGCGAGCGGCGACTGACGGGTCGGGACGGGACGGGACGGCAGGCGCTGGCGGCGATGGGAACGCTGACGCTGAGCCAGCCGGGCCGTACAGGTACTACAGGGCGAGCGGGCGGCCCGGCAGTGAGAGAGAGGGAGTGAGAGAGGGAGAGGGAGAGGGAGAGGGAGAGGGAGAGGGAGAAGAGAGAGAAAGAGAGAGAGAGAGAGAGAGAGAGAGAGAGAGAGAGAGAGAGAGAGAGCGAGAGAGAGAGAGAGAGAGACAGAGAGAGAGAGAGAGAGAGAGAGAGAGAGAGAGAGAGAGAGAGAGAGAGAGAGAGAGAGAGAGAGACAGAGAGACAGAGAGAGAGAGAGAGAGGATGCACGGCAATGACCAGCACAACGCGCCGCGCCACGCTGCGCGGGGATTAAATCACTAAGGGTGCGACGCGCGGGGGGGGGGGGGAGGGGTGTAGGGTATTGATACACACAGAGGCTGTGCTGCCAGGAAAGTATAGGCAATACACAGCGGGAGAGAGGCGGGCTGCAGCTGCGCGCCTGCCTACTAGGCAACCCGCACGCACGCTCCAGTGCTGAGGTGTTGCCTAGTAGGCTGGCGAAGATCAGTCCGCTTTACTCCGCTGTGCTTGATTGCCTACTTTTCTGGCAGCACTGCTCACAGGTACAGATGTGCCAAGGATCTGCTGCCTAAAGTGTAAGAAAAGTAGGCAATAACAATAAGTGGCCCAAATACAAGTGGAGTAAACCGGGCTGCATCTCTGCGACTGCCTACTAGGCAGCACCTTAGAACAGGTGCACGTGAATGTTGCCTAGTATGTAGAGAGGGCCCCAGATGCAGCCCACAGGGAAGGCCACATGCTCGGTAGTCGTCTTTCCGATGACCCCCTCCTAGAAACACCAAAGGGTTCTGGGCCCAAAACAAAAATCTCATAAATAATGGAAAACAGACACGACCTTTCAATGTCAGATTTACCTTCGCCTGATTTTTCAAAAGAAAATGATAAAAGAAGCACTGCACTTCCTCTGCCCATGCCACGCGGCCAGGACAGACAGTACCCCACCGGGCGCAGGCGCAGACTACGAGGCTAGGCATCGGGTCGTTCCTTATCGCCCTGTAATAATGGCGTGGCGTTCGCACTACCATCCATCATAGTTACTCAATGGCTAAAACCATGGCGTTCCCGCCGCGCCAGCGAGCGCCAGCGTGAGTGAGTGAGTGAGTGTGTGTTTTAGCTTTCTCCTCTCAGCCCAGCGGGCGGGGCGGGCGGAGCCCCTAGACTAGACTCGCCGGTGTGCCCGGTGCGCGTTGGACCCGACTCTATGCGGCTATAGGCTCACCATGGGTCCTATAGTAGTGCTCTGGCCTTAAATGTGACGCAGTACGACGCAGCTCGAGTCAAGTTGTGCGAACGCCACACAAGACTATATCGCTTTCCTGCGACGTCATACCGTGAGGGGGAAACAACTGTGAAACGTTTGCACACCTCGTAATTCGGGGGGGGGGGGGGATAAGGAAAATTTAAGAAAAAAAAATTAAAAAGGAAATATTAAAGGAAAATTTTTAAAAAAAACGTCAATAAAAATTCAAAAAATAAAAAAATACAGGTAACCTCACAAAAATTCCGGCCGGTTCACAAAAATTCACGATATCTGTATACCAAAATTCAGAGTTATTACCCTCTCACGTCATGCATATACTCCGATTAAAGAAGAGCGCGAAGATGCTACTATCACCGTGCGTGAGAGTCCACGGCCGGGCCGGGCCGGGCCAGCGGGCAGGACGATCCGAATGGGGTCGGGTGGGAGGCGGGGCGGCGGGGCGCGAGAGAGAGGCCAACGGGAGGGAAGCGGCGCCAGGACAAGCGTTTGAAAAAAGGCCAAAAGCAGAACAGCGTTGGCCCAGAAAAGCGAGCACAGCGACAAGCAGTCAGCGTGGCGGGGCGGGGCGGGGCGGGGCGGGGCGGGGCGGGGCGGGGCGGGGCGGGGCGGGGCGGGGCGGGGCGGGCGCGTGAATGGGACGCGCAGCGCAGTCATCCTGGCCGCATCCGATTCACCCGGGCGGGGCGGCCGCCGATGCGCGGCCTGGCCTGCTGACTGATTCAGAAGAGCGCTCTTCTTCTTCTCCTTCTCGCTCTGTCTCTCTCACACCTCCACGGCGCGCCTCATGGGTGCGAGAGGGACAGAGCGAGGCGAGCGCTCTCCTGAATCCGTCGGCTGGTCTGGCCCTGGCCCGCGGGGCCAGCATGGCCTCCTCTGCAGCTCCTCCTGGCGCGGCGCGGAGGCCGAGAGTGCAGCTGACTGATTCAGAAGAGCGCTGTCTCTCTCGCACCTATACGGCGCGCCGCGTGAGTGCGAGAGAGACAGAGCGAGGAGAGCGCTCTTCTGAATCATTTGGCAGCATAGCGCAGCGCGCCCGGCCCGCACCACCCCGTCAGCCGAGTAGAGGCGTCAGCCCCCGCAGGCCGCGAATATCTGACGACTTGCGCTTCGTCGGCGATGCTGCGCGTCGCAACATTCGCGGCCGCGTCTTGCGTCACACACGCGCTCCTCGCGCGCACGTTGGGTTGCCTGCCGCGCACGATAGGTTGCCTACCGCACAGGCGCCCCCGATCGATCGTCCCTGCCCTACTACTTCAGTGTGTTGCCAGAAAAGTAGGCAACATCTTCACGGCTGTGCAGAGGGATAGCCTAGTAGGCAGGCGTTGATACCGACCGCTCCACACGGCTGTGTGTTGGGCGATTTTTGCCTACTTTACTGGCAACACTGGAAGTAGGCAACATGTAGCCCATACACAGCTGCATCTGCGCCTACCTACTAGGCAACGGCTCAGCACAGCTGCGTGCAAATTGTCAAGTAGGCGGGCGCTAATGCAGCCCGCTTTGCTCCACTGTGTTTGGACTACTTATTGCCTACTTTTCTGGGAGCATTGCTCTTGACGCGAACCTCTCCTGCTCCGGGACCCAGAGGATGGGTATACGAGAAGGGCTGGAGGTTGTGTCGAGCGCGATGGCCGGACGAGCAGCTGAGCTGAGAGCGTGAGTGGGTCGGAGAGGTCGGGGCAGGGTCGGAGAGCGGAGGAAAGGGTACTAGGTACTAGCATTAGTGCAGGGCAGGGCACAGACCCCGGCCGGGCCGGGGCTCGTCCCGTACACAGCACCGCGTCGCGCCACGCCGCGCCACGCCTCCAATCCGACAGATCTGGTGCAGCCTCCATCGCGGCTTAGTCACGCTCGCCCCGTCGCCCATCCCGTCACCCGTCACATGACGGCCGGCCCCGGCCAGCGAGGACGCCCGCGCCGCGCCAACACGAGAACTTCATCGTAGCGGTATAAAGTCCAGCGTATTACTTGCGCTCGCGCTCTGCTGGGTGTTTTCTACGGTCCAAATCAAACTTTCGGTCTCAAAAATAAGCTCCGCTAGCGGAGCGTCGGGTCGGGCCCGGCGGCGCCGCGGGCCCTCGCAGCTGCACTTCCTGGTGGTGCAGTGCAACCCGGACGTTGACGGCGGCCTTCACGCCTCACAGGGGTTTGTCCCCTTGGGGGACCTAGATGTGGGCGAGGAACGGAATCAAGCACAGGGGAAGTTGCTTTAGGAGCAAAGAGTAATTTACTCGCTTTGTGAATTTAGAAATGCGGGAAAAATGGGATATAGGGATAGGGAATGCCTTTGCAATACAAATGCACTCTCTCGCTCAGGGTAGTCTCGCTCCAGTCCTTGCACCAAAGAGACAAAGACCAAAAGCGATAGCAATATGAATTTGATGCGGTGCCAATAAGGATAAACGGCTTATTTGCACCAAAAGGTTTGTTGTTTACGAAACGTCAGAAGCATAAAGGTGTTGGTTAGGAATAGCCCAATAGCCCCACACGTATGTAAAGATTTACCGGTGATGACGGAATGATAGTTGAATTTGAGCGTTTACCTGCTGTTTCCTCGATGAAAGGCGCAATATTGTCCCGCGATGCTAAGTCCAAGGACCCTAGCACTCCGCAAGAAAAACAGGGATCTTCTTGAAGCTCTTGACCTGAAAGTTTGCGATAGAAAGACAAGTGTAAATGAGTGAGTACATTACAATGCACCTATCATCTTTCTTTAGTTTTGTCCTTTAAGAAAAAAGGGGAACAAAAATTGCAAATCTTTAAATTAAGTTAATTATGTAATGTAATTTTTTAGGTCGGTAATAGAGGGGAGCAATGCATCCAGGTCTGACATTCACAATCCTTTGACACACCATTTCGGTGATACCACTTGTCAAGCAGTTTTCAAGAATCAAAGGGCCCTAGAGCAACTGACGCAAACTTATAGTCATGAAAACTTCTCTGGAATCCAGTCCACTCTGAGTTCAGGAGATCCTGTATATACCAAGGTGTATGGTTCTGCATCTGAGACAGCAAATAGCTCTCAGAAAAAGACACTACGGAACAAAACAGAGGTGCTTAAAAAATTTTCAGGCACTGCCTCAATTATCCTGGATGATTATTTATCCTACTTTCTTTTCTGTCTTTAAAGAAAAATATGAGTACATATAGAAGTGATGAAAGAATAAAATCAATATCATTGCACCAGCAACGTGCTGCAGAAGTTCAAATGCATGCACGAACCCACTCTCATGTTATATCAAAATGCTATTGCACTCAAGAAAACAACACCAGGCCAAGGGTGGATAGCAAATATATTGTTCAGCTTTATGGCCGAAGACAACGTATTCCAACAAGGTAAATTTTGATGAAAATTCAAAAGTAATTTGAAAAACTATTCTTTTTGGAGAATTGTTCAATAAACTATTCTGCTTTAGAATTAAGGAACAGAGGTACCGTGCTGCCTCAGTTCCAAGAAATTTGCGGGCAGTGAGGTGGGCTGATGCTTGTGACCACATGGAAAAAAGAAGTACCAAAGTGAATGATGATGTATCCACTTTTTCCTCATGTGACTTATCAGAGGTAAACTAGAATTATAACTGATTTTTTTTAAATTCAATTCATGGAGTTGTGGTATTGATTCCTTTTTTTCTATATACAGGGTTCAATTAGAAATGATGCAGTACCTGAAATTTTTCCTTTCAAACACTCCACTTCTGTTCAGAATGAGTCAGAGGAGACTTTGCTTGACAAAGTGAAGGTTTTCAGGGAGTCTCACTGGTCAGATTGCCATGCAAGAAACATAGGAACTTCTCCAACTGACCATGAATGTGTGGAAACAAAATTTCTCCTAACTTCTGTAAAATTTGAAAATAAAAATGTAATGATAATTGTTAAAGTTTTTGAATTTTTCTTCCAGGTGTCAAGCATTATGTGCTCAATGAGCGTTTATTCTTGGAGCCGTTGCACAGAGATGAAGGTGGAGAAAGCTCTTGTCCTGTTTGTCCACCTTTCCCAAAGAACTTGTGCAGAAGTAAGTGTAATCTAGGAACTTCCAAGAACCTATTAAATTCAACACATACTCATCAATCAAGTCACATAATAGTTACATTACCTAAAGTCATTGAAGGACATGAAAATATGAGTATAGGTGAGAGTTGCATTCAAATGAGACTTTGCCCCCAACATAGAAATTTCCTTGTATACTAAACCTACATTTTTTTGACAGGTCGTCCATTATCTAGTCAACAAAAAAGAATTAAAGAAGACAGTTTACTTAAAACTTGTTACAGTGTAGGTCATCATGCCCATTCTGCTAAAAAGAGTGTATTTGTCTGCCCAAGTGATTCATTAGCTCTTCGTTACCAAAAAAGAGATATTTAAATTTCATTTATATAGATTAAATTGAGGTAAGGAAAATGTATGACAGAGATTTAGATAACTTAAAGATATTTTTAAATTAAAAACCATCTTGAAACACTCTTCAGATAAAGTGCCTGCAGGCCATGATGGAAAAGTGTGCAGGAATAAAGCCTTCCATTACTGCATAGGGGTGACCTAGAACAAAAAAAAAATTGAAATGGCTAACTGAATTGCACTACATTTCACTGTGTTGTTCGATCTGCAGGTCTGGCAGATCTTGCAGATCTTGCAGATCTTCCAAACTCACCAAGACTACTGTACTAGTCCCATTTTTCAAGTGCACATTTTCATGCCGCTTGACATGTGAGATGTGATTAAATACTTTACCACATATTTCACACATAAATGGCTTATTGTTAGTATGAATTCTGTAATCAAAGTACAATTATAAAAATCTTCACTGCTAATGAAAGTCAAATATTTCATAGAGAATTATAATGACCTTTGGTGAATTAATAAATCATGTTTCCTAAAAAATGATTTGTTACATAAGCTACATGCATTGGGACGAAGACATTCATGATCCCTTTTTTTATGTTGCTGGACTTGATTAAATGATTTGTATTGTTTGCCACAAATATCACATAGAAACTGTGTTGGACGTTCTGAATGAGAATTCATATGTTTATTCAAGGATGACTTCCATGAGAATGACATGTTACAAATCCTGCACTCATATGTCTTCATGTTTGGAAAATGCAAACCTGAAATATAAAGCTCTTCAATAAAAGATAGTTGATATAAAGTGGAAACTTAATTACAGTATTATTATTTACCAAGATGTTGAGTTAAATTGGATGCTTTAAAAAATGTTTTCCCACATTCAGGACATTTTTTTCCAGTCTGATGAGTTTTTCCATCTGAAAATTTTTGAAATCCTAAATATTCATTCAATTGGGATGAAGTCAATGTTGTTGGAACTTCAGGACATTGTGTCGTCAGTGCCACATTCTTCAGAGGAAAGTTTAAAGTGTCCTTTGTCATGACTTTACTATGCTTCTTTTTGGAAGACTTTGTAACTTTAATAGGGGATTTTACTGATTCTTTATAACAGTTATCAGGGCAAATTAAATCAATGTTTGGTAGTGCCTTCTCTTGAAGCTCTTTAAGGAATATCTCTGACTCACCCTGTACAGAAGAAACCTGAGAAAAAAACACACATAATTAAGAGGTCTTATACAGCCATTATTACCAGAAATTAAAATTTAAGGCCCATTTACCTCATCTGTTGAAGAGCTACTTTGTACAACATAAATTACCATGTCTTTGTTTTCTGAAATTTCCATAGTAACTTTGTGGTTTTTTAGTTCCTTACAATCCTGTTTTACAATTTTAGTACAAATATTTTCCATTGAAATGGAGGCATTACCAATGTGTGTTTCTTTGACTTGATCCCTATTACTATTTTGACTCTTTGTTTCTTCTTCATGTACATCTTGTATTTCTTTCAAGAGCGTAGAGTAATTGTTACAAACAAATTGATTTTGTAGTTCATCTTCTTGTTCACTTGTGGTGTCATTTGCTTTTGAGCTTTCCTCTGAATTTGTTCCATCAGCAATGCCTATTTCTTTCAAAAGAGCTGAATAACTATCTCCAAAGGATAATATGAGGGGTTCTGGTTCAGGAATTTGATAACTTTCCAGAGACTTAACACCAAAGTGGTCACGCACATCATTATCATTTTCAAAGATAGGCTGATTATTCAATGTATTGCTAGGGGAATCTGGGCATAGTCCCATATCCACATCATGTGACATACCTGAGGAAGTTTCATCATTGACATCTTGTCCAAATTCAATTTCACAGGACATCTCACACTCTTTTCCTATGGTAAAATTTGATTCTATACTCTCTTGGATTTTTGATGAGAGTTCAATTTCAGACCCACACTTAAAATTTTTCTTTACTGCTTTTCCATTGCCCTTGGCAATTGCATGATCAAAACTGTTAGGCCTCTCAAGTATACTACTAGTCTGATTTATTTCAATTTTATTCATTTGTATCTCAAATCTTGAACTGATGTTAGAAGATATCAAAATCTTAGAGTCAGCTTGATTGACATCTCCAGGCCGGACACCAAAGCATTCTGAGTGACCATAGATGCTGGGGTGTGACTTGTCCTCGATTCTAATAGCACTCCCAGTCCCCATCTCGGTGTTCACCCCATTGTGTTCAAAGGGTGCCCTCTTCTGGTCACAAACAAAATTATCATTGACACAGTCATCATAACATTCCATTATAACATTTGTAGAAGAATCCGCATCACACACAGATCTTTCCAATATTTTCATTTCCAGCGGATTTCCTGCATTCATTTTATGACCAGTTTCTTTAGATTTCTTGGTACAAGTAATCTGAATCAAACAGCAAAATTAATTTCTTGATGTGTTAGCAATGACATCAAATGAAAAATTGGACAATGGACAATTGTATATAAACACAGTAAACAACATTTACTTAATAAGACTTACATTTTGGTTGTGTTTTTTGAAATGAAAGTTTAGTTTGGTTTTGGAGATGAATGTTTCCCCACAGTGCCTACAATAGTATTTTCGTTCCATTTTCCTATCTGAATTTTTCTGAAAACAAACCAGCAATAATAATTTATAACCAGAGCAGAATTGAATTAAAACTGTCATGATAGCAATTTAAAACTGACAGTAATTAAATTTTCCCACTGCACATCAGGATGGACTCGGTAGGCATGTTGCTTAGCAATTAAAGGAGTACGGAACATTCTATCACATTTTTCAGGCAGAGCGGGGCAAGGACACAATTTATTACTGTGATAGCTGATGCAGTGCTGGTTAAGAGACGTTACTTGAGTAAACCGTTTTCCACATAGCTTACATGGGTAAGGTTTGAAACCTGAAATAGACCATAAGGAATAATGGCTGTATATTATGGGGGTGGGGCTGTCAATATGATAAGATTTACCTGAGTGCATGTATGAATGACGGATTAGGTTGCTCATGTGAATAAAAGAGCGGCCACAAACTTCACACACAAAGCCTTTTAGAGATAGATGAGTTGCAAGATGACCCCTAAGATCAGATTTTTTGGTGAAATTTTTTACACACAGCTGGCAGGAAAATTGAGCATTGTCAGTTGGATGATTGATTTGATTAGTGATCTTTACAGACGATTTTATGAATTCATTCTGAAACAAATAATAAGCAGGAGTTACATATGCCCAAACACTTTTGACAGCTTTTCTAACAAAATGAAATAATTTATCCCTTATGACAAAATGGAGGTTGGAAAGTGGTAAAGAAGTCAACAGCAAGACTGCAACACACTTACATTTCTAGAATTACTTTCAATAGTTCTCGTCTCTTCATGGTTTAATTTTATATGTTTTCTTAGAAGGGAAAGTGATTGAAATAATGAAGCCCCCTCTGGACACTGAGAACAAGCCCACTGAAAGTTGTCCTTCTTGTGTTTCTTCAGATGGCCATAGTATTGACTAGAAGTCTCAAAAGTTTTTCCGCACACTGCACAGTCATAGCGGATTTCTGCACATAAAATTTAATCAATAACAACAGAATAGATTAAGGAAAGGCGGATTCAAATAAATGGAAGCATCCACTCTCTTACTATCATTTAAAGATGGTTCAGGACGTGTCAACTTAAAGTTGTCAAGGCTAGATTTTTTCTCACTTGTGTACAGGAGAGCTTCTAATACTTGTAACTTTTCATCTACATCGAGTTTGTCACCTACAAAATAATAAATGAAAGTTAAAACAAAACAGCTATGTTTGTCACAACACAGTATGATGCATTAGATAGGATAGATATACTGACCAAATAATTTTTCAACATGGTTATGATGTTTATCTTGCGGCCTACTTAAAGAGGAGTGTTTAGAACACATTATGGTGGGCGAAGTCCTTCATTTAGATCAACTTAAAGACATTTTCCATTAGCAAGTTACAATTAGGCTTACTGTGGATCATTTTAATTCCACATTCTGTAAAAGATATGGAAGGGTTAATGAAAAGATGAGTTTTGAAACACAAAACCCTGCAGTTTGGAATAATTACATGTCCATGTCACTTTCAAACAGAAATGATTTAACTACATAAACTAGAAACAATTATAGGTTAGTATCCACCAAAACAATAATTTGCACAATATTTGCGTACTTAAGAAGTAATTCAGTAACAGGGAAATAACATGAACAAAATGTAAGATTTTAGAGGGAAGAAAAGATGTTGTGTTTGCGTTTACTTGGTTTAGGTTTAGAAAGTTCCTCTTCGACTTTGAGTACTGCTTTCTGCTTACCCAAACCTGGGAGTATTTACCCACAATGGAGTGTGCGACACAGCAGAGTCATTTCCGGTTGGGTGCGGACTCTTGCCACTTCCGCTCTCAGACTTGTCATCTCATTCCCACTCCCCCGCTGTTATTAATCCCCTCCCCTCCCCTCCGTTCGTTTCGTCTCGTCCACCGCGCATTGCTGTGGATTATTGACTTTTGACTCGGTGTTGTCACACCGCGCCACACCGGAGTATTGCGTGGCCTTCCCTTCCGGCGCCGACGCTCAATCCAGTCCCTCGAGCCACTCCTGTCGGTCGCTCCGCACCGTCTCCTCTTCTATCTAACAGGTTAGCGGCCCGTCCGATATCATTTCAAACAAATATCCAAGACTAACGTCACGTACGGCCGATACTAACGGCGTTGGACGCTTTACGAACGCACCGTACAATCCACGTTTCCGTCTCGTTACTATGTCAGTTTTTGTCATGTCATCGTAACTGGACGTTTCAAAGCCAAACAGTGGTTATGTAACACTTCCCCCTTGTGGAAGGTTTGTTTACATTTATCTGGGTTTGATACACCTCACATACCCAAAGTGCAATTAAAATAACGCCCCTAAAGCTGTTCAAGTGACCTCCCTCACAATCACAGTTATTTATCAATTTTGTGCTGGTGTCAATTGTTGAGTTTGAATTGCACCACTTTTTCATTGTGTTGTGAAACAATCAAAATTTGTAGCTGTTACTTTTTTCTAACAATAATAGCAACAACGTATAGTTGTCTTTATTACTGTATGCACGTACATGCTTTATTGACTTTTCTCGTGCTGCCCTACATCCATGCTTTAGGTTGGGTGCTTGTGAACGGGAGCGATTTGACTTGGTATTTATTATTCAGTAATATTGATTGGATGACATCCAATAGTTGTCTCAGTGGTGTCATTGGGGATGGAAAGGAGAGGGGGTGAGGGATGCAAACATTTGTATTTATTTGTGTGACATTTCAATATTTGCCAGCTTCTGAGGTGTTGGTCTTATCCCCCACAGAATGAGAATCCACGGATGGAACTTATTTAAAGTTGGCACAACTGTTTGCTCCCTGCAATTCTTCGGCACCCGATTTGTTACCACTGTGAGTTACTGCATGACTTCATATATTTGGTTCATCTTCTAATTTAAAAGCAATGGAGATTTCTACCGCTGTAATATATTGCTTTTGAACCCTTATGTTCTTACAAATTTTAATTACCCCTCCCTCAGAATTGGCTTTGTTTTCTTCCTTTAAAAATCTTTACCAGGTTTCCTTATTTAGTGGTTTTCTTGAGTGTAGTCATTTTGTGGCACCAGAATGCTTTAATGCTTGAAACTGTGCTTTTTCCCCCTCCTGTATAACTCTACATAAAAACTCCATATTCATGTGAAGGTTTTTTTCTTCTGCTTTTTTTTTTTAAATACACTTGGAATGGAAATGATTTTAATCCCAGTTTCACCGACTGGTACCCTGTCAATGATATTACCTTTCATAACAAGAGCGAACGCCACGCCCCCCTCGATCTTCCCATCGACCCTCGCCAAGGTCGGTAATCTCGAGACCCGATGCGCAGGAGTACCCCCCCCCCCCCCCCCGCGCACCCGCGCAGGCCCCGCCCGTGGTACAGAGCAGTCTGTCCCGGGGTTATAGTCCAAGCCGTCCAACCTGAGCCTTGGGATGAGCCGGGCCCGCCGGGCCACGTCACCTACACTTACTGCCCCGCTCCGGCCTTGGCGCCCCTCCCTCCCTCTCCCCACGGCCTCGGCCCGACCCGGCCCCCGCCCCCACCGTGGGGAAGGCTGAGTTGCCCCGAGCGCCCGGGCGGTAGGCAACCAGTCTGACTCCGCCGTCAGACGGGTGTGCGTACCGTGGGCGCCTGCACCTGTGTGAGTCAGAGGAGAGGAGAACCCCCGACGCGGTCTAGCGGGTGAGCGAGTGCCTCTCCGACCGAAGCCCAAGTGTGTGAAGGTTGCACACTTTCAAGTGTGTGAATTTACATGTGTAGGGTCTTTCTTTGAATGCGTAACCGCCCGTAAGGCGCCATGTGCCATGTAAGGGTGAAACAACTCTTAAATTAAAAATAGTTAAAAAATAAATAAAAATAGAAAAATTCAAAAATTCACATTTGTACACCAAAATTCAGAGTTGTTTCCCCCTCGGTGCCATGGCCCCTGGAGCGCTTGAGAGTATGCAATCCCGCAACACTGTTACGCATTCTAAGAAACACCCGGTACACTTGTCACCTCAAGTGTGTGAAATTCCCTGGAAAATTCACACACATGCTCTTGTACTACGGGGGTGTATGCGAACGGGAGTTCACACCTTCTTCAAGTGTGCGATTGGCATGCGCGTGGGTTTCCGGTGAATGAGCCACGCGAGTCTTCAATGAAAACCTCCGCCAGCGCACTACACTTGAAATCCAAGTGTACGAATGTCGCTCACTTGTAGATGAGCGAATAAATTCACTCACTTGTAGGTGAGCAAATGACTATTCGCTCACTTGTAGGTGAGCAAATGACTATTCGCTCACTTGTAGGTGAGCAAATGACTATTCGCTCACTTGTAGGTGTGCAAAAGACCATTTGGTGAATAGTCATTCGCACACCTACAAGTGAGCGAATAGTCATTTGCTCACCTACAAGTGAGCGAATAGTCATTTGCTCACCTACAAGTGAGCGAATGGTCATTTGCTCACGTACAAGTGAGCGAATAGTCATTTGCTCACCTACAAGTGAGTGAATTTATTCGCTCATCTACAAGTGAGCGACATTCGTACAATTGGATTTCCAGTGTATTTTCAACACTGGTAAAACTAAGGCGTAGTTGTACGCCTTTTATGAAGCGTACAGTCCGTACGCCCTACTTGAAGCGTACAAGAGCTCATGCGCTCTTTTCCTCCTATCTAAATGCATGGGGAAATTTTCTTGAAGCGTAGTTGTATGCTTCAAGAAGGGTGTAAGGTCTTCAAGCGTAGTTGTACGCTTGAAAAAGGCGTACAACTACGCCTTGGTTTTACCAGTGTTAACTTGTGACATAATGACCTATTTTGAAGAAGAAAAAACAACGGAGCTGGGTGCATAAGTGTGGCGCGGGGCGGGGCGGGGGGTTCTGAATCGATGAGAATCGATGAGATGGTATCGGGGCGAGTCGGGGTGGCGGCGCCGGCCTTGCCAGCCGCGCGCCTCGCGTGCGGTGGCGGCCAGCTGCTGGCTGGTGAAATCGCCACTGAAATCGTAATGATTTTTATCTCGGTGTGACCCGTGTCGCCGGAACAGATCACACGCACGGCACGTGCCATTGGGTGGGCAGAAAAGGGCATAACCGAACCGAGGGAGGGGAGAGCAAGTCGAAAATTTCTGTACACCTCAAAATTCAATATTCGTAAAAAAAAAATTTAGAAAAATAAAAAAAAAAGCACAAAATTACAGAAAAATTAAAAAAAAAAATTCATGTGACCAAAAATGGTCACACCAATTGACGCGACGCACGTCACGTTTGTTTTACCAGTGCGGACAGCCTTGTTTACATGCGTTATGCTTGTAGTCGCCTCGCCGGTGACGGTGACGGTGGCGCGGGGGTGACTAGCGTGACGCTGCATTATTTTTCGGGACTGGCCATGCGGATTCCCCTCATCGCCTTTCCCCCGATGTGCCCGGCTGCTTTTGCTGCTACTGCTGCGCCGCCGCCGCCGCCCACACTGTTACGTCGGGCTTTGCGTTTCGCTTCTTATCATACCTTCTTACGTGTAAAACTGACTTGGGATATTTACGTATTGAACGACGCGCGATTCTGCCGCCCTTCTCCGCCCTACTCGTATGTACGCTCAGTTTATGACATAACGCATTCATTTTTGTTTTATGTCGAGGAGAAACACTGTGAAAAAATACTTGTAAAGGTTACAGGAAAATTTTCCATGATAAATGTTGTCAAATTACAACTTGAAATTGTAAAATTACAAGTACTTTGTATCGACTTAGAATTCAGTGACGAGCAAGAATTGGCGGTCGTAAATTTACAACATATTTTGTAAATCGTGATTACAAAATATGTTGTAAATTTACGAAGATATTTTTCACAGTGAAATATATATATTTTTTTTTAACGCGTTGTAATTTTGGTTGTTCCCTACATAGTGCGTGCTTGGAAATTGGCATTCCCGCGTGCGTGGGATGGGTAATTGGCTGTGGGAGGCAGGATGAGGGAGGTGCTCCAGTAATAGAGGTGAAAAGAGGAAAAGTCGGCAAGAATTCACCCCGCGCATGGCGGGGCGCGGCGGGGCGCGGCGGGGCGGGGGCTAAAGTAGGGTGCTCTGTCACTCCCGCCACCTGTCTGCTTGTCTCACCTCTCGCCCCTCTTCCGTACTTTTTCCCCTCCCCGTGGAAATTGACTTATCGTTTATAAAGGGAATTATCGTTTTTGTCAGCAGGGCTGGAGGCGGGGCCGGGGCGGGGCGGGGCCAGGGTGGGGCGGGGCGGGGCGGGGCCGGGGCGGGGCCGGGGCCGGGCGGGGCCGCCCGGTAAGGCGGTTAGAGAGGCAGCAGCGGCCCGAAGTAACAAATGTCATCACGATCGGATGTCGATGGCGCCGCCCCCCGCGCGACTTTTCGTATTCTGGCGCCAAAACAAATGATGGCGGCCTTTGACCATTTCGCTCGCCTCTGTGCGGTCAGCGGAAACGCACTATAGCTTAGAAACCCAAGTGTGTGCATGGCATACTCCATTTGGAGTCAACCACAAGGCACACTCTAAAAAAGAGTGTGCTTGCCAGGCATGCTCAAAAAGTGTAAAATCCTTGCGAAGTAAATTCTTCGTAACGTTGCGAAGCATTTGGCTGCTTCGCAACACTGGAAAAACAAACGTCGCATCCGCTACACCAATTGGTGTGTTCTGTGGCACCATTTGAGTTTTAGTGGAATATTAACCAAGTGAGACTTCATGTTTTATTTTCGACGAGTCCATCAGGTTCCTCTCGAAATTCCCGTTCGAACGAGCCTACATGTAATGGGGTTGCGAGCCTAAATACTACGACTTTAAATAGGATTTGTAGAAAATGGGGAATTGGACATGTTGAATGAACTATGCATCTGAACCCCATCACATGTAGGCTCGTTCGAACGGGAATTTCATGGGGAATCTGATAGGCGCATCAGAAATGAAACTTAAAGTCTCGGTTGGTTAATATTCCACAAAAACTGAAATGTTGCCATAGAACACACCAATTGGTGTAGCGGATGCGACGTTTGTTTTTCCAGTGAATGCTTCGTAATACGAAGCATTTTCTTCGCAAGCCCTGCCTTACGAAGAAGTTTGTTTGTACGCTACGAACAAAATGCTTCGTAATACGAAGCAGCCGAATGCTTTACAGCTTACGAACGCTTAAACGCTTACAAACACAATTTCCTCGCAAGGTTTTCACAGTGCAGGCATGCTCTAAAAAAAGAGAGTGCCTGCTAGGCATGCTCTAAATTAAAGCATGCACTCGGCATGCACTAGGTGCACTGTGTGTGCACTGAGTGCATACCTGGCAAGCACACTCTGTTTTAGAGTGTGCCTTGTGGTTGACTCCAAATGGAGCATGCCATGCACACACTTGGGTTTCTAGAGTATAGTCACGCCGCGGCATTTACGAGTGCGTGGCTAAAGTCCACATCGATAAAAGCCTAGAGGGAACTCCGCGCGTGACTCATGGCGCCGAGGGGGCGACCGCTTAGGGTTAGAGTGATGCGGACTCTCTCGGCACAGGTAGGCAACACCTCAGCACAGGTGCGTGCATGTTGCCTACACACTAAACACTTATGCATGATTTTGGTATCGTTATGCACGATTATAAACAACCATAGTTATGCACAAAAAGTTATGCATAACTATGCTCACATTGTACATAACAATGCACACATTGTACATAATTATGCACAAATTTGTGCATTAGGGACAGAGTTAAGCATATAGTTATCCGGAAAAAATGTGCATAGTTATGGTTGCTTAAAATCCTGCAAGGCTTATGCGTGCATAAGGGTTTAGTGTTTACTACTCTGGTTACTCTGTAGGCGAAGGGTCCTTGTCTAGTGGCGCCGGATGGCCACCTAGCCTTTGCCCTCTCGCATGTTGTTCTATAATCGTGTGTGCGGCGAGGTGTTATCTCCCGGTTATCTCTGCCCAGTGGCCGCCTAGTCTGGCCTGGACGGGAAAGGACGGCACCTGGGCGCCGCCCCGCCCCGCCCCGCCCCGCCCCGCCCCGCCCCGCCCCGCCCCGCCCGGTCCATATAGGTCCCCGTCACCCGGCGGGCCGGCACAGTTCTCGCTTTGGAGCCGGCCAGACCGCACCGCACCGCCCTGCACGGCTCGACCATCTGACGTTTTGTCTATTTTTCACAGAACATCGCCAATCAAGGCAACGCCAAGATGGCGGATTGGAAGAGCGCGTCGTCTGTGTACGACTTCACCGTCAAGGATATCACCGGCGCCGACGTGAGCCTGGACAAGTACAAGTGAGTGTCTGTGTGCGCGCGAGTGCGCTGGCTACACTAAGCGTGGTGAATGTCGTTCTTTTGAACAAGTATACAGCCTCAGATTCTCTCTAGACATTTTTCACTTTAGACGTTATGGCAATTTAAAACATCTATACAATTAACATTTTTCTCTTTCACTATTGACATGGAAGTTGAAGTCTGTGTACAAGTTACATATAAAATCTGTGAGTAATCTATAGACAAAAATGTTTTCATTATAGTTGCGTAAATCGCTTAGTAAGCAGAGTAGAAATTCGTCAACAGTCCTGAATAAATTTATCAACAGAGGATTGTGGCTTGGAACCTTCTCAGATTTTGAGAAAGTCTCCTCAAAACATGTGTGAATTTTCCTCAAGTTTTGAGGAGACATATCCTCAGGAGGTTTTCTCTAATTTTGGGGGACCTCCTCAAAGTTTTCTCTTTTTCCGCCCCCCCCCCCTAAAAATCATGCATTGTTTTTACCGTTTGTAACTTACACGTGTACGTAAGCTCCAAATAAAAAAAGACCATATCCCGGGAGTGAATGGCTGACTGACTGACGGCTGCTTTGCAGGGGCCACGTGCTGCTGATCGTCAACATCGCGTCCCTGTGCGGGCTGACGGCCACCAACTACAAGGAGCTCGTCGAGCTGGACGAGAAGTACCGCGAGCGCGGCCTCCGCATCCTGGCCTTCCCCTGCAACCAGTTCAACGGCCAGGAGCCCGGCACCGCCGACGACATCGTCTGCTTCGCCAAGAAGCAGAACGCCAACTTTGACCTGTTCGAGAAGGTGAACGTCAACGGCGACGATGCCAGTCCGCTGTGGAAGTTCCTCAAGAACAAGCAGGGGGGCACCTTCGGAGAGTAAGTACACTGTAAAATTTTAAGTCGTCACATATGACGACAAAGTCAGTGCTAAATTTTATACTTTTGAAAGGTTCCTCACAAGGGGTGAGTTAAATGTTAAATGACAAATGGTTCATCACAGTGTGACGGAAGATTCGTGTCATGTTACGAAAGATTCATGCCAAGGGACGAAATGTATGTCATGTGGCGACTGTTTCATCACAGCTCTTGTGACGAAATATTCGTAGTAAATTTTATCGTCACATGACAATTCGGTTTAACAGTGTACTGTGTTCGGCGCGTTCATTTTTGAGCGTTTTGAGGGCACCGTTACCTGGGCTGTGATGGGTGGGGAATGAAATCTCGGGTGGGGAGGGGCGCGTCTCACCCTCTCCGTGGAGCGGGGCGGGGCGGGGCGGGGCGGGGCGGGGCGGGGCGGGGCGGGGCGGGGCGGGGCACCTAGGGAATGTTGTTGATCACTATTCTCTCTGTGAGCAGATTGGTGCGTTGCATAATTCATGGGCGTTTTACTGCAAACGTTTTACGACGCTGTCTCGTCTCGTCCTGTTTCAGCTTCATCAAGTGGAACTTCACCAAGTTCATCGTCGACAAGGAGGGCCAGCCCGTGGAGCGACACAGCCCCACTACGGAGCCCCACGTAAGTCACTCTATTGGAATGGCTGTCCACTGAGCTCGGGTGAGGGCTATCAAAGCGGACTAAAGGCTAAAACTATGCAAATCTTCTCTTTGGTTTCAGAAACTCATCTCACACATCGAGAAGTACCTGTAAAGTCCTAAGAAGATACTCTACTCAAGTTATTGTTGAAATGTAGGAGGCTTTATAGATTTTAGAAATCACAAGGGAAGTCACTTGTCACCCTCAACCACGGAATTGTGATAACAAAGTTGTATTTGTCTATCTATATATCCTACTCATACTTATTTAGTACTTGGAGACGGTGGTTTCATTTCAAAATTCATTTCTTTTTTTTTACAAGGTACTTTTCTCATAGGCTTTTCTCATCAGTCTGGTGGAGGAGATAAATTTTTTGTATAATTATAATAGGGGAAATTGTTCCGCAACATGATACGTTCCTTTAGCACAAACAATGAACAAAGATATTTTGTCACCTCTAATACTCTACCCTTGTGTTGTTTTTTTTTACTCACATTTTTCATTGTGTCATAATCGCTGCCATGAATGATGTTTTTACTTTTTTAATAGATTTTAGCAGCTTGGTATGATTTTTGAAAAGTAATACTTGTCTTGTGGCTGAGCCCACCAATCGCTTAGCACATTTTGTGTGAAGACTGCGTTGCACTTAGTGCACTCCAAGGCTGTGTAATGTTGGAATATAAATAAAATAAACCCTACAAATTTACTTTACTTTCTTAATCCCTTTTTCCAGGGCAGGCGCTCCTGGCTTTACACTGTGAAAAATAATTGTACGTTTAGGGGAAAATTTTTCACAAAGTGCAGTTGTAAAATTACAATTGCAAATCGTAATATGACAAGCACTATATATCGGCATTAAATTCATTCACGAGCAAAAAAAAAAAAAAAGGTCCGTCGTAAATTTACAACATATTCCTTAAACCATAATTTACAAAATTTATCGTGAATCTACAAAGATATTTTTCACAGTGTACCTCTTAATTTCCCTGTATCCCTACTCTGCCTGCTTGCCCTTCTTCCAGGAGGTGCCTTGTTTTGTCTGGCAGGGCTGGGTTGGCCCGCCCGCCCGCCTGGCGTATGGCATGGGTTGGCAAAGACCGCCTCCGGTTACGCGGCGCGGTGCGGCACGGCGCAACCGCCCGGAGTTTGGTTTCACTTACCCTCTCCAGTGGTGCGCCTAGCAGTACCAACCACCGCGCGCTCACACACATGTCCACACACACACACGCGTCCACACACACACACACACACACACACACACACACACACACACACACACACACACACACAAACGCGCGCGCTCGCTGCCTCATATCCTCCCTTCCGCGCTTTTCAAACACAAACAAAGCACCGAAGGATCCCATTAGGTTAATACCACCACAGCGCCGTGCCTGTGTGGCCTGTGTGCCAGCGTGTTCGCTTTGGGAAAGGGTGAGGGGGCGGGGAGGGGAGGGGCTGCTCTTGTGGAGACAGATATACTAGTAAGCCCCGTGCGGGCGGGGGCGCGCTCCCTGGCGGGCGGGCTGAGCCCGCGCCCACGTGAGCCGATCAAGCTGACGACATTTCGTCTTGCAGGTCAGTTATATGTACATTTCATGTTAAAGTTCAACTATAGAGATTACTCTCTCATCATATCGGAATGATATATAGATGAATGCGAGGTAGACTACGGAGCGGAAGAAGCTTGGGAAGCCTTGTATTTCTGGGTACACTTGGAGTGTATTTCTTGTATTTGTCTGTACTTTTCTTGCATTTTTTGTGCGTATTTCAATGCATGTCTGTGTGTTTTGAAGAGTAATTCGCTGCAGTTTTCTTTTTATGAAGAAATACTTTTTTTTTATTTTGCTGTGGACTGAGTATACTAGTGTTAGTGAGGCGACTCTTGATCGCCCCGGCGTTATGGAGTCAAGCTAACGACCGGGTGGGGTGCGGCGGGGTGAGGCGCTCTGGGTGCGGCGGGGTGCGGCGGGGTGAGGCGCTCTGGGTGCATTTTGTCGCCCACTTGACGTGCGTCAATGGGCAGAAAGCGCGCCGCCCCCGACCCGCCCCCGCCGCGCCGTGCCGCCCCCGGCCCGGCCCCCATACCATAACTCAACTCTTATTCCTCCCTCTCGCGGGGCGCGTGTCTTGTAGGACGGCGCCCGTTGCCTTTCTCTCTCGCGGCGGAACAGTATAATGCCGCGGTGGCGTATGGACGGGGGTAGGCCTACGGCCGAGCCCGATACATCCCGAACAAAACGACACGAACACTGTTAGAAATGTATGTAAGAGTTGCGGGAAAATTTTCCATGAGAAATATCGTAAAGTTGCGATATTAAATTACAAAATTATAAGGACGCTTGATATCGACTTGTGATTCTTAAACGAGCACAAATAGGCTTTCGTAAATTTAAGATTTCGATCGTAAAGTTACTACACCGTTTGTAAATCACAAATTACAAAAAAAATCGTAAATTTACAAATATATATTTTTTACAGTGGTAACAGTAGGGTAAATGTACCTAACATGGATCAGTCCCCAAAACATGGATCATTTCTGTGTGACGGGCTCTATCTGGCGATTGGATGGACCTAATCAAAAAACTTTTTCTCTTTTTTTTTCCTCCAAAAACGGAAAGTAAATATTCAACAGCTACATAGATGTTTAACTTCAAACCTGTCTCATCGAAATGTAACTCCATCACGGTCTATTGCAGCAAAACATACAAAGTACTCTGAAAATCAAACTGTGTGCTTAGCACACTGTTTAATCAGTGTGCTTGTAGGCCTCCTTGCGAGTGCGGGGTAGGCAACGCGCTCACAGGCAGGCGGACGTGTTGCCTAACGCGCACGGCCCCCGGCCTCCTTGCGAGTGCGGGGTAGGCAACGCGCTCACAGGCAGGCGGGCGTGTTGCCTAGCGCGCACGGCGCTTCAGCCCCCCCGGCCCCCGCAACAGCGCGCTGGGCCGGGCCGTCGCTACATCCCCTTATTTTCCTCGGCAGCCCTCCCCTTGTACGACGCCCCACCCCGCCCCGCCCCGCCCCGCCCCGCCCCGCCCCGCCCCGCTAAGCCCCACCGCACCACGCCGCTCCACGCCCCGCCGCTCCCCATCGTTTGAGTGACAGTATAATTATGTTATGTCAATGAGCAGACGAGGGTGGCGGTTGGCGCCAGCGCGGCGCGGTGTGGCGGGGCGGGGCGGGTTGGGGTGGGGCGGGGTGGGGCGGGGCGGGTTGGGGCGGGGCGGGGCGGGGCGGGGCGGGGCGGGGCGGGCGGAGCGGGGCGTAGGTTTCGAGTATGGCGCGCGGGCCGCAGCGAATGCCAGAATCAATTTCGGTCCCGGAGCGTCGCCGTCGCGCTGCTCGAGGGGTCCGGGGGCTGCTAGTCTTCTGCCTAGCCTATAGGCTATATAGGCTATCCGTTATATACCCTATAGGCTGCTCAGGCGCGGGTTAAGGTCTTGTAGTAAGGGGGTGCCCCATGGGTCGCCTGCATACAGGGGTTTTGTTACTAAAGTTGCCCACCTTTCAGGCGCTTTACTATAGCCCGACAGAGAAGCACCCCTCCCCCCCTAAACCACGCCTGAGACTGCTCAGTTCCACTGTAAAAAATACCGTCAATATCAACCGTACAAAACAACATTGTACTTGAAATTAACAGTGAAACGCTGTACCGGGTGTTTCGTTGAATGCGTAACAGTGTTGCGGGTGTGCCTACCCCATTCGCCCGTAAGGCGCCATGGCCCCTGCAGCGCTGGAGAGTATGCAATACCGCAATACTGTTACGCATTCAAAGAAACACCCGGTACATTCAGCTCGTTGTACCCTACAATGTACAATAAATTTTAACAGTTTTCTATTGTGTTTAGGAATAACAGTTCGACACTGTTGTTAAATTGTGGTATTTTATAACAGTGTCAGACGACCGCCGCTTGACTTTTTGTTGAGATTTTTCGCGTGTAATAGTTGATGGGTAAAGTATATACACTATGTCGTGTAAGTGCACCACCGTGTTTGGGTTCCGCGTGAGATCATTTTACAGGGAGACCTTCCACGTTGCGAACTTTAGTTTTTCTGCCCCTCTGTCAATTTTTCCGACTTACCGGGGGCGGGGCAGGGCGGCCCGGCGCGTTGCGGAGTACGTCCGGGAGCCGCTCGCGCGCGGCAGGGCACGCGGGGAGGGGGGGGGGGCGCTGGCTGGCGTCGCTGTCTACCTAATTTGGGAAAATCTTAGCAGCTTAATTGGGGAAAGTCTGGTGAACACCGACTCGGGCCAGCGTCGGCGTCGGCTCCACGGAAGGAGCACAGCCCCCCCCTCGCGACAACGCCCCGCCCGGCCGCGCCAGTCACCGCCTCCTCTCTTTCCGGCTTTCCTGCGCACTAATATTGCGATCCACTCGAGGCGCTGCTTCACACTCGACAGATTTCTGGCTCCATTATGATACTTGGACGAGAGTTTATCAGCCGCGCGGGGCGGGGCGGGGCGGGGCGGGGCGGGGCGGGGCGGGGTGGGGCTGCGGCCGGGCAGGGCCGAACCCTTGTGGGAGCCGGGCTGAGCGTGTCGACAAACTAACCACCCGGTAAGGATTCGCGAGTAAGAGGGGGTGCAAACGAGGGGTGGCCAACTCCTGTATTTCTGTGTACACTTTGGCGTGTATTTTTCTTGTATTTATGTGTATTTTTCTTACATTTTTTGTTCGTATTTCAATGAATTTGTTGTATTGTGAAGTATTT
Source organism: Frankliniella intonsa (assembly GCA_033675135.1). Taxonomy (NCBI): domain Eukaryota; kingdom Metazoa; phylum Arthropoda; class Insecta; order Thysanoptera; family Thripidae; genus Frankliniella; species Frankliniella intonsa. The sequence continues at coordinate 11,882,741 of CM066248.1, read as the reverse complement.
TATTGTATTTTCGAGTATTTTTCTTCTCCACGCGGGTTTCTCGAGGTGGCCGCCCCTCGGTTGCAAAGTGTTGGACTCCTCGCGGGGCGGCGGCGGCACCCTACTTTATAGCTATTATTTTTATAATGTGTTCCAAACGTTAATGGGCCAAAGGAGGATACTTTATTTTCATTTGGTCGAGAGAGACATTAGTTTTTAAATGCAAATAGTAATGGTTCACAAGAATGACCGCGAGGAAATTTTAGTGGTCAGAAATTTGTTGGCGCGAAAAAAAAATGCGGAAATCACGCAGATTCAAGACACACTGTGAGAAATTTTTGTAAAGGTTACGGGAAAATTTTCCATGAGATGTCGTAAAGTTACGATTTTAATTTGTAAAAGTACAAAATTGAAAAGACACTTCGTATCGACTTGTTCTTAAACAAGCACAAATATGCTTTCGAAAATTTACGAAACCGATCGAAAATTTACAACTTTATTTGTAAGCCACCCACAAATTACGAAAAATTTTGTAACTTTACGAAGTTATTTTTCACACTGTACTCGAGGAGTACTCGCGTAGTGAAGACCTTTGCGAACGATTGTACCACCGCGTTCATATTTGCGAACCAGCAAACCAAGGGTGGACGATAACCTTTGCATTGCCAACATAATTATTCGCAGTTACCCCCATGAAATTTGTTCGCAACCTTTACAAAGCAGGCAAATCCTTGGCGAGGTTTCCCCATTCCAGTGCGGCGCGCCCGCCCCGCCCCGCCCCGCCGCCGGTCCGTCCGCTCATGCGTTAAATCTCGGGTGACTCTCTAACCCGCCCCGGACGGGGAGGCTGCCCGACAGACCGGCACGCTCTGCATTCGGCCCGCGCCCCGATAAGGATCGCTGCGGCAATAAAGAGTCATCTCTATCGCCCCACCCCACCCCGCCCCGCCCCGCCCCGCCCCGCCCCGCCCCGCATCGCCTCGCCTCGCCTTGCCAAAACGCTTGGCTGAGTTGACCCCGCGGCCGACCTCAGTGCGTCACACCCCGTCATATTCCTCTCCCTGCCCTCCTCTCCTCTCCTCTCCTCTCCCGTCCAGCAACAGCAGCGGTGGAGGCAAGGTTACGATAGCATCTCGGACGAGACATAGGGCGAGGCACGCTGTCCTAATCACTCAAAAAAAACAAACAAAAAAAACTACCGTAGGCAGTTTACGGTTTGCCTACGGTCTACGGTCCGTACAGTATATTTTATGTACGGTCAGACCGTAACGGTTAAGAATAAACTTTTTTGTGTAGGATTATTGCGGCATTGAGCCACCCCAACATTGTTTTCAAAATTACAGTGCATCCCGTAAAGTATACACCGTCGTAAGTAACAATTACGGCGCGGGCCAGGCAACATATTTACGGAGCGGACCATAGGCGTTTTTTTTTTTTTTTTTTTTTTAACGGTGGGTTGTCCATGTCCAGTGGACAAAGTCTTTGTATCGAAACAAAACGAGACACGTGCCCCGCCCCACCCCGCCCCACACCGCCCCACCCACCCCGCCCCTCCCCACCTCACTAACACCCCGCCACGCCCCCTAGCTCCCCTCCGGCGCTGGCGAGAACACGCTGCGGTGCCCGTAATAATTAATTTTACGTCATTTCCCACTCTTTATTGCATCGTCTTGCCGACATAACGCGGGGTGGCCGGGCGTGAACAGAGCAACGCCGCTCTGGGGGGAAATATGCATAGGAGCTGAGCTTCCTCCACTCCTAGAGGGTTAGGGCGGGGCGGGGCGGGGTGAGGCGGGGCAGGGCGGGGTGAGGCGAAGCGGGGCGGGGCGGGGCGGGGCGGGGCGGGGCTGAGGGGAGACTCACTCGCCATATTAAAAGGAAAAGGGTGATAATCGTTAGATCCGCTTTAATGTACAACTGCTTTTTGCATTCCGTATATATTTACAATTTTTGTAAAATATTGTAATGTTTCAGAAGTACACGCGGAAACCCAAATGTGTGGATGTTGCGCACTTGTAGGTGCGTGAATTTTCATTCGTGCCTTTGTCCCTCCACAAGTGCGAATTTTCTAGAAAAAAAATCACATTTGTTTAATTATGTACGAGTGCACTGTAAACGCTGTGGACAACTTATTTGAATGTCAAATGCCCTCTTCAGACGGAGTGCGAAATTTGGCCTTAAAGTGGCCAAAAATTTTCATGTCTTTAGAAAGAGGCAAAATTTGGCGTTCAAAAGAGAATGCCAAAATTTGGCATTAAATGTAGCTACAGCGTTTACAGTGTGTACGTGATTTCACACTCCTAAAAGTGTGCGACATTCGTACACCTGGATTTCCAGTGTACGCGTAATGCCATCCACACTTTATTTGAAGAGTACAACCCTTCAACAGCTCCGCGTGGTCTGTTTGGGTGGCGCGGTAGGGCCGGGAGGAGCTGCCTGCTGACGCGGAAGGGCGGGGCAGGGCGGGGTAGGGCGGGGCGGGGCGGGGCGGGGCGGGGCGGGGCGGGGCGGGGCACGGCGGGGTGGGGCGAGCCACGCTGCTGATCCTTGTTACATTCTGTCATGCCGTCAAATCGTTTTTCTCGATCTCAGTGTCTGTCTCTTTCTCTCTTATACGCACGGCACTCCGCTCGCGTGCCGGAAGGGTTCTCTCCTCCCACAGACAGAGGCGATGACGTGGCTGGTGGCCGGACCGAGTCTGGCGGGGCGTGGCAGGGTGAAGCGGGGCGTGGCGGGGCGTGGCGGGGCGAGGCGGCCGAGTCCGCAGAGCCAAGGGGTAGTACATGGAGCGGACACAACGGCCTGGAGATAGCTTCGCCGGCGTGCCCCACCCCGCCCCGCCCGGGCCACCGTCAGAGCAGTGCACTCCATTTACAGCATGTTGCGTGGTATTTGAGTTGGGTGTAGTAGGCCGGAGCGGGGCGGGGCGGACAGCGGCCAGGCCGACCGGACCGGACCGGACGGCTCGTACAAACGCTTCCCTTCCTCCGTCTCCCTCTCTCCCTCTCTCCATCTCTCTTTCTCTCCCTTTCTCTCCGCGTCCCCTCCGGAGACTCGCACCCCTAACACACATCCCCTCTCCCTACACCCCTGGGCGGCAGGGCCGCACGACATGATGCCCGCGCCCCCGCCCCCGCCCCCGCCCCCGTCCCCGCCCCCGCCCCCGCCCCCGCCCCCGCCCCCGCCCCCGCCCCCGCCCCCGCCCCCGCCCTCCGCTCCGCGCGTCGGTTTCCTGTTGCCCTCTCCGTCTATCTGTTGCTGCGCAGGCTCCGGCGGGCCGCCGCCCCCACCCCGCCGCCTCGCGGCCCGCCCCCGCGCACGCGCACCGCCCGCCCCCAGCGCACCGGCACACACGGGGCGGCCACCCCGGCGGGGGCGGGGCGGGGCGGGGCGGGGCGGGGCGGGGCGGGGTGGGTGGTGGGAGGCCCGGGCAACGCCACAGGGCAGAGCCGCTGCTCCGCTGCGCTGTGCCGCCGTCCCTCCCGGCCCGGCCCGGCCCGGCTCGTCCGCAGGCAGACCTGGGCCTTCCGGCCGCCCCGCCACCCGGCCCGGTCCGCATTCAGGGCGTGGTGCTTGTCGCGGGCGGTCGCGGGCCGGGGCCGGGCCGGGCCGGGGCGGGCAGGCCGCGCGGTACGGGCGCCACAGCGGGCGCCAGCCTTGCGAAGGGCTGCACCAGCCGCACCAGCACCATTCGGCTCCGCGGCGCGGCCGGGGACGCCGGTGCCACGGCGAGTGCGGCGTCGGTGGCGTCGGCGGCGTCGGGACGCGCGGCCACCAGCACCAGGACCAGCTTCACCTGCAGCGCGGTCGCGGCGCGCGGGACTCGGGGCGGCTGTCCGGTCCGCGCGGAGCGTCCAGCCCAGGTAGGTGTTGGCCAGTGTGTCACAGGGGCGGGGCGGGGCGGGGCGGGGCGGGGCGCCAGGGCGAGGCACGGGCCCGCGCGGCCCCAGCTGAGTGAGGGGGCGGGTTGGAGGGGGGCGGTGCGGAGCCGGGGAGGGGCGCGCCCTGTCAAAACGGGAGCATCCCCGGGGAGTGCCAACAGCTGGCGGGGTGCGCGCCGGCCCGGGGCGGCCGAGGACGGCCCGGGGACATCTGCGACCTGACGAGGTGGTCACGCGGGAGAGGGACGCCCTCTCGACGGCCACCTGGTGCAGAACCTGCACGTCCCAAGTGCACCGTGACGGCGGCCCGCCCCGCCCCGCCCCGCCCCGCCCCCGCCCCGCACCGCCCCGCCCCGCCCCACCCCGCCCCGCCCCGCCCCGCCCCGCCCCGCCCCGCCCCGCCCGCCACCGGCACCTGTCGGCTCTCACACTATCGACGCGGGCTTTGGGGGACACAGCGGGCTTACGGCGGGTAGGGTACTGGAGCAGGTGTTGCATCGCGGCCCGTGTTTGCACTCCGCGCCGATGCGGGCGCGGATCGGGCCGGGCCGGCCGCGGAGTGCACTTATCAGTCGCGTTATCAGGTGGGGGCCGCGGAGCCCAGCCCACCCGCGGTTGTACGCGTGTGTGAGATTCGCCCGGCCCACCCCGGGTGTCACCAGAGTAGACCCTAGTGTCACTAGAAAAGTAGGCAATAAGGCGCCTGAACACAGTGTCTCTCTAACTCGTCCCGAACCTTATTGGTGCCCAGTGTTGCGAGAAAAGTAGGCAATAAGTAGCCCAAAAGCAGTGGAGTAAAGCGGGCTGCATCTGCGCCCGCCTACGAGCATGTACTGGGTGTTTGTTTTGAAAGCGCTGAAAGTGCTGCGGGTTTGCCTATTCGGTTCGGCGGTAAGGCGCCATGGCCCCTGCAGCCCTGGCGAGTATGCAGTCCTGCAACATTGCTGCGCATTCCAAGAAACACCTGGTGCTAGGTTGCCGCTGCCTAGTCGTCAGGCGCAGATGCAGCCCACTGTGTTTGGACGCTTTATTGCCTACTTTTCTGCGGCAACACTGGTAGACCCTGCGCTGCTGCAGTGTGGCGGGGCCGTAGGGGGGCCGTGGCGCCTGACGGGAGAATAGGGTAGGCAAACCCGCAACTCCGCCGCCTCCACTCTGTCACACCCGCACTGTGAAAAACTGTCGTACCGGGTACAGGGACATTTTCCCACGGAAGATGTAAAATTACAATTATTCAAGATTGTCAATTTACGCAGGCACTGCATATCGACTTGGAATCGAATGACGAGCAAGAGGTGGCACATGTACGACACACTTTGTAAATAGTAAATAATAAAATATCTCGTACATTTACGAACCGATTTTTCACAGTGCGGTGCGCCGTGAGTGCGTGCGACGGTCGGTGTCGGGGATGGGAGGAGAGGCGAGGGGGGTGAGGGAGGGGAGGGGAGGGGAGGGGATCCCCCTGACCGGGCCGCGCCAGGCAGAGTCCCCCAGAGAGGCGGACGGGACGGCGCGGCGAGGAACACGCGTCGAACAAGCCCGGCGGTAGGCCGCATGCGGGCCGCCCCGCCAGGGCGGGCAGGGCGTTGCAGCAGAGACAGGCATATGGTCCCGAGGCAGGTGGGGAAGTAGGTCGCGGTGCTCGGGTCGGGATCGGGCGCGGTGCATCTGCCTAGAGGCTCGCCCGCGTGTTTGCCTGCATGGGGTTGCCAGAAAAGTAGGCAACAAGTAGCCGAAAACACAGTGGCGGGAGTAATATACGGACAACATCTGCTTCTGCCTTCTATATAGGCAACACCTTGTCACAGGGGCGCGTGCATGTTACCTACTCGCTGAAATCTTGTGAACTTGTTTATCCGCAGCTACAGATTTCTCCGCACATGCTATTTTACGCATAATTTAATGCGAAACAAAATGAACAAAATGAACAATTAATTTTGTGTAATATAGCATGTTGGGAGAAGTCTTTAGCTTCGTATTTAAAAAGCTCATAAGATGTGTAGTAGGCGCAGGCCGAGGGGTCCACCTGGTAATCATGTGTACAAAGTGTACAATGTGTCCGGTAATCACATACCCCAAAAATTCCTCTTTTCGTCGTTTTCCACGCTGTTTCGGCTTTTTCCTCTTGAAAATATGCAAAACAAAATTCTTCAAAAATTTAACTGAGACTTTTTGGTTACCATTGGTAATCGGTAATCGTGTGTACGCTCCAGAACCAGGTGATGGACCCCTCGGTGCAGCCCGCTTACGACCATTGTGTTTGAGCTACTTATTGCCTATTTTTCTGTCGGTACTTCCTCCTGGCCCCCAGGAGCTGCTGTCAGAAGGCAGCCCCCCCTCCCCCCCCACATGTGCCGGCGCTGCCCCCGTACAATAGCCCCGCCGAGCTAGGCCCCGGAGGGGAACGCCGGGCCCCCCTGCGGCGCTCAGGGAGATCCTGGAATTGGGTCGCCGAAGCGCCCCGCTGGAAAATGTAACGGGATTGACACGTGGAGGAACTTGCTTCGAAACCTGCCAAAAACAAGCGGGGCCAAGTTGGCGAGCTGTACCCCGGGGAGGGAGGGAGGGAGGGATGGAGGGAGGGAGGGAGGGAGGGAGGGAGGGAGGGAGGGAGGGGCAATGCTCCCACCCCAGCGCCCGTCCAACTGCCACTCCCCGTCTCCCTACACTCAAATTCTTTCGGTACTCAAAGCAGCTGAAATTTGCTAATTCCTAGAGAGAGGGTCCTTGAGATGAGTCTCGTTACATGCGTAACAGTGTTGCCCTCAGTGCTGCCGGAAAAGTAGGCGAAAAGTAACCCAAACACACTGGAGTAGAACTGGCTGCATCCGCGCCTGCATTTGGGGCGATATGCCCGCACCTGTGGTCGGTTGTGCCTATAGCAGGCAGGCGCTTATGCAGCCCGCGTTACTCCACTATATATGGACTACTTATTGCCTACTTTTCTAACAACACTGGTTGAGGGTCTGCCAATCCTCTAGGGGTCACGTCGCCTTACGGCTAGAGCAGGTAGGCAAACCCACATACTCTTACGTGTTCTAAGTTATACACGGTATTTCGGGTAAGGAAGGACGCTGCGCTAGCTGACGAGTACGAGTGTGTGCGAACAGCGTGGCGGGGTGGGACGCGCACTAAGGAAAGCTTTACGGTGAATTTTCACCCTAAGCTACGGTGAATTTTCATCATAAGCCACGGTGAATTTTCACCGTAAGCTACGGCAGATCTCACTGTAAGTGACGCACCCTGATTCACCGTAGCTTAACACTGTAAAGGCTGAAGGCCACTTTTAATGCTAAAATATTGACTTCTTTTTTTAAAGCTAAATTTTGGAATCGTTCTAAAGAAATGCCAATTTTCGGCCACATTTCATGCCAAAACTGGCATTTTTCAGAGGGAGGCCACAATTAAAAGTGCTCTGCAAATCTAACTGTTGTACTACATGACAGTTTAAACTGCAAGACTAGAGTCTTGCAGTTTAAACTGCAAAACTCGGCAGTCTTGCAGTTAAAACTGCAAAACTCGGCAGTCTTGCAGTTTAAACTGTCATGTAGTACAACGGTTTAAACTGCAAGACTGCCGAGTTTTGCAGTTTAAACTGCAAGACTGCCGAGTTTTGCAGTTTAAACTGCAAGACTGCCGAGTTTTGCAGTTTAAACTGCAAGACTCTAGTCTTGCAGTTTAAACTGTCATGTAGTACAACAGTTAGATTTGCAGAGTGGCCAGAAATGGGCATTCCTTTAGAAAGAGAGCAAAATTTGGCGTTCAATAAAGAATGCCAATATTTGGCATCAAAAGTATAGCCACAGTGTTTACAGTGTTCCGGTGAAAATTCACCGTAAGCTTGTATATTAGTGTGCGCTGTTGTACCAAACGTCAGTGCCTGTCGCCACGCGGCGCCGCGCCTTGCCGCTGCCTTGCCGCTGTCGCCGCACACAAGGGGCAGTAATTACACGCGCTGTGCTGGGCCCCGCTGCGGGGCGCTGTCCACACAGCACTGAGCCCAGCCCGGCGCACGGCCCGCTCCGCCACCCTCACACCTGTCTGCCGCATCCCTCTCCCTCTCCCTCTCCCTCTCTCTCTCCCTCTCCCTCTCTCTCTCCCGCATCCTCATCCTCCCCTGCGCGTCCCCAGACAAATCCATGGGGCGGAAAAAATAGGGGAACGCGCATACAGAGGAAATAAAGTGCTCCCCTGTCCCCCCCCCCCTTATACCCCCCTCCCCCAAACCCCTCACACAAAAAAAAGGTAGAAGAGGGAGAGAGGTGCGGAGACAGAAGAGGACGACGCAAAACTCAAACAAAAACGGGCACACCGGGGAGATTTCCATTTTACTCGTGTAATTTTTAATTCCATTCATTAGGGAAAAATTCGTATTTCACGGCACGAACCAGCTACGCTTATAGCGGCCAGAGGCACACACTTCGGCACGCCTCACCGGTTCGCGCTCACCAGTCCCACGCCCCGCCCCGCCCCGCCCCGCCCCGCCCCGCCCCGCCCCACCCCGGGCCGACCTCGCTTTTTCGCTCGTTTCAACCACATTAGGTCCGTTTCAACCCCGCAGAAATTTGTCGGCTTGATCTGAATTTCTTTTCAACAGACTGCTATTAACGTGCGCGCGCGCGCGCGCGTGTGTGCTCACTAAGAAGTTCCGACCCGAAGTTAGTGCGAAAACCGCACATCACAAGTGCAAAAGCTCCAAATCACACTTGGTGGTGCGAAAAGTGCTCTTTTGCACTTGTGAGTGCGAAAGTTGATCAACAAGTGCGAAGTCACTAGATGACAGCACCTGTAGGTGCAAAAAGTTTTAACGCTCACCAAGTGCGAAATCTCTCGGTTCTGATTGGTCCAGTAAGTCATGTACTATGGGTTGACGCGCGATGTGGTACGTCTTCCAAGACGATGACAATGCCCAAACTCAAATGCCGGGTGGTGCAAGGGTCTCGGAGGTGTCTCCAGAGGGGTGACAACCCGTAGGATCGAATGTCGAAGTAAGAAGTCGCGAACACAATGACGAAGGCGCTAGAATCACTCTGGCCTCCAAAATTTCAACGTATCTCCGCCGAGAAGCCCGTGGTGCGTCGTGGTACGTCCTCGTACCTCAGTAAATTGATGCCGCGGGCTTTAAGATGCACGACCGATTCTTTCGCCCTCGGAAGTGCGAGATTAGCACCGCTAGGAGTGATGTGTTTTCGCACTGCAACAGTGCAAAACTCGCACTGATAAGTGCTAATCCGACCTGGAACTTTTTAGTGAGTGTGTGTGTACTAAAGCTGTAACACTGTTAAAAATACCGTAGAGCGTTACGGTATGCCTACGGTCCGTACCGCGTACCGCAACATTCAGACCGTAGTCAAAAATTACGGTCCAGGACCACGTAACAAATTAACGGCGCGTACCGTAGGCATTTACTGTGGTATTTTTCAACAGTGAAGGCATCTACTACCTGCTTACGACGCCGAAAATTGGTTGGCGTCTTCAGACGCCAAGATACTGGCATCCACAGACACCAAAGGTTGACGTCTACACACGCCAAAATCTGCTGTTCAAAGACGCCAAATGCGAGAAGGACGCCAAAATTTGGTGGTTTGTAGGAGGACGCCAATATTGGGCGTCTTTGGACAAAAAAATTTGGTGTTCAGAAGAGAACGCCAAAAATTTGGCGTCAAAAGACGCCACGCAGTTTTCAGTGTAGACAACACCCTATGGCACGTTGCCAAGTAGCAGGCAGGCGCAGTATGGTATTCAAAACTGACTTTTTGAGCACGACTTAGGCATGGTTCCCGACCTCGGGTAGGGGCCGAACGCGGCTTTTTTGAAAGAGGGCCAAATTATCTTTCAAACAAGCCGCGTTCTGGCCCAATCCGAGATCGGGAACGATGCCCAAGTCGTGCTCAAATAAAGTCAGTTTTGAACACCCTAAGGCGCAGATGCAGCGCGCTGTGTTTTCTGGCTTCTTATTTCCTCTCCCCACCCCCCACCCCCCTCGGTTTGACACGGATTAAGCGCGGCCCGTCGCGGGCCGGCCGGGACGGGCCGCTCAGCGCCCTATGGCGGCCGACAGACAGCGCCGCGCCCCCGCTCCGCCCAGCTCTGCCTCCACTACTAGTTCACTAGCACCACGCACATTAGGCAAATTACTCCGGTAAATTGGTGCGTGCAGCCCGGCCACTGCTACGGCCCGCCGCAAGCGGGGAGTGGGGAATGTGAGGAGAGAGAGAGAGAGATAGTGGGAGAGAGGGAGAGGGAGAGGGAGAGAGAGAGAGAGAGAGAGAGAGAGAGAGAGAGAGAGAGAGAAAGAGAGAAAGAGAGAGAGAGAGAGAGAGAGAGAGAGAGAGATGCTGCCGGTCGCGTCTCTGCGCGACCAAGTCCGGTCCGACCGACCGACCGGCCAGCCATTTAGAGAATTGCCGCTGCTCCTCCTAATCGGCTAAAGAAAGGGACGCTGGCTCTGACCATGCAAATAAATACCCGCCCCGCCCCGCCCCGCCCCGCCCCGCCCCGCCCCGCCCCGCCCCGCCCCGCCCCGCAGCCCCCAAGAGACCGTTACTGGGAGCTTCTGCCCCCTTCTGTACCCACGAAATGTGGGCTCCTTGACACTAGACCAGGATATTTTTATACCTGTAAATTAAAAAAAAAACACAAGTAAATGTGTCCTTGGCATGAGGCGAATAGCATTGAGTGTCGTGATCAACGAAAATTCCTTAAAATCGGTGAGAGAGAGCCTGAAAATAAAGTCAAAAATACCCCTGCGATTTAAAAAAAATGTTTGAAGGATACGTTTTTCTGGTTGAATGTCTGTGAATTTATTACTGGAGCGCGACATTTCTGCGTTGTACTTGTACCGGGTGTTTCTTTGAATGCGCAACACTGTTGCGGGTTTGCCTACCCAATTCGCCCGTAAGGCGCCATGGCCCCTGCAGCTCTGATGAGTATGCAATCCCGCAATACTGTTACGCATTCAAAGAAACACCCGGTACTTGTATTAAGCTAAACGAGTACATCCGCTTTCTTCTATATGCGTTGATTTGTATAGATAGCTGCGTAAAGAAAATAGCAGCAGGGTTGCGGTAACTATACAGCAGCGGTAACTATACATTATCCGCTAGGGATAACATAGAGAGACTCAGAGTCCCTCTGAGTCTCTCTAGGATAACATTGTGAAAAGATCGTATATTTAACTTAAGTTAAATTTTGAAGTTTTACGAATGTGGGTCAAATGTATAGAGGTTATTACATTATCGATATCTGTTTATGTTATGGCAGTGCCATGTAACGCGCTATTAGCTGACGATTAAGAAAACGTAACATAACGTAATATAAACTATTAACAAAACGTAGGGTACTGAACCTGAACATCAGCGACACAGATAAGGGACGGTGCGGTGACGACACGTCGTTATACGAGGGAAAGCGGGGTGGGAGTAGCTGAGCGGGGTGCTACGGGTAGGAGAGTACCAAGAGGACTAAGGGGTGGACGGAGGAGGCAGGCGCGTTTGTTGGAGGGGAGGGGGTGGGGCGGTCTCATGGCAGTACAGGGCGTGAGGTCGGCTGGGGCGGACCAGGCCGCTTGCACCGGCTCAGCCCTGCCCGCCCTGCCCGCAGCCCTGTATAGAGACCACTCAGACAAATTAAAAGGGCTGAGGAGGTCCGGGCGGGGCCGGGGGCCGCGCCGGGCGGGTGGAGCAGGGGTCAGCCCAGCCCGGTCCTGCCTGCCAGGGGTGAGACTGAACAGGCCAGGCGGGGCGGGGCGGGGCGGGGCGGGGCGGGGCGGGGCGGGGCGGCCCCAGGCGGCGGTCCGGCCCCGCGGCCCAAAGGGTGTCGGTGTCAGAACCCTTTTTGTATGCGGTTTGGGTTCACCGCTTCACACTTCTGTCACCTCCTGTCCCTTCTTTTTTTTTCCACTCCTCACTTTCTGCATCGCCAAACTCGTTGCACAACGGACGATTTTTTTTTTTTTGCACACTAACCGGATTGTTATCTATTATTTTCACAAATAAGTTACACAATCAAATCTTTCGCACAAACTTGTGCGTTGATTTGCACGCTTTGTTGCAAATATTGGTACCAAGTCAAGTGTTCTTGCGCACAAATTCGTGTGAAAATGATTGAATGCTTCGCGCCCAATCACTGTTATAAAACACCACAATTTAACAGTGTGGAACTGTTATTTCGAAACACAAAAGAAAATTGTTAAAATTTATTGTGCCACGAGCTGAAGTGTTCCACTGTTATTTTCAAATACATTAACCGTTTGGACGGTTCTTACTGACGGTATTTTTTGCACTGAATGTTTGCACAGAAACATATGCAAAATTAAAGTTGGAGTGAACGGAAAGAGGAGCCGGGAAACAGGAGCAGCCGGGAGCGCTAACCGCGAGCTTTGTTTGGAAATCAGGGGTCAGAATGGCACGCGGCCGATTTCGCTCCTACATGGTCGATCATCTAATCGCAGGCTGACCAAAGCGGCTCTGTGGCCGCGGGGCGGGGCGGGGCGGGGCGGGGCGGGGGGGCGGGCGCTCCGGCCCAAAGTGTATTGGGCCGACCGGCCGGGCCGGCGGACTCCTAAGGCTACCGCCCCACTTCCCAATCCACTCGTGGGCCGGACCTGACCGGACCAGCCGTGTCCGGCATGCATTCCCACCCCGCCCCACCCCACCCCACCCCGCCCCGCCCCGCCCCGCCCCGCCCCGCCCCGCCCCGCCGAGCCCTCTCAGAGAAAATCCTACTGCAGTGGCAGCAGCCGCCCCCGCCCAGCCCACGGCCCATGGCGCGGCGGCCCAGAGGGTTTCCCTATCTATCTGCCCCTGTGGAATCCGGGCTAGAATCCCACTAGGCACTGGCCGAGTGGTCCCTGAGCCCTGCTCCCTGCCTGCCGCCTGTGCTCGGGCCGGGCCGGGCGCCTGGGAGATAGGCAGCCTGTGTGCAGCCGAGTGTGCGCGCTGCCTACCCACCAGGCTGCACCAGCCGGGCGGAGCCCTGTCTTATGCAGCCGCCGTACTTTTTCGAAAACGCCGCTTGAGGAGAAATATTCAACGTCCGAACCTACCACTATACCTGATCGCGGACTTGAGATTTTAATTTGTTTTTCTTTCACTCCATTGTGCGTTTGGGATGGTGAAAATATAATATCTCAACAAACACGGGATAACTAAATCTTTTTTCCGCGCTCTTAAAAAAATTGTCACATGTCACTGTTACTAGTGGTTTACAAACGGTGTTGAAATCGTAAGCTTATTTGTGCTCATTCAAAAATCACAAGTCGATACCTAGTGTCCTTATAATTTTGTGAGTTTACAAATGTAATATCGTAACTTTACGAGATTTCTCAGGGAAAATTTCCCCTTTACTCTTACAAACATTTCTCAAAGTGACGCGTGTCGTTGGACTATAGCACGATGTGTCGTTGACCAGACAATGCTAAACGAGAATCGTTGATGCAAAGAACTTTTATTATATTTTTGCGTGCGGCCATTTACTTTTCGCCTTGTTCGTCGGCGCGGACGGAAGCAACGGTGGCGGGCGCCGCCGTCGTAAGATATAATAATTCCGGAAATGAATGCGAGTAGCAGTGGCGACGGTCCAGACCGGGCTGGGCCCCGCCTGCTCCAGCTCCAGCTCCAGCCAGAGGCTCTCCCCGCTAGAAGGGCCGGGCCGGAGCCTCCAGTCGCACTCATTATGGGGCGTTATGCGGCGGCCCGCCCGGGCTAAGTGTAGTTTAAGCTCTTCGAAAAGGAGATGGCGGCCTTATTGGAAGCTTCCCTTACACCCCCCTCTCTCTCTCTCTCTCTCTCTCTCTCTCTCTCTCTCTCTCCCGCGCACCAACACCCTATCGCTCTTTTGCTTTCCTCTCTCTCTCTCTCTCTCTCTCTCTCTCTCTCTCTCTCTCTCTCTCTCCTGCACCCGCCCCTCGCTCTCTCTCTCTCTCTCTCTCTCTCTCTCTCTCTCTCTCTCTCTCTCTCTCTCTCTCTCTCCGGAGCTTCTCCAGCGATGAGTTCCGGTCCGTAACAGCCCTTCGGCCCGGCGCTTCAACCCAATAAGAGTTTCAATTCCTCGAGAGGGGAAGTGAATTCTCCGTGTAACCTCTATCGCGCGGGAGGCCGCCGCAGCAGCCGATTCACTTTATTTTATTCCCTTTTCATTTTTGTTTAATGTTTAACTTCATGTCGTGCGACTCTTCTTCACTGTGAAACCAAATTGTCATGGGACGATAAATATTGCTACGAATATTTCGTCACAATTAAGAGCTGTGATGCAACAGTCGTCACATACATTTCGTCATGTGACATGAATCTTTTGTCACATGACATGAATCTTTGGTCACATGCCATGAATCTTTCGTAACATGAAATGAATCTTTCGTCACACTGTGCTGAACCATTTGTCATGTGACGAACCTTTCAAAAGTAAAAAATTTGCACTGACTTTGTCGTAGTGTGACGACTTAAAATTTTACAGTGTTTGGCGCTTTCATCGTGTTTGACTTTAGAAAAGAAAAGGGAAGAAAGTAAGGACCTCGTCGTGTTGCGCGCTGTTCCCACGGAGAGCGGGGCGTCGAACAATGTTTCAATGGGTATTCTAGTGAATCACACTGAAGCGCTGCGCGCCGTTAGGGATACATAAAGTGCCGACGCGGAAATCCGAGCCGTGGGGTGGGGTATAGGGCGGGATGAGGTGAGGTGGGGCGGGGTGTGGTGAGGTGGGGCTGGGTGAGGGGGTGAGGTGAGGTGGGGCGGGGGGCGAGCGGGGTGAGCAGCGGGAGAAGCGGATAGGCGTGGCAGTCGTCATTTTATGACCCGGTACTCGATGAATATGCATACCGCCCTTACGGCCCGCTCGTTTACGGCTGGGCTCGAGCCTGGCTGGAGCCTGGCTGGAGCCTGGCTGGAGCCTGGCTGGAGCCTGGCTGGAGCCTGGCTGGAGCCTGGCTGGAGCCTGGCTGGAGCCTGGCTGGAGCCTGGCTGGAGCCTGGCTGGAGCCTGGCTGGAGCCTGGCTGGAGCCTGGCTGGAGCCTGGCTGGAGCCTGGCTGGAGCCTGGCTGGAGCCTGGCTGGAGCCTGGCTGGAGCCTGGCTGGAGCCTGGCTGGAGCCTGGCTGGAGCCTGGCTGGAGCCTGGCTGGAGCCTGGCTGGAGCCTGGCTGGAGCCTGGCTGGAGCCTGGCTGGAGCCTGGCTGGAGCCGCACAGCGCGCCCGTTACCGGGTTACCTTCTTTTCTGGCCCAGCTCGTGCGAAATATATAGCAAGCTAACTAGGCTATAATATAAAGCCCAAAACTGCATACATTTCCTTTCAAACTTCCTTTTTTTGAAGAAAAAGGTAGGACATGTGATGACGCGCGAAACTTATTTCGGAACCTGCTGAGTTCGGCACCTCCATCCACCCGCTTCACTAAGTTAGGCCTCTTTCACTCCAGATTCCGATAGCGTTATATATGTTACGCTGTGAAATATACCGTCAGTAAGAACCGTACAAACCGATATTGTACTTGAAAATAACAGTAAAACCAAGAGTAAAACACTGTACGTCAGCTCGTTGTACCCTGCAATTTAAATAAATTTGTGTTTAGAAATAACAGTTTTACACTGTTGTTAAATTATGGTATTGTAGAGGTTACTGAAGGTTGGATTTGGTTAGGTTAGGTTAGGTTAGTATAGGTCAGGCTCGGTTTTGGCCCACAATAACCGATGCACTTGGGCGCGCACTTGGGCAGCCCCAACGTAAGGTCAGCTGGAGCTGCTCACAAGAGTGTCGATTGTGCATGCTAAAACCTAACCTAACCTGTCTGTACCTAACCTAACCAAACCTTATTACCTGTCCGCACCTATCCTAACCTAGCCCAACCTAAAAAGTGAAAGGGACCGAACCTGAGTGAAACGTGCGGATGGAGGTGCCTAACTACGCGACCGGGCCCTCGGCCGGTCCCTCTATTGACAGCAGTAGCACGCGGCAACCTCAAAGGTTTCCCTCCGCCTTTCGCAAAAAGCTTTAGCGACGCTCCGGTCGCGGCCATGTCGCGGCCCTTGCGCGAGCAGCACACCTCGCCCTCATTTCGTCCAGACGCGCACTCAGAAAACCATACTTTTGTGGGAACGAAATTTTGACTACGACACTAACAACGTTTTCGTTGGAATAAAGGTAAAATTGTCTTCAGCTCAACAAAAAAAAAATAAAAAAAATTAAGTCAACAAAATTTTGTCTTGTTTGAAAAAGTTATTTGGTGTCCGGTACTAAATTTTCGTAACAGATGAAATAAAATTTTCTTTGCGTCAAAGAAGTTGTTTTCTGGGTGCGAGATCCTCGGGCCGTTTCCCGCCTCAGACCCTTCGGGCCGGTACAGTTACAGTACGCCGTGTACAACAGGTGAGCCACGGGCTACACGACCGCTCAAGGGGTACTTTTTTGTTTCCTATATATAAAAAGAAAATAATATATTTATCTACTTTATCATCGTGTTGTTTTTTGTTTATTTTTGTTTCGTCCGGTGGCGCCCACCTACCCTTCTTCAAGTTACCCGACCACCCTGTCGCGGCATGCCCCGGGGCGGGCGGAGGATGAGAGGGTGGGGGGGGGAGGGGGCAGGGGGCGGCCCTACAGCGGCAGAAACTTTTTAACTTTCCCTGCTCGCCTCGCCATGACCTAGACAGGCCGTGCCACGCCGCGGGGTGGATCCCACCGGTGGGGCCCCGGGCGGGGCGGGGCGGGGTGGGGCGGCGGCCAGCGCTCAGGCTCGGGGCCGCGCTGCGTAACGCACGCACCACCGCACAATTAACAAACGCGTTTTAAATAAATAAATGCGAAATAATGAGAAAATATAGTATAAAAGTATAGAGTATCAACATTTTTCAGAACGAAGAATGTACTTTTATGTTTGTTGCGTGTTGACGTGCACGCGTGCCGCGAAAAGAGATGTCCCGCGTGAGGAAGGAAAAAACGGACACACATGTGAAGAGAGACATGTAGGAGGAAGAGTACGTGTATGCATGTGTGCATGAGTGTGCGGGGGAGAGAGAGGGGTGGCAGGAGAGGCGGAGGGAGGGAGGGAGAGGGAGAGGGAGAGGGAGAGAGAGAGAGAGAGAGAGAGAGAGAGAGAGAGAGAGAGAGAGAGAGAGAGAGAGAGTATGTGTGTGTGTGTGTGTGTGTGTGTGTGTGTGTGTGTGTGTGTCTTCGCGAAGGGGCTCCAGGATCAAATGTCTTCTGACACACCAGGCGAGGCCCGGGGCCAGGGCCGGGGCATGGAGGACGGGAAAGACAAGTTTCACGTCGAAATCTGAGAATCTGCCGCCACCCGCCCGGGCTGGTGGCTGCCTTTCCCCCTGGTGCGCCCCGCCCCGCCCCGCCCTGCCCCGCCCTGCCCTGCCCTGCCCCGCCCCGCCCGCCATCCGACACCCTGCCGTCGCGTACAACACAGGCGCCGGGGCGCGGCGCTACGCGTGTCCTTATAATGTACGGACGCAGGTGAATGGGCTGGGTGGGGTGGGGCGGGGTGAGGCGGGGTGAGGCGGGGTGCGGCGGGGTGAGGCGTAGTGAGGCGGGATGGGGTGGGGCGGGGTGAGGTGGGGCAGGGCAAGGGCCAATAATTCCACGTTTTCTCCTCTCTTCGAGCGGGATGACGATTCCCCGGTGGCCTTCCGATTCCGTTTTCGACTCCACTCCTTGTCCTCGCCCGGTGCCTCATGACGCCCTTTGCTCCGCCCGCAGCTTTATAGAGGCGCACGGTAAAAGCAATGTCTAAGTTTTGAGGGAAAGGGGAAAAATTTGAGGAACTTTAAAGTTCGAATTATAAATTTATAATTCGAGGGAATTTCCTAAGACTTTGAACCGGACATGCAGCGAGACAATATGTAAATACCTGACGTAAAACGGAGCCGAACGAGTTCTGCTAGCTTGTCAAGGAGCGTTCCTCTTTTCTTTTTCTCTACCTCCTACCCTTCTACCCGCCTTCCCTTCCTCACCCTTTCCCTCTCTCGCACTCTCTCTCTCTCGTTGACTCTCTCTCTCTCTCTCTCTCTCTCTCTCTCTCTCTCTCTCTCTCTCTCTCTCTCTCTCTCTCTCTTTCTTTCTGTCCGATGCGCGCGGGACTCGTGCCGCCGCCGCCGCCGACGACACTTCGACAGCCACAAAGTGACAGGGGGTCCCACCACGGCCACACCCCTTCGACGAGTGCTTCCGTAAAGACCGCGAGAAATACACAGAACGTGGCAGCGTGCACGGCACTCTACACAGCGCCGGTCTAAGATACGCTCAGGCTACATAGTTTCTTCTGAAATTTTATACTCGGGACTACAATTCAAGTTAAATGACAGAATAGTCAGAATACAGCCGCGAAACAAACGCCAAGGCTGGCCGACTGTGTGTATGTGTTACCATGATCATGCTGATTGCAGCTTTTTCACGGTAAAAACTTCCAGGCAGCCAGGATTTTCTTATGGAGAAAATACATTGCAAACGTCTTGGTTTTTCCAAAACTACTTGGAAACCAGGTCACAGTTTTGACAATAATGTTCTTTTCGTTTTCTGGAAGTAGCTCGCGAGGAGCAAAGCGCGGGAGGCGGATAGACAGTCTGCCTGTGCCTGGCGCCGCCACGGGACGGACGCATCTGGCCCGGCCCGGCCTGGCAAAGCGATTACCACTTAGGATGCAAATTGAGACCGGATTTCAGGTCCGAGCAGATCGGATCAGGCGGCTGGATAGATATGTAGGGCTGTCGACGCGGCCGCGGATCCGATCAAAGCCTCATTCTGGCTCTTTGAGGGCAAAACCGGTGCGAACGATCTCTGCGGACCACGCCGCGGGGACAGTGTGACTGTCCAGTAGGAAAAGGAAAGTGAGAGTGGTGCTTTGGAGTGGGTGTGAGGATGGGGGTGGGGGTAGAAGGGGTGCAGCCGTTTGTAGTCACATGTGTAACCCCCCTCCCCCAAGTCATACACGAAGCTCCTTCTGTGCGCTTAACCGAGTCCTTGCTGAAAACCGAATAACGTCGGCATGCTATGGGGCGCCGGGAGGGGACGGGGTGAGAAGTGGGGCGGGGCGTGGGCGGGGCGGGGCGGGGCGGGGCGGGGCGGGGCGGGGCGGGGCGGGGCGGGGTGGGGAGGGAGCAAGATGCTATGAATAAAGAGATGCACATCGCATTCAGAGAGCGAGGGGGAGCACATGGATGAGCGCGCAGGATGCACTGTAAAATACTTGCAAAGAATAAAATTTCGCATTGCAAACTGCAAAGAATTTTGAAAAATTGAATTCCGAGGTAGTGCCTTGCAAGCCTACAAAATTTATATCCGCGATACGATGACATAGCTTGCAAGGATTCTAAACAAATTTAGAAAGAAGTCTTTTTGCAATGCAAACTGATTCTTTGGAATCAAAAATTCTCCGCAAACATTGCAAATAATTTAGGTAGCAAGAATTTTACAAACTGGGCCGGGGCGGGGAGAGAGAGAGAGAGAGAGTGAGAGAGTGAGAGAGAGTGAGAGAGAGAGAGAGAGAGAGAGAGAGCGAGAGCGAGAGAGAGAGAGAGAGAGAGAGAGAGAGAGATAGGGGGGAGGGAAGTGGACTCGGAAGTAGGAAAGGGCCCGTCCCGTCCAGGCCTAGGCCGCCAGTATACTTCCGCCCGCCCTTACGCTGCCATATTGCGCCATATGCGCATATGCTGTATAACTGCTGGGAGCTATGCGCCCGCGGCCCCACCCCGCCCCGCCCCGCCCCACCCCGCCCCACACCGCCCTGAGCTGCCCTACCCCGCCCCGCCCCGCCCCGCCACGCCCCGCCCCGCCAGCTCCACTGCTCTACTCCGCACAATGAACTTTCCCTCCACGAAAATCTCCCGCTCACTTTTCTCTTCTCCCTTATTCCTCTCGGTCGCCAACACTCGCCGCCCCGCGGCCTGGAGCGTGGGCGCACCGTAGACTGAAGAAGAAGGAGAAGAAGAAGAAGAAGAAGAAGAAGAAGAAGAAGAAGAAGAAGAAGAAGAAGAAGAAGAAGAAGAAGAAGAAGAAGAAGAAGAAGCTTCCCGCGCGAGAAAGGGAAGAGTAGGGAGTAAGGACCAATCAGCCTCCCCCTTTTCGGCAAAAAACATTCGCACTTTTGCCGTCCGCAGCCGGGGGCGGGGCGCGGAGGTGTCGGGCTCCATTCATTTGTCCATTTTTCGGTTCCTTAATGGAAACACCCCCCCCCCCCCCCCCCCCCGGGACGCCAGCCGTCCTCTTCTGCTTGTTACGTTTTTGCGGTAACGTTTTGATAACGAGCGCTGGGAATTAGCATGGAGAGAGCGAGGCAAAGAGCGGCGCGAGAGTCGTTACCTTCCTCCGCCCCCCTCCCCCCACTGACTGCCCAGCCCCCCCCCCCTCTCACAACTCTTGATGTGGCGGTGAAGATGCAAGGACCGAGGAACACCTCGCGGTGAGAGAAAAGAGCATAGGGCGGCTCTCAAGAGAGAGGGGGGCGAGGGGGGAGAGAGGCGAAAGGGGGGCGGGGGGAGGGCGGGAAGAGGTCAGGTGCGGGGTAGCGCGGGGCGAGACGAGGCGGAAACACTTCGTTTTCCCCTCTTCCATTTTATATTTTAATAACACAACGTTCAATCTGCGCCGCCTCCGCGACACTTCTCTCCCGCTCTCTCTCCTTCTCTCTCTCTCTCTCTCTCTCTCTCTCTCTCTCTCTCTCTCTCTCTCTCTCTCTCTCTTTTTGCTCTCTTTCCTCCAGGCCACCAGCACCAGCCCCTTTCCCATCTCCCGATCGCTTTTAGGCTCCCGCGGCCTGGGCCTCGCCCTCGCTACGCCGCGGAGAAACACCCTAACCCCGCTCCCCCTCCCCTGCCACAGCAGCGGCGACTGGGACAAGGCGGGCGTGGGGACGTTCTCTCTACTAAGTCGTGCACTCCCCTTCCCCCTCTCCCTGCCCTCCTCTTTGCCCCCCACCGGGAACAGCAAGAATCAAGAACAACGGCAAAAAAACAAGGTCCTTTTCTCATATTTTTCCTTCCCTTAATTCGTATGAAAAAAAAAAATTTCACCTGACATTTTGGTATCTTGTAACTCCTTCCGTTCGTGAGCAGTGGCCCCGGCCACTATTGCCACACCTACCTCTGCGCCCTCCTCCCCCCCCCCCCCTCCTGGCGCCACGGAGCGGACGGGCCGGCTGCCTACCTCGCAGGGGAGCGCCCCACAGCGCCGTGTCCGCTAGCTTATTACGCCCTCATACGCGCCCCACCCCGCCACGCCCTGACCGTCCCCGTGGGAGGGCGACATCCCCCCCCCACGCCCTTCCCTCCTTCCCCGCCCCCCACTTGCCACGCCTGGGCAGGGGCGTAATTTGAGGACACCGTCGCTACAGGCC
The DNA here is from genome assembly GCA_033675135.1 of Frankliniella intonsa. Classification (NCBI taxonomy): domain Eukaryota; kingdom Metazoa; phylum Arthropoda; class Insecta; order Thysanoptera; family Thripidae; genus Frankliniella; species Frankliniella intonsa. Next base: position 11,861,553 of record CM066248.1, on the reverse strand, counting down.
ACTGACACTGCAAACATGTGAGGCTGGTCCGAGTCTGTGAGCGAGAAATATAGAGAGCTGCAAGCAATTAAATGTTTGTAATCTGTGGTCAAATGATATAACGCGACGCCACAATTTTGTTTCCTCTGAGTCTCGCGCGTACACTGGAAAAAACAAACGTGACGTGCGTCACGTCAATTGGTGTGACCAGTTTGGGTCACACTTCGTAATGCGACCTGAATTTACTTATCATGTGATGCGACGCCAGCTGCAGGGTAGTTATACGGCATTTCACAAAGGAGGTCGCATCACAAACGTGACCAAAACTACCGGTCACACCACATGATTTGACCTCTCCTCACACTTGCAAGTGTATGGACGCATGTCACATTAGTTTTTCTAGTGACGCGGGAAAGGCGCACAGTTAAACCAAATTCATGTGACGATAAATATTGCTGCGGATATTTCGTCACAAGAGATGTGAGAAAACAGTCGTCAAACGACATACATTTCATCACTTGACATGAATCTTTCGTCACACTGTGCTGAACCATTTGTCATGTGACGAACCTCTCAAAAGGAAAAATTAAGAGGGGGAATTCACATCGGAAAATCTTGTGCAGACTACTCGGTATTACACGGTATTACACCTGTATTACACCTGTATTGCACACAAGATTTTATAACTTTAAAGCACATTTTCGTGTTTTTCGGTATTACATTACGTGTATTACGGCGTAATACATGGATCAGGTGTACAGTGTATTACGGAAGTGAATTCCCCCTCGAAAAATTATTAGCACTGACTTTGTCGTAATGTGACGACTTAAAATTTTACAGTTCGTAAATAGATATGCCAGACGGACACGCGCTTTAGTTTCTTTTCGTGCGCGCGGCGGGGCGTCACTATTTATTGCGGGTCCCCTCCGGGTCCCCTCCGGGTCCCTCCGGGTCCCCTCCGGGTTCCTTCCGTTTCCTGACAGGATTTCTCGGGTACTTCACTCGATTTGGACCCCAGGCCGGAGCTCACAACCCGATTGCGGCCCGTGTGTTCTCCACATGGCGGCGTCGGGCGGAGGGACCGGGCGTGGCGTGCCGGGATGGGGCGGGAAGAAGCCTCAAGGGCCCGAGGTGGAAGATTGACCGGGGCGGGGCGGGGCGGGGCGGGGCGGTCGGTGTGGTCAGACGGCACGGTCGAGGAACTCTGTGGATGAGACTGATGAGCTAGAGGATCAAAGAAGAGAGGGAGAGAGAGAGGGGGTGGGGAGAGGGAGAGAGAGGGAGGGAGAGGGAGAGAGAGGAAGAGAGAGAGAGAGAGAGAGAGAGAGAGAGAGAGAGAGAGAGAGAGAGAGAGAGAGAGAGAGAGAGAGAGAGAGAGAGAGAGAGAGAGAGGTGGACATCTGACAGCAACGGCAATCGCTAGTGATGGCTTCGCCCGCAGAAACTGACCGCGGCAAGTCGTATATCAGTCTCTCTTTCTCGCTCTCTATGGTCCCAGCGTTGACTTTTCGCTTCTCTCCCTCTCCCTCTCTCCTCCCTCTCTCACATCTTCCTGCTGCTCCCATGCACCTTCTCTCCGTCAGTCGTTGCAGTGTCGTCCTCACCCTTCATACTACATCCCCTTCCCTATTCCCAATCTAGTTTACTAGATGTGTCTCGCCTTTGCGCCCTCTGCTCCGCCGCGCCCCGCCCCGCCCCGCCCTGCCCCGCCCCGCCCCGGTCTGCAATGGCAGCCACACGCCTGCACTCAGGCCTGCCTTGGCCAGGGATTAATCGGGTCACGTAGCGCCGCAGTGCGAGGCGGGGCGGGCCGGGGCGCGGCGGGGCGAGCTAGAGGGAGTGCTAAAGAGGAGAGAATGAAACCGAGCGACTTGGGGCGGAGAGCGTGAGAGGGAGCGAGAGGGGGGAGGGGCAGGCGGAGGAGCAGGGGGGAAGGGGGCGCGCGAACGCGAGTGAATGTCTCCAGCACGGCCGGGCCGGGGGCCCCACGGGGGAGGAAGGGGGGGGGGGGGCGGCGCTGCACGGGGGAGAGATGCTGTGTCGTGATATGGTGCGGCGGCCTCATGGCCCGCGCGACCCCGCCCCGCCCCGCCCCGCTCCGCCCCGCCCCGTCCCCGCTCTCAGCCTCCCCTCCCCTTCGCCTCCCCCACACCGCTCGAGTTAATTCTCACCCCCGTCTCCTCGCCCCGCCCCCGGCCCCTGGCCCCGTGCTCGTCATCACCCTGTCAAATTTAATGCCTCGTGCCCAAACCGCTGGAGGGAGGGGCCGACGCCGACGCTGCCGACGCCGCCGCTCTGGTGCCGCTGCTCCACTTCCTCCCTGTTGGTCGCACCACCGCCGCAGGACCCCATAAAGCACCACCAGTAGCGGCGGCGGTGGCGCGTGTTGAGATTCAGATTCAGATTCAGACGGAGAAAATCCTAAGCTGTTGCTGCTGCCTGGTTCTTGCGCTGCTCGACTCCCGCCCGCTTTATAAAAAATAAAAATGAGGGGAAAAAGAGAGGCTTTCCAGCGCGCGACGCTAGGGTGGGGTGGGGCGGGGCGGGGCAAGGCAGGACAGGGTGGGGCGGGGCAGGGCAGGGCGGGGCGGGGCGCCGGCCGGAACGTAGGAGGGTACCGCCTGTGCAGCAGGGTAGGGTGGTGGTGGTCAGCGGCAGCGAGGGGCGTGCAGATGTCCAGCGGTCAGTGCCCGCCCCGCCCCTCCCTCCCTCTCGTCCTCATGTGTCCCTCGCCCCGCCCCGCCCCGCCCCGCCCCTCCCCGCCCTAGCCCTCGGGGCCGCACCACAACGTCGTTAAAACGGTCGGGCGCAGGGCGTCGTCGCTCTATCCTCGGCTCTATCGGCCCGGGCCGGACCCAGCAGACGAGACGGGATGTAAAGATAGTGGAGGTGGCGCCGGCGTCGTCCTCGAAAGTAAGCCCGCCCACCGCGTCGACTTCGGCGTCGAACTCGGCGTCGACCATGGCGTCGACCTCGGCGTCGACCTCGGCGTCGACCTCGGCGTCGACCTCAGCGTCGGCCTCGGCGTCGACCTCGGCGTCGACCTCGGCGTCGACCTCGGCGTCGACCTCGGTGTCAACCTCAGTGTCGACCACGAAGACGCGAGGCGTCGGCGTGGTGCCGACGGTTGCAGCCGTCTACGAGACAGGAAGAGGGCGCGCTGGTGTTAGCTGGAGAGAGGAGAGAGAGAGAGAGAGAGAGAGAGAGAGAGAGAGAGAGAGAGAGAGAGAGAGAGAGAGAGTTAGGTAGAAGCAGCGCAGCGTGCGGGGGCGGCGGCTCCAGGGCAGGCCGGGGCTGAACTGAACCTTCCCCGGGCCACAGGGGAAATATATCGGGCCGTTGGCAAAAGGAGCGCGTCGGAGGAGACGCCGGCGCCGGCATCGCGCCGCGGCAGGGCGACGCGTCGGAGCGTGAAGCCGACCGGGCGGGGCGGGGCGGGGCGGGGCGGGGCGGGGCGGGGCGGGGCCGCGGCCAGGGTGGCCCCGACCAGGCCTCGATAAAGGTTGGCATGGGGGCGTGGAGGTTGAGCGGGGCGCGGCGGCGGCGAAGGGCGTCTCAGTCCCAAAGATGATGTACCCCCGCTGCACCACCGCAGATCCCTTGAACCCCCCGGTTCACCATCCCCAGGTATAATGTACCCCCCGGTCCCGGTACAAAATCCTAAAGTCCGTTGTACCCCCGGTAACACCATCCCTTGGTATAATGTACCCCCACCCACGAGGTAGGGGGCACATCACTAAAACTGTGGATGGTGTACCGGGGGTCTTTGGTGACGGAGGGTGCAATCGGACGGCGGCACCAGTGGTTGGGCAGGCGGGGCGGCGCAGGTGGAAGCAGCAGCTGCCCCGCCCCGCCCCGCCCCGCCCCACCCCACCCCACCCCGCCCCGCCAGGTTGGGCAGTTATTTTTAAGGACCTTTTTATCATGGCGACAGACGTCTGCTGCCCCGCCCGCCCGCCTCCGCACCGCCACTGCTTGTTTGCTTTGTGGTCGCAGCCCAGCCGCGCGCCGCACTGCGTCTTGCGAACGGCGAGGCGGGGTGAGGCGGGGCGGGGCGGCCCAAGGTGGGGCGGGGTGCGGCGGGGTGGGGGCCGTCTCGGGCCTTATGGTGCCGCGGTGAAATAGGAGGGTGGGGCGTGGAGGATGTAACAACTTGTCGCGCCCGCCGCAGGGACCGCAGGGGGCCGCCGGGGGGCGGGGGCCACACAGGGTGAGGGTGAGGGCGGGGCGGGGCGGGGCGGGGCGGGGGCGTGGCGACAGTCTGGTCTCGGGCTCAGCAGACGCGACGCAGGCCGTCCCGCACTGCACATGCCGGCCAAAAGTCGAGACGGCTAAGAAAAAAGAATTTCACCACGACGCACTAATATTGCTGTCGACGATTCATTTCTACTTTTCGACACCCCCTACGAAAAGGTGGATATCGTCATCATTAAAAATGTTTGAAATTTCACGACATTCTTGACATGGATAATTTTAATAGATATGTCATAAAATTTGATTACTGTTTCATTTTTATAATAGTGGCCGGTGGGGCGCTGCGCGGCTGTTGGGATTCAGAGCGAAGTTCGAAACCCCATCTCCAGCTCCCCAGCCTACCCAACCCCAACCCCGCCGCGCCCTGCCCCGCACCCCGCCGCGCCCCGCCCCGCCCCGCCGGGAGTAGCCAGCCATCAGGTCCCAGGGTGATCGTACACCACGTGCGTGATGGCGCCAACAGCCGCAACATTATTCTCCGAGCCGCCACGCCCACCACGCACCGTTGCCCCAGTAACCTGTTCGATGGTAAATTAGTTCTCTCTCTCTCTCTCTCTCCCTCTCTCTCTCTCTCTCTCTCCCTCTCCCTCTCCCTCTCCCTCTCCCTCTCTCTCTGAGAGGAAAATCGCCCGAGCGAAGCTCGCTGGGTCTCCAGCAGCACCCCCCACGGCACTCCAAATTAAATCTATTCCTTTGTCGCATTCTTCGTTATTCGTACTCGTCAGGAGAAGGAAAAAACCCTCATGTTTCCCTTCCCTCCTTCCTTTTATAAGGTCGGTTAAAGGGGTGAAGAGGCGGCGCACGGCTGGGCCGCTTTGTGGGCCTTCTGAAAGCTGAAAGCTGAAAGCTGGAGGGGAGGGGAGGAGAGCGCGCACCTCTCCCCCTCCCCAAAGCTCTCCCTCTCACCGTGTCCCGATAATCTCTCATTTCTGAGGTCGGAATGCGTAGTGATGTGCCTCGGGGTGCGCGCACTCCCACCCCCTCCCCTCACCACAACAAACCAACCCCTTCTCCACACACACACACTCACACACACAGACACACACACACACACACACTCCCACCCCTCGGGCTTCTCTCAGACCACACGTTCGGTCCGTTCTAATATCGCACAGGTCGCCCGGCCTGGCGTGGCGGGGCGGGGTGGAGCGGGGTGGGGTTGGGCGGGGTGGGGCGGGGTGGGGCGGGGTGGGGTGGGGCGGAAGTGGGACCCTGCGCCGCCCAGGCCGGGCTGGACTTCACGTATGCCTCGCCTCTCTAGACTGCGTCCGTCCAAACTGTCCCGCCTCCGCCTCGCCCCGCCTCGCCCCGCCTCGCCCCGCCCGCGGGCCTGGGGGTCGCTGGGGGTGCGTCTGTGAGCAAGATCGAAACCATCCCTGTTGCCCGGCCCCTGCCCCGCCCCCGCACCGCCCCTTCCCCGCCCCCGCACCGCACTCCAGCTCCACCCGCAGGTCTCGCTTAGGTCGGATTGGATACAGAGTCCCCTACATATCTCTATTCCTTTATTGTCCTGCTCTTCTCCCCACTCGCTCTGATTCAACAAGAAGGAGAAAGTTAAGACGCTATCTCCTGTCCTCACTACTGACTGGAGAGGGGCCGTAAGACGGTGACTATAGTGAGTGAGTGAGTGAGTGAGTGAGTGAGTGAGTGAGTGAGTGAGTGAGTGAGTGAGTGAGTGAGTGAGTGAGTGAGTGAGTGAGTGTGTGTGTGTGCGCGCGCGCGCATGTGTGTTGTCATTATTTTTATTTGTCGGCGCTCCCTACCGCCCCCTACTGTTGCTAATACTCCTCGGGGCTTTGGCAGGTCGTGATGCGGTTCGGCAGGGTGGGGTGGGGTGGGGTGGGTTGGGGTGGGGTGGGGTGGGGTGGGGTGGTGGGGTGGGGTGGGGTGGGTTGGGGTGGGGCGGGTTGGGGCAGGGTGGGGCCGGGAGGGGGGGGGGCGGGGCGGGGCGGCCTGGCCGGTTCCGCTCTGCGCTGAGCTGAGCTACGCCCCCCGCCAAGCTCTCCCGCCCTTCCGCTCCGCTCCGTATAAGTCTCAGCCCTCAACCCTCCCGTACACGATGCCATTGTTTTCTGCTAAACTTATAGGGTTACCACAACACATAAGGCGGTCCCCCCGCCCCCCGTCGGGCCCGCCCCCGCCCCTTTGTGCTTGGCAGACGGGAGGACAGGAGGGAAAGCGATCCGCGGCGCCATAGCGCAAGGACCCTCGCAAAAGTGAGGCGAGGGTTCCAGAACTTCCGAATCAAACGGAATCAAATGTCTTAGGGAGTTTTCATCGGACTAAAGGAGCGCCACGGGCGGACATAATGAAAAACACTCATTCACTGTAAACACAACAGTGATGAAAACTGTAAACTGTAAAAACCGTCATTGTACTCGGAAAAAGAGGCGGGTTAAAAACGATAAAAAGGGAACCGTACACTCAGCGTCCCGTCACGTGTACCGCACAATTTACAATAAGATTTTACGGTCTACTATTGTATTTGGAATTTACGGTTTCAATCGTTGTTGAGACAACTGTAAAGTTCTTTTTACAGTGGCTCGCCGACAATTACCGGTCATTTTCGTTTGTAACCAGTCGTCTATTTTTACAGTCTGAACAGTTGGTCAGAGTAGCGGCGCTGCACCCTTCATTCTCTTGTTTTGTCGTGCGTCGGGCCCGGGGTGGGTTACGGTGGTGGCGGGGCGGGGCGGGGCGGGGCGGGGCGGGGCGGGGCGGGGGCCTCCTGAGGCCGGCAGGTCGCCTTCACAGGAAAAACTATCAGACATGTCACGTTTTGATGCGACATGTTCACATGTCGCATCAAGAAACGTGACGGACGGCGCGTTTTATGGTTTTTCTACAATATCTTCCATATCATTGACTGTATCTTCTGAGGTCACCATCATTTCACCGGAAAATTTCCGGTTCAAACGAGCATATACATGATGGGGTTCTGAGGAATCGTAACAAAGACAGCAATGTTAATGAATTCCTGCGTCATCTTACAATGTGTTGTTTTGCAATAAGAACCCTATCATATGTATACTCGTTTGAATCGAAATTTTACGCCTGAAACGATGGTGTAACTAAAAATATGATTGCAGCTAACACCACGCTAATATTTAAGAAAGAACGGAAAGAACCATAGGTCACGTTACAGACGTTACATATGTCACATTTGTTTTTCCAGTGTTCAAACCCCTCCACGCCCGCGTAGGTGGGTAGGATATTGTTTGCGGGCCTATCAGCCACGCGAGGCGGGGCGGGGTGGGGCGGGGCGGGGCGGGGCGGGGCAGAGCTGTAAAGCCTGATGTATTGGCTCAGTATGTATACCTGCCAGGCGCCCCACAGAGCTCAGCCATACGCCCCGCCCCCCCCCCCCCCACCCCGCCCCCCCCGCGACGCGCTATAGCCCTGGCCACAAGCACGACGGTCTAGTCTCTGCGCGCTGCCGCCGCCTGTCTCTTAGGATTATTGAAACACATCAAAGACTCCCTCAGACAGCGCCCGCCCCGCCCCACCCCGCCCCGCCCCGCCCCGCGAAGCCCGTGCACTTGCCGTCTAGACCGCACGGCACGGCGCACCGCGCACCGCGCGCCGTCGCGCGAAGGAGGCACTATGCTGGGAAGAAACGCGTGATTCGCCACCCAACAAAGCGTCCAGGCGTCGTGGGGGGCGGGGGGTCAAGGAGGCAGGGAGATGCACCGCCTGAAAAGGAGACTAGACGAGAGTGGGGGTGGAGCGGGCGGGGGAGTGAGAGATGGGGGTGGGGGGTTGGGGGCGTGGCGCCGCCGCGGAGGCACGCTTCGGCATTCCGGTGGACATGATATCCCGTGCCGGCCGGCCACGCCTCGCGCAGGGATCTGCCTGTAGTGCACTGCGCGCTGCGCCCAATCCCTGATCCCCCCGGATCCCGCGGGGCCGATCCTGATCGGCACCGCTACCTCCTCACCCGGCACCACCGCTTCGCCCGCCCCGCCCGCCCCGCCCGCCCCGCCCACCCCACCCGCCACACCCTGCCCCGGGCGCCACCGCTGCGCAGCCGCCGGGGGCAAGGGGTGGGGGGGATACGCCGTACCGCGCCGGGTCGAGCGTACGCCATACTCCATTACATCAGAAAGGACATTAAAATTAATGAAGCAGTTTGTCGAGTCATTGGATTTAATGCCGCGATGCGTCTCATTTCCAGGCTCGCCCCGGCACGACCCTGTCCGCGGGGTGCACAGCTATATGTACTTGCGTTTTCTTTTCTTTTATCATCGCACGTTGACAAGTCGCGAGTGCCGACTCACTGCAATAATTGCGATTAGCTTATTCACTTTGCTGGACGACTTGCTTCCGTCGTCGTAACTTTAGAAAGTTCTAGCACTGCGTGCGCCTATGGCACCTACCTGGTAGCTGAACGAAGCGAGTGTGAAGATACTGACGGTTAGGTTCAAGTCTCGATGTTGGAAGCGGCCTAGGTGGAACTGCCGCCGCTAGATGGCGCCAACGGTAACTCGCAGAATCCTTCCTGTGGACAAATTCAAATTCAACTTTTACAATGTGAAAATTGTCGTAGGTCTACCGCAAAATTTTCTACGAAGTGCAGTTTTAAAATTACAATTGCAAATCATAAGATTACAAGTACTACATATCGGCTTTAAATTAACCCACGAGAAAAAAAAATCCGTCGTAAATTTGCATCATATTTCGTACATCGTAATTTACACAGTTCAACGCAAACTGCAAAAAAATATTTTTCACAGTGTTCGAAAAAATATTTTAAACTTGTTTCGATCAGGACAGATTGGACACATTTCGCAGCGTAGTAACTAGTGCCACGCGACACTGTTGCCTGTCGATGCTATCGTTAGTCAAAATTTGGTAAGGGAAAGGACAGTGTCACCAACCCCCCCGGGTACACGATCAGCGTGCCGGGGGTCGGGGAGGGGCGTGGGGACTCATTGCCACAACGAATAAAGCCCGTCTCAGTCTGTCCACACATGAGGTCTCTGTGGAACTCCCCCCCCCCCTTCTCTCTCTCTCTCTCTCTCTCTCTCCCTCTCTCTTTCTAACTGCCCTTATCCCGTCCCATGCCTTCCTCTCTCCCTCCCTCTCTCGTCCTCTCTCCCCGTTTTATAGATTTTTTTTCGGCCTGGTCCGTCGGGTCGGACGGGTGGCGCCGTGCCGTTAACCGTCTCATGGCCCCGGGGTTGGGGGAGTCTGAGCCGGCCAATGTGGGGGTCAGCGGGAGGTAAATAAGGAGAGAGCACAGGGCCAGAGAGGCGGGGGGGGGGGGAGGGGGGTAGTGACTACGACAAAAAATACCAAGGAGAGCAGGAGACAGCGCGCACCATAGGGACGCCTGGTCTGGTCTTGGGTGGCAAAGTCCACAGTACATCGCAGCCTCGATATAAGCATAATAGGAACTTGCTGGGGAAGTTCAGTGTGCGGCGTGACCACCATATGGTCACAGGGAGTAAATGAACGCCTCGCACTGTTCTTTTTAAACGACGCGCACACTCAAAAAAGCGTGTTCTTGATAATAGCACAATGTTCTTGATTTTTTATGTCCTTGATTCATTCAAATGCAATGCGCTCGGTTTGAGAACAAATTGTGGTTGTTACAATCCCATGTTCCTAAAACAAGCGCATTGCACTTGAATAAATCAAGGACATGAAAAATCAAGAACACGGTTTTCTGGGTGCACGCGCACATGCTCGTCGTGAGCGCAGCAGACAAGTCTCGGCCAGACGGTGTGAGTGTCGGCACAACGAGCAGAGAGAATAAGTCCTCCGCACGAGAGCCCTATAGCCCCGCCCCGCCCCGCCCGCCCCGCCCCGCCCCGCCCCGCCCCGCCCCGCCCCGCCACAACGCCTGTGGCTTTACATACATCTGCAACAGGTTCGCGCCGGCGCAGCGCTCTCAAGTGAATGTCCGCCCACTCGCGCCCGACCACCGTCTCTGCGAGAGAGAGAGAGAGAGAGAGAGAGAGAGAGAGAGAGAGAGAGAGAGAGAGAGAAATGCTACAAGGGCGGAACAGGATGTGCTCACTCTCTCTCTGGGCCACCACCGCAGCACCCCGTGCGGATACAATTTGCCATTCGCAGGCTGCTTGGAGGCAACGCTCCGCTGCCGGGCCCTATCTTCCCTAAACATTCCCTCCCTCCCCCCCCCTCTCTCTCTCCCTCTCTCTTCCTCTCTCTCTCTCTGCCTTTGACCTCTTCCCTTCCACCCTCCCTCCTTCTTCACACATGTGGTTTGTTGTTTCGACCGCATTGCTTTGCTGCCCTCGGGGCGGCCTCTTCCTTGACTCAGCCCCCGCCCCGCCCCGACCGACCCCGCCCCACCCCACCACGCCCCGCTACGGGTAGTATCCGCCGCCGCTCCCTTGCTCCATCCCTCGGGGAATAATCTGGGCAAAAAGATGATGACGCGAAAAAGGGGGAAAGGGAGAGGAAGGGCGGTGTTTGGCGGGGCGTGGTGGGGCGTGGTGGGGCGGGGTGGGGCGGGGTGGGTCGGGGCGGAGAGCCAAGACGTTAGCCTGTTAATTAGCGCCGCAGTAAAGACCCACTTCCTCCCGCGGCGGGGCGAGCGAGGTGGCGAGGAGGATGCGTGAGGGTAGAGGGCGCACCTTACCTCCCCCCTCGTTCTCTCTCTCTCCCTCTCTCTCTCACTCTCTCCCTCTCCCTCACGCTCTCCCTCTCGCTCTCGTATGTCTGCTCTTGTTTCTAAGCCTACCCCGTGTTTCTGTTGCAGGCGGCGCGGTGTGGTCGCGCCTCGGCCAGCCCATCCCAGGCATCCTGCAGGGCGGCGGTCGGACAGGCGCCTCCCCGCACCAGGCCCGCCCTGGACACACACACACACGCACACACACACACACACACACACACACACACACACACACACACACACACACACACACACACGCGCGCGTGCGCACCGGCCGTACGTCAGACAACACGGCCGCCCGGGACGCCCTCCTCCCCCTCCTCCTCCACGACCGGCTGTCAACAGGCCGTGGCGCTAATTAGCAAGTACCGGGAGGGGCGTGGCGTGGCGTGGCGTGGCGCGGCCCCAAACACATAGCGAGGTATGAGCGAGCCCTTATGCTCCGGGTGCACAGGTGCACAGCAAAAAATCCTTTTCGCTTTGATTTATCTTATCTCCTGGGGTCCGTAACTTAACATAACTTTGTTCAGCGTTAGTTACTTTATCGTAACGTCTCGAATTTTCATTAAAAGTTAAAGTTCTAACGATATATCGGTTTGTCGAAAATCAATCTGGTGAAGGTCCACCTTCTATCCGACACACTAAGTCTATAACGTAACGTGCACAGTGAAAAATGTTTGTAAGAGCTACGGGAAAAAGTTTCCAGGAGAGATATCGTAAAGTTACGATATCACATTGTAAAATTACAAAATTATAAGAACACTTGGAATCGACTTGTGATTCTTAAACGAGCACAGATAGGCTCTCTAAAATTTACGATTTCGACCGTAAAGTGACAACACCGTTCGTAAATCACGAATTACGAAAACAAGTCGTAAATTTACAAAGATATTTTTTACAGTGTGCAGTCAGTGGCCCATAAGTTAAAAGTTAAAACGTTAAATAACGTTATAAGCACATTCGTGTTAAGTTACGAACCCCTGCTTATCTCGAGCGGAACAGCTCGCTCTGTGCTGGCGAGAGGAGTGCGCGGCGCGCGGCAGAATAATAAGCCACAACATGTCGCGGAAGAAGTGCATTTTTTGTCAGTCGGCTTGCAGGGAGCCGAAGACTTCACTCCTTTCCCTTCCGGATTTTGATTTTTTTTTTCCTGGACCACTGCATCGTCGGTCTGGCTATTCGGGACGGATCCTTGTCGGTGTCAGTCGCGAAATGTAGTAGAGTGCCGGGCGGGGCGGGGTAGGGCGGGTTAGGGCGGGTGCGGGCGGGTGCGGGCGGGGTTGGGCTCTGATTGATGGCGTGCGAGAGAGACGGGGACGGGGAGGCGGGGCGAGAGAGCGCGAGAGCGAGTGGGTCGTGGAGGTGTTATATTCCTCCCCTAGGGTGGCGCGCCGCCCCCAGCCGCCCCCACTAATCATGTGAACTCGCCCATAAGTGAATTAGCTGCAAAGCGAGTCCACTCACTCCGGGCTGGCCGGGCGGGGCGGGGCGGGGCGGGGCGGGGCGGGGCGGGGCGGGGCGCCCCTGACCAGCCTGGAGCTGGAGCCTCCGGACGTCCTCATTTGATTAGCGGCTGGACAAAGTCCTCCATCGCTGGAGCTGGAGAGAGAGCCCTTCCCATGATCTACCTCTCCTCTCCTCTCGCGTCGCACTGCGGGGCCCGCAACACTCAAGACAATATCAAGGAAAAAGAAAAATCGAATAAAGGTTTTCACGCGCGGCCCGCGTGGACTCTCCTGTAGGCAGCGGGAGTGTGCCCAGAAAATAAGGCGAAAATTGGCCAAAAATACAAAACTTTTGAGATGAAAGTATCGCAGATCCAGTTACAGTTTGTGAAAAGTAGTTGGAGGTTTACGGGAAAACTTTCCACGGAGTGCAGAAGTAAACTTACAATTGCAAATCGTGCAACTACAAGCACTACATATCGGCTTGAAATTCATTCACGAGCAGGAAAGGACCGTCGTCAATTTACAACGTATTTCGTAAGTCGTAATTGATAAAATTTATCATGAATCTACAAAGATATTTTTCACAGTGTGTACGTCGGCAGAGGGGGGAAATGTAGCGTGTAGGCGGCGCCGTCATCTGCATAATGGCGAGAGGTATAATGGCTCCGCAAGGTGTGCGCAGCCTGCAAAAAAGTGTCAGCTTTGCACAGACCGCTGCTGCTTTTTAAATTTTTTTTATTTTTTATTTTTTTTTCTGCCCACACTCTTGGCTTTTTCCACGTTACGTCTAATTTTTCTTTCTTCACGACGTGGCACTGTTGTAATGTCGCGTGTATTGGTAGTAGTTGACGGTTGCTTCCATGTTTTCTCGCTTTCCGCGCCGCTCCTACTGGACTTGAAGACTGCCCAGCCTATGGCTTGGCAAGGACCGACCGTGTGCTCCGCTCCGACGTCATCCACCTCATCACCATCCTCTTCCTCATCCTGCTCCTCTTCCACGAGGAAACTTGGTTGGCCACGCGTATTCTTGGGGAATCAACACGAATTTTATAGATGTTATTGCTTGAGAATACACGTAGCTGACAAGTGTTTGCATCGCATCGCACCGAGGGACCTTCCATCGCACCCTGCCAGCCAGCCGACCCGCTGCGTCACCCTGAAGATTTTTTTTTTTTTTGGGCTGCTGCATCTGAACTGACCCTCCTCTCCTCTCTCACGCGACGCGTCTCGTCATCGTCGCCATGGCAACGGCCCGGGACGGTTGTCGGGGAGGCAGTGCCGAGGTCCAGGCCACTGATGAACACTCGCCGCTCAGCACTGCCCTCCACACGACCTCCCGCGGAGAACTACTGCCCCTACCCACTCCATCACTCAACGCACGCGCGTGAGAGAGGGAGCGAGAGAGAGAGAGAGAGAGAGAGAGAGAGAGAGAGAGAGCCCTAAGAGAAAATAGATGTCTATTTTATGTGCAATAGACGTCTACAGGTAGACGGCTAGACGTCTAGAAAATTCCGTCTTGATGGTCGCTAAATCCGCGTCTAATAGACGTCTATCTTTAGACGTCTATGTCTAGATGTGTTTAGACGTCTATATCTAGACGTGTCTAGATGTCTATGTCTAGACGTGTCTAGACGTCTATCGTTGGATGCTCTTTAGATGGCTACCTTGAGACACCTGTAAGATGTCCAAAAAGCGACCGTCATGAACGAAAATAATTTTATTGCTTCGTTTTCTATTAATGACTATTTCTCTTACTCGTTTGTTGATCGTAATTTCACTTAACATATTTGATTTGATTTATTGTATGTAAATTACCTTACCTTTGCCTGGATTCGAACCTCGGAACTGTGGGTTGGGAACCTATGACGATGACCACTGCACCACCAGTAACCTCCTACCTGAGGAAAGTCTGGCTCCAGTGCCTTTCATCCCGTCAGACTCGGGATCCCCTCTCCTCTGACATGGAATCGTCAAGGGATATTTCGTTAAAATAACTTTTGCAGTCTGCGGACAATTTCGTCAAACAATCGCACTACAGTACAAACATCCCAATGTGTTCAAAACTTTCGTATCCTACTTGGTTAAAACTTGAACGGTTTGACCGTCTGAGTTCATAGATACGCCAGACAGGAAAAAGATCGTCTCGCGTCGTCTACACTCGGTTTATCACTAGACGTATAACTTTCATAGATTGGTTAGATGGTTGTTAGATCGTCTCGGCACGTCTACAATTCGTCTACTGCTAGACGTCTTAATACATGGATGGGTCAGACAGGAAATAGATTATCTCATGTCGACTACACTTGGTCTACCCTAGACGTCTAATTTTATAGATAGGTTAGATGGTTGTTAGATCGTCTTGGCATATCTATAATTCATCTACTACTAGACGTCTAGGTTCATAGATGAGTCAGACAGGAAATAGATCATCTCGTGTCGTCTACACTTCGTCTACTCCTAGACGTCTAAGTTCATAGACAGGTTAGATGGCTGCTAGACCGTCTCGGCATGTCTACACTTCGTCTACCGCTAGAGGTCTGGTTTCATAGATGGATCAGATAGGAAATAGATCGTCTCGTGTCGACTGTTTTTCGACCAAACCTAGACGTAGACGTCAAAAGACGTCTATTGGACGTCTTTTAATCATCTACGTAGAGACATCTACAAATTTAGACCAACTATAGCAGCAATAGACCATCTACAGAAATCTATAGACGTCTATTTTCTCTTAGGGAGAGAGAGAGAGAGAGAGAGAGAGAGAGGATACACTGACGTTGCTGAGGACCTTGCGTCTGAGTGTGTGCGGTGTGTCTGAGTGGGAAGATATGTGTGTGCATGTACGCGCGCGCGTTTGTGTGTATGTATGTGTGTGTTTGTGGTGTGCGGGAGAGTGGGTGCAGATCCAGTGCCGGGGTGTTTACTGTGATTGTTTCGTTTTTTTTTCCCAACCCTTGTGTAATTTTTCGTTTTCCTTATTTGCCGTGTTTTTTCCCAGTTTGTGTGTGTATATTTGTGTGTGTGTGTGTACGGTGGGGTGTAGGCTCGGCATCGGCGTACAGATGGAGATGAGGGACCGGAAGCCTGGCTGCGCAGAGCGGTGGGGCTGAGCGGGGCGGGTGGGGCTGAGCGGGGCGGGTGGGGCTGAGCGGGGCGGGCTGAGCGGAGCGGGGCGGGCTGAGCGGAGCGGGCCCGGCGGCGGCACGTCCCCGTGTCACACCCAGATTACCGGCGATGCGCGCTCCATCTGGCGGCGGAAACTGCTGCAAATCAGCCGAGGCAGGTAGGTTAGGCAACGCAGCGCGTCCGTCCGTAGTCAATATATATACTTGTTCGGTGCGCTGGTTGTTTGAGCTTTCCACGCCGGTGGATACGAGTGCCCAGGCGGGGCGGGAGAGAGGGGAGGGAGTCGAGGGGGGGCATGAAGTTTGTTGGGGGCCTGTTCGCTAACTATGAGGCAGGGCGACGAGAGAGCGTGAGACGCAGAGAGAGAGAGAGAGAGAGAGAGAGAGAGAGAGAGAGAGAGAGGGGGTACGGCGATAACCC
The DNA here is from genome assembly GCA_033675135.1 of Frankliniella intonsa. Lineage (NCBI taxonomy): Eukaryota > Metazoa > Arthropoda > Insecta > Thysanoptera > Thripidae > Frankliniella > Frankliniella intonsa. The sequence continues at coordinate 11,845,689 of CM066248.1, read as the reverse complement.
CATGAGAAATAGTTGTAGGTTTACGAGAATATTTTCCACGAAGTGCAGTTGTAAAAGTACAAATTAGAAATCGTAATACTACAAGCACTACGTATCGACTTGAAATTCAATCATCACGAGCAAGATTTGGTTGTCGTAAATTTACAACATACTTCGTAAATCGTCATTTACAAAATAAATCGTAGAACTGCACAGATATTTTTCACAGTGAAAGAGGAAAATCGACGCACGAGAAGCAGCGGGAGCAGGAGAAGGGAAGGCAGAGAGAGGGAGGCAGAGAGAGAGGCAGAGAGAGGGAGGCAGAGAGGAAGGGAGGTAGAGAGAGGAGGGTAGAGAGAGGAGGGCAGAGAGAGGAGGGTAGAGAGAGGAGGGTAGAGAGAGGAGGGTAGAGAGAGGAGGGTAGAGAGAGGAGGGTAGAGAGAGGAGGGTAGAGAGAGGAGGGTAGAGAGAGGAGGGTAGAGAGAGGAGGGTAGAGAGAGGGAGGCAGAGAGAGGGACGGAGAGAGGGAGAGGAGAGGACGGAGTATACCTCCGCTGCTCTGCCCCGCCCCTCTTGTGAGGACCGAGTAGAAAAATGCCATAGGATCGAAATCGAGTCCGCGGGGGGCCGGTCCCCGGGCCGGGCCGGGCCGGCGAGCAGCGCGGAGTGGGGTATTCCCGCGCGTGCTCCCGATGCGTTTCGCGGGATTGGCCATTGGCGGTTGTCCGAATTAGTGGCGGGACGGAAAGGGGAAGAACGGCGGCGGGGCGCGGCGGGGTGGGACTGGGCGCGGAGAGGATCCCCGGAAACACGTGACACGACAGAGAATAATGTCGATATATATATTGTCTATTTACAGTGGAGTTGCGACAGCAGCAGCGGCAGGCAGAGCGTGTGAAATTTCAATCTGTTGTGTAACACGCTCTGTCAATATTGGCAGCCCCTGACGGGGCGGGGCGGGGTCCCGGTATGCTACTGGCCGAGTTGGATTGCAGTTTTTTTTTCTCCTATTATTACACTCTGATTATGCTTGTGCTGTGTCTGGTACTGCCAAAGGAAAACCGGTCCGCGTGATAAAATAATAATAAAATAACGATCCATTACTACTCACGAAACGGGTGCTTGAAGTTTTGACTGAGACCCTGGAATCTTTGTGTGGCAAAACACATTGAGTGCGGCGTCACCACAAAGAAGCCACAAGTCCGTGTTAAATCATAGGGAATGAAAAACCACACTGTAAAAAAGCAAGTTTGTAGTACGGAACCAACTACGGCGTCCCGTATCTTCGTTTTAGAAACCGACTACGGAGCGCAGAGTACGGCGCCACCGTACCTCATTTTCGGTGTGCGGAGGTCATAAGTACGGTTCTTCCTTCCCCTACTTTTTGAGTACGGTGATGCCCTATTTGGCAGTCCGTAACGAGGATTCGAAAATTTCTAGTACGGTGCGCGCCGTAGTAGGAAGGCACCATACTACGGTGGTCACCGTTAAAGGAATTAGCGGTGATTTCCGTAGTTTTCACCGTCATTATTTTTTACAGTGCACCCCCTTCAATGTGTTAACAGTCGGTACACTTGCGACCGGTACACTGTTAAAAATTCCGTAGCATATTACGGAAATGGTTACGGAGAGCACCGTAGTATTTTTTTACGGAGTGGTCCGTACCTCCAAAATACGGCTAAAACCGTAGTTGTAAGTTACGGCCGCTTCCGTACCTGTTTAAGTACGGAGAGTCCCGTAAAAAGTTTCCATAAAAAGTGCCGTAGTAGCAAAAATATGCAGAATAGGGGATTTTGGAGTACGGGTTGCACCTTATTTTAGAAGTACGCTAAGGTCCGTAAATCGATTCGTACGGTCGAACCGTATACTTGAAAAACGGTTCACATCGGCCAAAAGATTTCCAGGAAAAACCGTCAAAATTTTCGTGGAAATATTTAACATTATAGCTCTTCGTAAACGTTATTATTTTTTCGGGAAAAATGTTTCGTCCTTTCCACGAAGGCTTTTCTGGCGTTGTGTTGAGTGTGGGAGGGGCGCCTACGGCGCCTCTGGGGCGCCTGTGGGGACCGTGAGGCTCGCGGCGGGAGAGGCGGGGACATTTAAGCAGTCGTAAACGGCGACAATCACTCATAACTTTAACCGCCCACTAAAAGCTCAAATAATATAGGTTCCCCACCACCCTCCACCCCCATCCCGTTACCTTCTACACCAAATCCACGCCCATACCACCCCCGTCGGCAGGCCCAATTTACCCACCTACCCGCCACGGCCCACCAAGCCTCGTCCACGCAGGCCGCCCAGCCACCCTTATCGTGTGGCCACCAGCGCGAGCAGTGGCGGGGCGTTGTGGGGCGTTGTGGGGCGTTGTGGGGCGTGGTGGGGCGTGGTGGGGCGTGGTGGGGCGTGGTGGGGCTTGGCGGGGCGTGGTGGGACGTGGTGGGGCGTGGCGGGGGGTGAAGGCCACTTTTAATGCCAAAATTTTGGCATCTTTCTAAACAAATGTCAATTTTTAGCCACACTGTGAAAAATATCTTCGTAAATTCACAACATATTTTGTAATCACGATTTACAAAATATGTTGTAAAGTTACGACCGCCCATTCTTGCTCGTCAATAAATTTTAAGTCGATACAAAGAAATTGTAATTTTACGATTTCAAGTTGTAGTTTTACAACATTTATCATGGAAAATTTTCCTGTAACCTTTACAAGTATTTTTCACAGTGCACATTTAATGCAAGAAATAGGCATTCTTCAGGGGGAAGTCCAAAATTTGGCATTAAAAGTAGGCACAGTGTTTACAAAGTTGGTTCACCTCGCTTGAACTTCTTGCTGTTTTGGCAACCTCCTCCGCTCCATATGCGAACTCACTGTCCTGTACCACAGTACTTTCGGGTGTTTCAAGTCGATCTAAAATATAACTTGTGCGGACTGGGGACCCGCATGTGTGTGAATGTTCCACACTTGTGTGTGTGAGAATTTCCTTATTTTCCCGTGCGTTAAGTGTGAGATTCGCAATAAAATCCACATCTCTGCTTGTTGAAACGCATACCCTTAGGAATTCACACTCACCTAGAAGCGCGCGATGAAGTTACTCTGCAAATCTAACTGTTGTAGGACAGTTTAAACTGCAAGATGCCGAGTTTTGTAGTTTAAACTACAAGACTAGAGTTTTGCACTTTAAACTGCCATGTAGTACAACAGTTAGATTTGCAGAGTGGACTCACTTATGGTTTCCTGTGGGGTGCCTCAAACTCGTTTCCAGAGTGCCGAAGTGCAAACTGGGACTTTGACCCCGCAGCCCATTGCCCCGCCCCGCCCCGCCCCGCCCCGCCCCGCCCCGCCCCGCCCTATCGGCTTGCTATCATCAGAGGTGCCATTCATAATCTGGGCGCCGCTATCCGTCCTTGGCTCTGAGTCCCCCATCCCTAACCCCGGAGGAACCGCGTCATATGACACTGCAGCACATCAACCGAATCTGATCCCGCGCCCGCCCCCGGCACCGGCTCCACTCCACCGCCCCTGCCGCCCCCGGCCCACCCCCGGCCCGCCCCCGGCCCGTGCGGCCCCATCTGCCCTCCAAAGAGTAATTACCCGCTAATTATGTTATCAACTTTGGGCTGCCATCGTGACTCGGCTCAGTGCACCATATTCGATTTAAGTTTTATTGAACAGCCTTCCGCATTTTTGTTCTCCTTCTCCTTCTCGTTATTCCCCTCCCCCCCTCTTCTCCTCCTTCTGCCTCCTGCCTGATCCGCTCTCACTTACTCCGTTTCCTCATCCTCCTTCGCAGCTCGACACGATTCCCACCCACCCCCTCTCCCCCGCCTTCTCCTTTACATCTCCCTTTCTTCGTTGTTTAGCGACGTTCGCGACACCCGATTACTTGATTAACAGACTCAAATTAGTCCGTACACTGTGATTAAAATGTCTGTAAGTTTACGACTTTTTTTGTAACTTGTGATTTACAAATGGTGTTGTAAATTTACAATCGGAATCGTAAATTTACGACCGCTTTTTTGTGTTTGTTCAAGAATTACAAGTCGATACCAAGTGTCCTTAAAATTTTGTAATTTTACAATTTGATATTGTAACTTAATTACGACATTTCTCATGGAAAATTTTCCCGTAACTCTTACGAATATTTCTCACAGTGTAACACCTCGGCCCCTCGGCCGGGGCTGCAACCTGCACCCCGGCGCCTCGCCCTGCCCCGCCCGCCCCGCCCGGCCCCGCCCGGCCCCGCCACGCCCTGCCCCGCCCCGCCCCGCCTTATGCCGCGCGCCACCTACCATTTCATCCTTCGAGTACTGCAAGAACAGCGCATGAAGAGATGAAGAGGGAGAAGGGTAATGAAGAGTCAGAGGCAATAGCAGAGCCAGTTCCAGAAAGTCAGTGCCGTGACGCTAGGATAGTCATGATTACGGTTTCGACGAATAAACAGCAGGAATCCTCGCACCATCACATCCACCACCATCACCACCACCACCACCACCACCACCACCACCACTTCACCACCACCACCACTTCACCACCACCACCACCACCACCACCACCACCACCACCACTTCACCACCACCACCACTTCACCACCACCACCACCACCACCACCACCACCACCACCACCACCACCACCACCACCACCACCACCACCACCACCACCACCACCACCACCACCACCATCACCACCATCACCACCACCACCACCACCACTTCACCACCATCACCAACAACACTACCACCACCACCCTTTCTCTGCGCTCCCCTCAGCCCCCACGCTAGGGCGTGGCAGGGTGTGGCGGGGCTCTGGCGGCGGGGATGAGCACAGACGCTCGCCAGCCTCAGGACATCCTGCTTGCGAACTTAATTAAAGAAGGATGGGGTGCCCTACCTTCTCCGCGGCATTACTCGCCGCCACGAGCCCCGCGCCTAGCGGCAGGTGGGGCGGGGCGGGGCGAGGCGGGGCGGGGTGGGGCGAGGCGGGGCGGGCCTCCAGCGCGAGACAAACTTCCAGCGCGGGTCTTAGGCCCCAGACCGGAATGCGGCAGGGAAGAACCATCTCATCCAGTTTATCTGCAAACCCCAATTCCCCCTTGCACGGGGCGTGGTAGTTGGGACGCGCTGGGGCGTGGTGGGGCGTGGTGGGGCGTGGCGGCTGGGAAGGGCACCCTCTCTTTGCTTTGGTCGGCCAGCTCATTCCGTATTGGATTGCGCGGCCACTGAGGGGCTTGGCTGGGCTCGCCAGCACCGCCCCGTACCCCGCTTCCCTCCGCCTCTCCTGTGCACTTCCTCTGGGACACCGACCGCAACGACCTCCCTCCCCCCCCCCCCCTCTCTCACTCTCTCATTCCCCCCTTTTCTGGTCTTGCTTGCTCTATCTCTCTTCAACTCGAGCAGCTTCTCTAACCCCTTCTCACTTCGTTCAGTTGACGTTGGCGACGAAAATGAGCTGGAAAACTCATCGACCCCGGGCCGTCGTGTCGTCTGCTCACTGCCGCCCCACCCTCACGCGGCGCACAGCCGCAGCGCGCTAGAAAGCTCGCGAGTCCTCTACGTCCTCCCTATCCCACACGAAAAATATATAAAGGCAGCTAAACTGTCTAAGACTGCACTGGTAAAACTAAAGCGTAGTTGTACGCCTTTTTCAAGCGTAAAACTAAGCTTGAAGGCCTCATGCCCTTATTGAAGTGTACCAGGTGTTTCTTTCAATGCGCACTGTTAAACCAAATTGTCATGTGACGATAAATATTGCTACGAATATTTCGTCACAACAGCTGTGATGAAACAGTCGTCACATGCCATACATTTCGTCACATGACATGAATCCTTCGTCACATGACATGAATCTTTCGTCACATGACATGAATCTTTCGTCACACTGTGATGAACCATTTGTCATGTGACGAACCTTTCAAAAGTAAAATTTAGCACTGACTTTGTCGTAATGTGACGACTTAAAATTTTACAGTGCGCAACAGCGTATAATTAGCTGCCATGGCCCCTGAACCCCTTGCGAGTATGCAATCGCACAACACTGTTTTCACTTGAACAGGGATAGGTGAGAATGTTACCATACAAAATTTGCACACTCCGGGGAACATGCGTACGATTAGAAGATCACACCACGCTTGCCAGTGTCCGAGACATCCTGACACTTGGGTGTCTAGTTCCTGCGACAGTAAGTACTGGCGGCGATGTGCCGCGAGGTCGCGGCCACGGAGCTGCACCGAGCCCAGAGCAGCGGTGAGGGCCCGGGCCGGGCCGGCCCGGCCAGCGGGCGTGCTTTAATTGGCCGTTGGAGCTGCCTCGCCCTGCGCCCCTCTGTGCCCCGACCGCCCTAGCCGACCCGCCCCACCCCGCCGCGCCCCGCCACGCCCCGCCACGCCTCACCACCCCGCCCCTCCCCGCCACGACCCAGCGCGGCGCACTGGCCCCCCGGCGCGTCGCATAAAGTGCGTATCGACCATATCGCGCCTCGACAGAAGGCTTCCATTCGCTCCCCGGGGTGCGAGGTACTGCCGCGCCCCGCCGCGCCCCGCCACGCCCCGCCCCGCCACGCCCCGCCGCGATCCGCCCCGCCCCACCCCGCCTCGCCCCCGCCCACGCGCTGCGGCTTAGTGCGAATTAGGGGTTCTGTGCTCTGCGTGGCGGGGCCGGGCCGGGCCGCGGCTGCCACTGCCGTAGCGACTCGCAGTCACCCTAAAAGCTGAAGAAAAAAAAAAGAAAAGAAAAAACTCTGAGCGTCTGAGAGACGGAGGAAAGTGATTCTAAAAAACGGGCAACCGTAATCACAAGGGTTCGTTGCCGAGTCTACTTTCGCAGAACTATTTGCTTTTCGGACTCGCGTGGGATGGGGTGGGAGGGGACTACTACGGTGCACGCGGGAGTGGATGGCTGTGACGACGCCTGCGAAAGTCGGGATAGGCCGCCCGCCCAACAGACGTGTGCTCCCGTTGCCTACCCCAGCTTCCACAGGCGCACTACTCACAGGATAGGCCACCCGCCCGACAGACGTGTGCTCCCGTTGCCTACCCCAGCTTCCACAGGCGCACTACTCACAGGATAGGCCACCTGCCCGACAGACGTGTGCTCCCGTTGCCTACCCCAGCTTCCACAGGCGCACTATTCACAGGATAGGCCACCCGCCCAGCAGACGTGTGCTCCCGTTGCCTATCCTAGCTTCCACAGGTGCACAACTCACAGGGTAAATCAAGACCATGTATTGTCTCCTTAAAAGTTAGCTGGCTGCTGCTAGGAAACCGCAGGTAGGCGCACTGCTTCCAGGCTAGGCCACCCTACCAGCAGCCAGGTCCACTGCACTCGCTGCCTACTCCGGCCGAGGTGTCCCCTACTCCCGAAATTGGTGTACAACGAGTTGGCGAGTTGGTGAGTTGACGAGTTGAAGCGAGTTTTCGCGATTTGGGAGCGATATTGGCCCGAATCGGCGGGCGCAAATTTGGGCAAGTTCTCGTGAATTTAGGGTAGTTTCCGCAAGTTGGATGCGAGAGAATGAAAATTTTCGCGAAATGGGCGCGGGCAAGTGTACAACGAGCTGGAGAGTGTAGGACTCCGTCCTATCACGTAGACACCTGAGACTTGCTGCAGACATGTTTTCTCTCTCTTTCGCGGTCGCCGCAGTGAAATGACTTTCCTCTTTTTTTTTTCTGTGGCGGCTTACTGCCGAGCCAGCGAGCTCCCCCTTTGCTCGGCGGGGTGGGGCTCGGCGGGGCGCGGCGGGGCGCGGCGGGGCGTGGCGGGGCGCGGCGGGGTGCGGCGGGGCGTGGCGGGCGGGGTCCCCCGAGCGGCCCTCGGCACGGCATCACATTTAACACAGCGTCCAACATGACACCTGACACATGGCATCATCAGTCACCCGCGGCGGCGCGAGCGCGGCGCATCGCGTTAGCATCCGCTGCAGCAGCGACAGAAAAAAAAATTGCAAGCATTGCGAAAGTGTTAGTTTTTATTTTCTTTTTTTTTTCTGTTTCAAATTTTTCCGGCATTGGTCCGTGCTTCAAAACAAATTGCCTTCTGTCACTCTTTTAAATTTTAAAAACCGTGAGGAGTGGGGACGACCGAGCGGTGTACTGGAAACCTCTGGCATTAAGTAAAGCAAGTGTGAATTTCGCTCTCCTGTATAGGAGTGTGAATTTTCATTCAAACACTTGTTCCTACACTTGCGTGCAATTTCCACGAAACAATCTCACTCGGTAATTGCTTTCCAAAGTGAATGCTCCTGGAAACCCAAGAGTTTGATGTCATTCGTACACTTTTTCCCTCCGGTTTTTCCCTCGGAAAATTCTCTCACCTTTACGAATTCAAGTGTACAAATCGATGCCTGCAATGCAAACAAATGTACTTCTGGCGCCCCAATGAAGAATGGAGTATTTATGACACTTTTGGCATAACTGGCGGGAGCGAATAAGGCAAGACTGACGAAGTTCTTGGTTATAAAGATACCCGTCAGTCATACCTTGGCTCCCCAGTACTACGTTAGTTTTGCCAAAGGTCTCAGAGATACAGTATACAGTTTTCCCTCGGGCGCCAGAAACACGTCTGCATGCATTGCAGGTATCGAAATGGAAATTCACACATGCGCAAGAAGTCGTGTCAGACATTCAAACAGTTGTGTTTTCAGTGCGCGGTCCTACCCTACCCGGGTCCAGCCGCGTGGGCGGGGTGGGATCTGTTCTTGGCAGGCGATGTTCCGCCCCGCCCCGCCCCGCCCCGCCCCGCCCCGCCCCGCCCCGCCCGACCGGCCCAACTGGGCTGTGGCGTGCCACGGCGCGGGTCGCGGGTCGGGTCGGGTCGACGGAAAGTCGAGTTGGTCATTTGGACAAGAACAAGGGGGGAGGGGGCCACTTAGCAAAGTCAGGGAGAAAACAGCACAAACAGGGAAAGAAAAAGAAAAGAGACAAGACGACGATGCTGACGCCGCTTGCTTCTTCCTCTTTCCGGAACCACCGCTCGTACCCTCGATTTTTCCTCTGTTATAAAATACACCGTTGTAATTACTTTAAAAAAATAATTTAACTGCAGAGTAACGTTGTTTAAACGAGGCTGTATTTTTGTTTAACGAAAACTCTGACTAGCGCAAGTTGTGAACGCCTGCTTCGAGTATGCACTATCCTCTTCGACTCCCAGGAAAGAAGAGATTAGAAAAAAATATTAATAAATTCTATATGATTGGCTTCCATATATCGCTCACATATAACTTATATTTATATATATTACCCATATATAATGATAAATGACACATGAAATTATATATGAGGTATATGTGGCGACCCCTAATTGTTACATATATTTATATGTAATCTCTTTTTCCATGGGCTGACGGTACCCGACTGAGCCACGTGGCATAGAACAGCGAGCCCTGCAACCTGATTGGCCGGCCGAGCTCATACGGAGCTGACTGACAGAGCGGGGCGGAGCGGAGACAGGGGCTTAAGTCCATGCAGCATGTTACAGGCTAGGCGGGGCGGGGCGGGTGAGCAGGCCCCCCCGAATGGGTTCGGCTCGTCATGTATAATAGATAAGAAGTCTCAGAGAGATAAGGTGGGGCGGGGCGGGGCGGGGGGGGGGGGGGCGAAGCGGGGCGGGGTAGGGCGGGGCGGCACGGCACGGCGCGGGCGGGCCTTGGTGCTGCTCAGAGTTCCGCCAAGTACTAACATAGGCGTGGTCGATAAGAAGGGTCGAAAGAGAAAGGAGCAAGGAGAGAAAGTGAAAAAGTCGGAAAAGTGAGCAATGCTAGAGGGAACGCGGGATGAATCGAGAGAGAGAGAGAGAGAGAGAGAGAGAGAGAGAGAGAGAGAGAGAGAGAGAGGAAGAGAGAGAGGAAGAGGGGCTGGCAAAGAAAGAAAAGTGGGGCAAGCAGGCCAACGGAGGCAAGGCCGACATAATTTCTCCAGCTTAACCTTACTGTTTTTGCCCTGCTCTCTTCTCCCAGTCACTCCCACGCTCGCGGGCCGGGCGGGGCGGGGCGGGGCGGGGCGGGGCGGGGCGGGGCGGGCGTGGCGGGCGGGGCGGGATGGGGGCCAGGCGCTCGCTCCTTTAGAATGATGAATTTACATAGCCTCATATTGCGATTACAATATTCTGTGTGGAGGCGGCAATAGCAGCGGGCCTCGAAAAATGGTTATACTTTGCCTCGCGAGTGTGGCCTCTAGGAAGAGGAGAGAGAGAGAGAGAGAGAGAGAGAGAGAGAGAGAGAGAGAGAGAGAGAGCGAGAAAGACAGAGAGAGAGAGGGGGGGGGGGGGAAGCGCACCGCTCGTTGCCGGAGGCTTCTCGATAACAAAGGGGTAGGGCGCAGCTCTGAATTGGGTAATGTGCAAATCTCGTGAGCAGAGATATTCTTCTTTTTTCGTTACGCAGAGCTTATTACTGAACCCACTCATTGACGGACCAAGGCAATTGACTAAAGAGTACAGGCAAAAAATGTGGTGAATAAGTCGGGTTTTTGCGGTACAGCATAACTCTTTGTGTCCCAATTCACATGGTGCAGAGTGCATCACCAAACGTTTTCCGCCGCTAGGAGAGCGCATTACGAAACGTTTTTTTTTTTTTTACCCCGGCAGTGCATGACATAACATGACACATGTCACATTAGTTTTTCCAGTGAAGACAGGGATGGGTGAGGCCGGCAGCAGGCGAACTCCAGTGACCCTTAGGAGGAGACGTCTGCAAGAGGGCCGTATCAGGCGGCGGCTGGCGGACATACGGGGGCATCCCGGGCCCCGGGCCGCGACACCGGACACCGCAGGGCCGACCGGCCCGGCCCGGCCCGGCCCGGCCCGGGGCCCAGCGCCACCCGCCACCCCGACACCCTTGCAGTTTCAGTTGGCGCGGGGAATGGCCCTATAAATCGCCAGCGAAAGATGGCTTTGGGCCACAAGGGCTGAAGGGGCCACAGGGGCGCAAGGGGCCACAGAGGCCACAAGGCCTGCCTGGGCCACCCTAGGCCGCACTGGCACCCGAAGGCCCGTGTTGTGTACCACCTCGACGGCCACCCTGGGTCCTGGGGCACGCCATCATACCACCCACCCCTTACAGGTGCCCCTACTCATCGGAAGGTGACGGCACGACAATTTGGAATTGAATCCCCCTGCGGTGCGGTTGGGCTCTCCGGGTAGGCCGCCAACTTTACACAAGTGCTTGGCGGGCTGGCCTACCCAGTGTGTCGCAGGCGCTCTCATTAGCTCATTATTAACATTCATTGTGGGGGCGCCACAAGTTAAATCAAGTCGACATGTTGACGTGACGTGCTTCTTCTAATTTAACTTTTTTTTTAAATTTTACTTCTTTGTTGATGGCGACAGAATAGACATTATCTCTATCCTCTTTGGACTGGACAGCTCAATAGCGTGCGCACCTGGCCGCGTCACGTGACAGCCCCACGTAGGCGGGGGGGGGGGGGGGGGCATGCTGACACGGCCCCACACGGCCCCACAAAGGGGGAGCTTTGGATAAAGGCTCTCTACCCTTACGTAAGGAGCAACAAGTTTGGAGCCCCCTCCTCGCCCTATAACCCGAGTCTCAGATAGAGGAGCGAGAGAGAAAGAGAGAGAGGAGAAAGAGAGAGAGGGGGCGGGGGGGAGGGAAGGGAGGGGAAGGAGGCGCAAAACTTATGGTCACCGCCGTGGGAAGGCGCACCCGGCGGGGGCGGGGGCGCGGGCGGGGACGGGGGCTGTGTGGACGCAACAGTGCCTGCTCCGCCGCCCCGCCCCCGCCCCCTCCTGCCCGACAAAGGACTGGGCGCAAAGCGAACGGAGCCCTGCAAAGGGCAGCCTGTAGCGCGCCCGCGGCCGCCGGGGGGAAGGGGGCACCACCCGGTCCACTTGTTGGCCGGCGGGGCGAGGCGGGGCGGGGCGGGGCGGGGCGGGGCGGGGCGGGGCGGAGCACCACCGGAGGGAGCAATAAATTAACACACGATGTTATGAGGTGTGCTCAGCCAGCCCCAGTGCGCTACGCCACGCCACGCTACGCCACCGCCATCATTGCTCTCACTTTTCACTTTACTCAACAGTTAAAAAAAGGGAAAAACAAAGAAGTGCAATAAAGTGAAATGGGAATCCGCGTCATGTAAGTGAGCTTTGGCAGCAGAGATGGTAGTGGTAGGGCGTTAGGTTGGGGCGGAGTGGGTGGCATTGGGATGAGCGGGGCGGGGTAGGGCGGGGCAGGGCGGGGCGGGGCGGGGCGGATCGTCCGAGCGGGCGGGGAAGCAGAGAGCAGCAGGGTATTGATTCACAAATCAACCACAATGCCATTCGGGTCCAGCAAGGCGGGGCGGGGCGGGGCGGGGCGTGGCGGGGCGGGGCGGGGCGTGGCGGGGCGGGGCGCGGCGGGTAGTGAGCCTGCACAGGGGCGGCGTCACTATGGCCATCCCCCGCTAATGAGCGAATATCAACGCGGCAGTCGCAGCCGCCGGATGTTTGATGTGGTCCCGACAATGTGGGGCGGGGCGGGGCGGGTTGAAGCGGGGTGGGGTGGGGTGGGGCGGAGCGGGCGCTCAGGCGTGGAGGATGTATAGGTGCACAGGCCCCCTAACCTACAATCTGCTCCCCTTTCCTCCTACCTTTGCCATGTACTGGGCGTTTCTTCGAATGCCTAACAGTGTTGCGGGACTGCATACTTTCTAGCGCTGCAGGGGCCATGGCGCCTTACGGGCGAATGGGGTAGGCAAAACCCGCAACACTGTTACGCATTCAGAGAAACACCCGGTACTACCGACCTTTAACAACATATAACGCTGAAGGCTTTATACACCATTAAAAATGGTATGGTGAATTTCACTCTGTTCTGCACCCTGCTTCCGCCGCACCTTACAGCAGCAGTGACATTCACCGTTGTAGCTTACGGTCAAACTAAACGGTAATCTGTATTAATGCTGAGCTCACCGCTTAGCTTACAGTGAAATTCACCAATCTTTAAATAGTGCGTCACCGCGCTCACCAAATGAATTTCCTTCTAATATTTTTTCAACTTCTTCTGGATCTCGCGTCGGGTGGCGCGCGAGTGTCTTATTTTGCTCTGCCCCTCTCGGCACGGAATCGTTTTTCAATTGACAAAAACAGACACTCGGCCGTGACAAAAAGCTGAAATGACAAGTAAGGCTGGTGCTGCGCGGGTGGCCAATCTAGGCGCGTGAGAGCGAGAGAGTGGGAGAGAGAGAGAGAGAGAGAGAGAGAGAGAGAGAGAGAGAGAGAGAGAGAGAGAGAGGGAGAGGGAGAGAGTAGAATGAGGAAGAAGGGGAGAGGGGCACCAGTTAAGTGAGCTGAGTTGCCGCCCCACTACGCCGCGCCACTCCGAGGAACAGAAAAACTTTAGGCGTGTTTGGTTGGTTTGGTCAGGCCGGGCCGGGCCAGGCTGGCAGGGCGTGTGAGGGTCCCTATCATGCCATATTGATTCGCCCTCTGCCCGCTCTCTCTCTCTCTCTCTCTCTCTCTCTCTCTCTCTCTCTCTCTCTCTCTCTCGCTCTCTCTCCTCTCTTTCTCTCTCTCCACTCCGTACCACGCAGCTCATTCTTCCCGAGTCTTTCCCTCTCGCGGCGGGCTCCCCGTTTGGCTTCCTAGAGGACGCCGCCCCGCCCCGCCCCGCCCCGCCCCGCCCCGCCCCGCCCCGCCCCGCCCCGCCCCGCCCCGCCCCCGGGCTCCAGCCGGAGATGAGAGGCTCGCCCAGGTGGCCGCAGGAGGGACGGAGCGGGGACCTGCTCGCCTGGCCCTGCGCCGTCCAAATAATTATACAGAAATCAATATCTCCTTCCAGACGGAGCCAGCGCAGGTAATAATAGTAATAACAGTATACACTGTTAAACCAAGTGTTCAACTGGTCAACACTTGTATGTGTGTAACTTCAAGCCTAGAATGCGCAAGTGAGCAATGTAGGCAACCCACAGCACATTGCCCCTCCCGTCAGTCGGACTTAAAACCGCGCCTGGGGAGGGGGGGGGGGGGCTGCTTATCAATAAGTAGGGAAAAGAACTACCAGGGGCCGGCACAGGACCGCACTACCGCGGCCGTGCGGGGATGGGGCGGGGCAAGGCGGGGCAAGGCGGGGCAAGGCGGGGCGGGGCGGGGCGGGGCGGGGCGGGGGTCACCCGGGCAGCGGCGGGGTGGGGCCGCGGCTGGGTGGGGTGGGCCGGGTCGGACGGGGTACGACTTCCGCTGCTGCTCCTCCCCGTTGCGCCCCCTGCCCCACTTCCGGCCCAGCTGCTGCCACTGCCGCTCTATTTGTAGAGAAACAGAGAGCCGCGGGCCGGGGCCGGGCAGGAGAGAGAGAGAGGGAGAGAGAGAGAGAGAGAGAGAGAGAGAGAGAGAGAGAGAGAGGGAGAGAGAGGTGAGGAGGAAGGGGTTAAATATCTGCCCGAGGCCGTCCCAAAGAACCCCCAGCGACGCAAAATTGAAAGAAATAAAACAAGAGAAAGGAATCTCTGCCGCCTTCCTCTCCGGCCCCGCCCGACTCGCCTCTCTCATCCCTCAGCTCCTTCTGGCGGTGCGCAGCAGCGGCGGCTCGCCCCGCCCCGCCCCGCCCCGCCCCACCTCCACGCCGCCGGAGAGAGAAGGGAAGGTACAAGTTTTGGGATACCCCCTTCTTTCCTACGCCCCCCACTCTTCTGTAGCAGTGTTACTTCCCCTCCCCTTCACCCGCCAGAACTCGCCCGGCGGCGCATCCATCACACTGCTCGCGCGGCCTGGCCGCACCCCGCCGCACCCCGCCGCACCCCGCCGCACCCCGCCGCACCCCAGCCACGCCGCGCCGCACCCCACCGCACCCCGCCGCACCCCAGCCACGCCCCGCCGCGCCTTGCCACGCTCGGTCGGGTGCATCGCCTCCTTCCACCCTCCACCCCTACACCCTTGCACTTTTGCCAACTTTTGCATTACTCTTTTCCTCCAGGTACGGCAATCATGAAGTGTCCGGAAAAATGGAGACAAACTATAAGCGGTGTAGTATGCACGGTTACACACCGCTGTGCGAAACATTAGGCTGAAACTGCGAGTCGGCGACAAGTGGCGGTCGGAAGAGTGTTTCAGCGCTGAGCTGTGACATCTGGTGAGAGAGCAAGGGAGCCACAGAGAGAGGGAGAGAGAGGGAGAGAGAGGGAGAGAGAGAGAGAGAGAGAGAGAGAGAGAGAGAGAGAGAGAGAGAGAGAGAGAGAGAGAGAGATGGAGAGAGACGAGCAGGGGTGCCAGTGAAAAGGGGTGGTTAAAGAACCGTGACCACACCGCTCAGTCATCAATTTACACTTTTCACCTCGCGGCGTTGGAGTAGGTTGGGTGGGGTGGAGTGGGGCGAAGCGGAGAGGGGTGGGGCGGTGCGGGGTGGGGCGGTGCGGGGTGGGGCGGCGCTGTGCCGGCAGAGAGCCGCTCCCCCCCGCCGCGGGTGTTGCCCCACTCAGCCTCGGGATGGCTGACGGGACACGTTTCCGAGCTCTCTCTCTCTCTCTCTCTCTCTCTCTCTCTCTCTCTCTCTCTCTCTTTCTCTCCCTGTTCATGGTACCAGGCGCGCACACGCAGACACTCAGAACGGCGATGTAGTAAAAAAAAAAAATATAAAAAAAGTGGGGGGGGGAAAGGAGGAAAATAATGGAGAGCGAAAAGGCTCCTGGGGTTGCCCGACCAGGACATGTATGAAATGTATTAGGAAGACAGCACATTCGGCGCTCAGGCAGCGCTGCACTCCACGGTCCCCTTCCCAGCTCACACGCCCTTGAGCACACACACAATCACACACACAATGCCTGACGGAGGACGGCCCGGGCGGGGCGGGGCGGGGCGGGGCGGGGCGGGGCGGGGCGGGGCCACGACACGTTTATCGTCGCACAAAACGAAAACAAACAGTCACAGGGCTTGGTCCGGGCCGGGCCGGGCCGGCGTCAGCACACAGAGAGACAGACACGCTTGTCACACGAGAGCGTTGCGTTTGTGCTGCTTCAACCTTTCGCATATAGAAAGGGGGAAAAAAGTTATGAGCGACACGTATGCACGCACGAGGTAAAAATTGACAATGTATACAAATTGTTAGCAAAGTGAAAAAAAAATATAAATGTCTAGTTTAACCTTACAGACGTTCGGTTCACATGCACCCCGTCCCTTATTGCTTCGGAAAAATCAAATGAGAAATGTGACACATGTTTGGTACGGACTGTCCACAGAAAACGTTTCGTGGTAAAGGAATACTTCAAGTAAAGGAATAGCAACAAGCAGAGTGCATTAAACAAACGTTTGAACGTTTCGAAAAATGCACGCGTAAATGGGTGTCGCACTTACTTGTTCTTTTTTTCCCTTTTTTCCTTTCTTTTTTTTCAGCAATGTGCCTGCGCCTTTTAAACGGGAAAGCCCGCCAAATGCAGGGGCAGCCCTCGAGTCCGGCGGTAGCCATACACCCCCAGCGCCCCACCACACCAGTCCACCAAACTACCCCCGCCCCGCCCTACCTTACCCCGGGGCAGGGCCCGGGGGGCACGGCGGGGCGGGGCCGCCCCCGCTAGGAGTAAACACGGTATACGGCGCCCCGGCGAGTCCATTACGTGGCGATATGAGAAGGTTCACACCGGGCCGAGCCGAGCCGAGCCGAGCCGAGCCGAGCCGAGCCGAGCCGAGCCGAGCCGAGCCGAGCCGAGCCGAGCCGGGTCGAGCCGAAGCCGAGGCGACCATGTCACGACGTGTATTGATGTTGTCTTGGTCCGAGTGGTTCTTTAATATTTGCGGTTTCTCTCGCTCTCTGGCAAATCGTGTTCAAGGACCTATACCGCTCCTGCGGCCCGGCCCCGGCCCGTGTCGCCGTGCTCGCCGCCACATCTCGCTCCTCGTCCTCGTCACGTGTCCAAGGACGCCCCCACGCCCCCCGGCCAGTTCACACATGGGCACTGCCCCCCCCCCTCTCCCTCTCTCTCTCTCCCTCTCCCTCTCTCTCTCTCTCTCTCTCTCTCTCTCTCTCTCTCTCTCCCTCTCTCTCTCTCTCTCTGGCTCTCTCTCTCTGGCTCTCTCTCTCTGTCTCTCTCTCTCTCTGTCTCTCTCTCTCCTCTTCTATTATTTGTCTCCTTTCTATGCATTTCCTCTCTCTTTTCACGTTTCTAGTATATAGTATGTTTCACTCCATCTTTTTTTTTATTATTTTCATAAAGAGTGGATATTGATATTTGTTTTCGTTTTTGCATAAAATGAGTTTGCATTCACTGTTTCTATGGTAATTGCGAGCGGAGCAGCCAGGCCGAGCCGGGTCGGGGAAGGTTCGACCAATAAAACTATTTCGCGGTTTTTCCCGACCAATGAAAAAGATCACTTGTTGCTTTGTACCTCGATGTTCAAAAGTTTCTGAGCGGGAGTGGTCACGTCAGAATCGCAGCAGTTTCGCGCCGTGCAAAAGGATGCACCACCAGGACAGTTTTGAACGCGACCACTAGCTGCCGGCCGCGGCTCCTGATTGTTGGCTGGGACTGTAATTCCGCCTTCCAATAATTTTCTTTGAAAGTGGGCGGGGCTTGTAACAATACCGCCAACCTAAGATTATTCCTACGTTCATGTTTTCAGTAAATGTTATAAATTAGTAACTCATTATGTCCTTCTGCTAATTCGTGAATGCTTGTTTTGTTGTTTGCTAAACGCCTGGCACATCCTTTTGCTGCTTTCCCAAATGGAAATTTTTTAAAAAATATTTTACGTTGGATTGAGTGGCCAGCAGAAGGGCGTTGTTGACAGCCGGCCCGCTGGGCGACATTTTGTGTGGCAGATCTGTGGCTCACGGATATAATGATTTATTGACTTTCACAAACAGTTTTGACATTATATTTTTAAATTCTATCTTATTTTAAGGTAAGTGTTAAAACCTAGGGGGCCGTTTAACGCGTTAGCGTTAGAATTTTTTAAATTATTTTCATAAAGAGTGGATATTGATATTTGTTTTCGATTTTTATTTTAATTTATACCTGTTATGACAAAATATTTTTTGAATCGTTTTTTTCTCCCGGCAGGACGCTGGAACGGTGTGGAAAGAGCAGCAGGACAAGCGAGGATAGCAGCCGTAATAAAAATAATGAAACAAATAAAATAATGCTAATGTAAGTGAAAAATAATAAAAGAAACAATACCCGATTCTGTATGGGGTCTTGATTTTCCCCCCTTCGTCCATTATGACGTCAGACGTCCGCTGCAGAGCAGCGCGATAACATTATTACGAAACACATCCAAGGGTCCCTTACAACAGGCCTGGGCAAAGCGACCCGGACCCGACTTGGTTTGGCGACCTGTTTTAAGTGACCCCGAGTTTTTCTGGTTCATTCAAGTCCTATACACTGCCAGAAATTTCCACGGTAATTTCTACGGTTTTTCCCGTTAATTTTTTACCAGGTCTGGACCGCTTTTAGTGGGTACGGGACGTCCGTAGTACGTCTG
>CM066248.1:11679819-11822319 GCA_033675135.1 Frankliniella intonsa | reverse complement strand
ACGGGAGTGTTCTTTTCCCCCTGCAGGAGGTACACTGTAAAAATGAAATGCCTAGTATGGAACCGATGACGGAAGCGTTCCGGACGATTCCTTCCCAGTCATAAACTAGTTTTTCTCGAACGGTAATGTAGGAATATACTACGGAGATTTGAACGGACGTTTCCGTTTTCCTCAAGCACGGAAGTCTCCGGAAAAATTATCAGCGGTACTTTTTCAGTAGGGGAAGGTGGGGTACTATGGGACAGATTTTTTTTACCAGCTCCTCGCACGAGAGCAATGTTGCTAGAAAAGTACAAACGTGTGGAATGTATGAAGGGAAACCTCCTTTATCAAACCCCATTTGTCAAATTTCGTCTGTTTGTTCCGTAATACCCGAAAATAAAATCTGAAAAGAATGATGCATTTGTCCCATTGTTCCCAGGGGTAGGGAACAATGGGACACCCGTGGGGATGAATGGGACGCATTCAATTTTCGGCGGAAAATGCAGGGAAAATTTATAAATATGGACCGAATAGTAATTTGGTGATTTTTAGCATTTTATCTTTTACTCTAAAATACGTTGTAGAATCCAGATCCGGGCGGTATAGGTCGATCAGAGAAAGTCATATTTATTTTGGGCCACCCTAATTCTCCCTCTTGAACTGCCCCTTTTTCGGGCGGTTCGTGGTCTCCCTTGGGATGGCGTGGCATTGTGCTGCAGAAAAAGGACAATCCCTATTTAGTATATTGAAATTTTCAAATAAATTCGTTGTGAAAATGGGCGCGGGGAACAATGGCACACTCAATTACCTGTCCCATTGTTCCCCACGATTTTCTGTCCCATTGGTGACGCGGTGCACGGTCGGCCATGTTGGGCTCTGGTGACATATCCTCACATTCTGGAAATTTCCGCACAAGTGGCATTCGTCCTCAGAACCCCAGTAATGACTTTCGAACACGAAAATATCGCAATGTTTTGCTAGTATTCTGTCAATTAGAAAAAAAAAGGACTGAAAATATTTTTTTCTTACCCGTTTTTGTAAAGACAAAACTTCACACGACTCCTACCCCGGAACGCCGCGGCTGCCGGCTCGCCGCCCACTATGAAAACACTCGCTGACTAGAGGAGATTAAGTTGGCGACACCTATGCGACTCCTCGGTCAACCATGTCGCGGATTTCGAACGTGTCCCATAGTACCCCGCGTCCCATAGTACCCCACCTTCCCCTACCTATTTTTTGCAGTGTACAGCGGAGGGGGGGGGGGGGGGGCTAACGGGGCGGCAGCGCGGCGTGAGCAAGTACATAATAAGGTATTTGGGCGGGAGTGCATGGCGCAAGGTTTCAGCGAATGACCCCATATATTCGCCACACAACACAGTTGCTGGATAAGGTGTCGTAAATGGCCGCAGAAAAGTGGAGGAGGATGGGGGAGTCGTTATGAGCGTGATCGTAAATGACCGGTACGGTGGTCGCACGGCACGGCACGGCCGTAGACACAGTCACCACGCCACCGTAGCATCGATATTCGCAAGGATAACTCTGCGCACCGATACGAGCTGATCATTATTATAATAATGACACTGATTTTTGAATCAGTTACAAAATAATATCAACTTTTAGCACATTTTTGCAACAGATATAAAAATGTACATCCAGATTACAGTTTTTTGTAAGGAATACAAAAATGTATATCCAGATTACAGTTTTTTGTAACGAATATAAAAATGTATATCCAGATTACAGTTTTTTGTAACGAATACAAAAAAGTGCATCATGATTACAAAATTTTGGATCAGATATAGCGGATACAAAATTATAGATACAATATGATACAAAAAACTGTAATATTTTTTAGAGTGTACTTTTTCGTACATGTCATGGGAACTGATTTATACGTGCAGATTTGTGGTCAACATTGTGCATATTTTTTAAAACATATACATGTGAATTTTTATGCATTACTTTTAAGTGTCTAAATTAGTACACCTCTATGTATTTCTGGGTATTTTGCCGGACTCACACACAATTTCGTATATAAACAGGGTGATTCTCCTAGTGAGGTAAGTACATACATTCCCAGTTATGAGTGCGCAGTGATATTGCTTGTCGGTCCTGTCTCTATTCTGTTCGCGGTGGTCGTGTTTAGAGGCGCTGCTGAGGGGCGCGCCCCACCTCCACCTCCGCGGCTCAGGGGTGCTTGCTCAGGACTGCCGGCGCGGGGCGGGGCGGGGCGGGGCGGGGCGGGGCGGGGCGGGGCGGGGCGGGGCGGGGCGGGGCGGGGTATAGCCATAGCTATACGCTAATACGTTTCACCCGAGCCGCGAGCCAAACCAAACAGGTGGTGTTTGCCTGTGTGTGTCTGCCGAAGAATGATGAGTCTTTGGCTTCAAAGGGTGGGTCAGCCCGGGCAGGGCGGGGCGGGGCAGGGTGGCGTATTTAGGGATTAGTGTGCTTTTCGCCGCTCTCTCGCTCCCAAAAGTGTTTGCGCCAAACTAGCGACGCGAGAGCCGACCGTATACACATTACGGCCAACTATTTTGAGTTTTCGTGTCGGCTTGGTGAAATAGTTACAAAAGTTCTTCTTTTACTTAAACGAGACGAGGAAAGCAGTTACACCTGTGTGTACACACTCTTGTAAGCTCGTGGGTTTCCGCGCCGCTCCCCGCCAGTGTTCCCCGCAGTTATTGGTTCTTGTCTCCCCTGTCCCCCATTCACTTTATCGGTCAGAAGGGGAGGGGTCCGATAAGATACGTCCCGCCGACAGTCGGTCGCGGCGGGGCGGGCTGGGCGAGGCGGGGCGGGGCGGGGCGGGGCGGGGCGGGGCGGGGCGGGGGGCAGGGCGGGGTTGGGCGGGCAGGGCGAGGCGGGCGGGCAGGGCGGGGCGGGCGCAGGGCGGGGCGGGGCGGGCGGGGCGGGCGAGGCGGGGCGAGGCGGGGCGGGGCAGGGGCGGGCGGGGCGGGGCGGGGCGGGGCGGGGCGGGGCGGGGTGGGGCGGGCGGGGCGGGGCGGGGCGGGGCGGGGCGGGGCGGGGCGGGGCGGGGCGGGGCAGGGCGGGGCGGGGCGGGGCGGGGCGGGGCGGGGCGGGGCGGGGCGGGGCGCTCCAACGCAAGCACACCTGCCCGCTACTGCAGCTGTCGGCAGACAGCCTCGTCCGTAGAACGACCTCAAGAAGTGAAGTGAAGTGAAGGCTAGCCCAGCCGACTGATTCAGAAGATCGCTCTCGTTCCTCCTTCCTTGTCTCACCTATGGCGGTGCCCTATGCTGGGCATGGCGGCGCTACATGAGTGCGACAAGGACAGAAGTACGAGAGCGATCCTCGGAATCAGCCTGCTGCCCGGCACACGCACGCCCTTAGATTTCCTGTGCTCTCTTTCCGTGTGCACGAATAAAAGCCTACGATGAATTTCAATTTAAGTTAATTACTATGGTGCTCCCTGATTCAGCGCAGCTCACAGTGACGCTCACCGTGTCTTACGGGGAAAATTCACCGTAAGCTGCAAGGTTCACTGTAGCTTACGATTAAATTCACCGTAAGCATTTTTTGAGTGTGGAGTGAAGTGTAGTGGGACCACAGTCTGTCTCTATAGCTGGGAGCTGAGCTGTGAGCGAGCGGTGGCATCACTAGCGACCCGCGGTGGGGGAGGGGGGGGGCGGGGAGGGGAGAGCCGGGGCGGGGCGGAGCGGGGCGGGGCGGGGCGGGGCGGGGCGTTCCGTGGGGACATGAAGCAATTAAAAGTTTGTCCTCTTGGCCATGCCGTGGCCGCGCAGCGATGCCCGCACCCCACCCAACCCCGCCCTTCACCTCCCCCCCCCCTCCCCCCCCCTTCCCCCCGCAGCCCCCTTCCTGTGCGAGCGCATATAACAGGGCTGCTTATTTGTCTCATCAATGGCTTTCTCGCAGAGCGGGGCGCAGGCAGTACGACTCGCACATATCAACTCACTAGTATATCAATGGTACGCCAAACATTGGGTCACTATAAGTGCAGTAACTTAAAAGCAATCGAGACATTTACAATGAATCGGGACTTTTAAATGATAAGGCGAATCTATTTTAAAATGATTGTTGGCAATTTGAAATAAAATCAAAACATTTTAAAACTTCTGTAGCATTTTTATGATTATATGACTTTGCTTTGATAATATTTCAATGTTTTATAATGACTGTTTTCGTGCAAACACTCTCAGCATAACTGTTATATAACAAGTACCACTTCTCACCAAAATCCCATCTACAGTATCACCCCTAATATTTGCAGTGGTCAAATCTCTTTAAACTAATCATGGTTAAGATAAGATATTTACTCTGTATCTATAACTTTATAGTTCAGCTTTTCTATCATTTAGATTTTTAGACAAAACGGATCAAGGATTGTTCGGTTGTGCTCATAAGACAGCTCGATCCCAAATCGTTTCACTGGGAAAAACAGCAATGGTTCGGAACAAATTCCTATCAAATTTATCTGAATAATATCCCATTTTCTTATTCTTGTTGGGTTTAAAGGTTATAAAATTTTAATAATTATATCACACTCTAATGTATCCTCTTTAGAAAAATGTGACTCCACTTCTACTAATCTAATACAGCATCAATACCGTATTAGGAAAACCGTTTGGCTGGTAGTTTGTGGCGGCTCAATAAGAAATCACAACACTGGGGAACCGAGCTAAGGTTGAGAACAAAATTTAGCCAAATATAAAGAAGTAATAACTCTCTCTTGTCAGATCAAGGTGCTATCTTATTTTCATACTCAGACCAAACTCTGCTGTCGCCCAAACAGAACCATATGATACTCTATTGTAAACAATATTGTTTATATAATTAGGTTATGTCACTCACCCCAAAAAATAAGTTCAGAAGTAGGTTGAAGCGATCTTGTCTGTCCTTTCAGTAATCCGAGACGTTGATTTCACAAATCCAACACAATCAATGGTATTTTGAGAAGAACTTGAGGCACACTCCTCCCTCACTGACGTAAACACACCACAAATCACTCGTGCACACACTTCTACAAAATGAAGACACTTAAAACCTCGTGTGGCGACATCCAAAACTCTGAAACGACTTCAGACCGCGTATATTGTCGAACTGACGATTTAATTTCAAACTTTGATCTTGTAAACAATCGAGGTGGACGCCTTGGACTAAGTGGACGCCGGGCTTAGCGCTGAGCGATCGTAAAGTAGTTCGCGCGCTGCCGCTAGGTGGCGCTACCGCTCAACTGCTAGAAAGTCCTAGACAGACTCACGACCTAGTTCACTTCCAGCCCACTGCAGGAGTAGAGATTTGCTTCGCTCAGCAATCAACTGGGATTTAATATTTTTTTTAGGTTATGGAGCTTGCTCGGTGCAGCTAGATTGTCCGACCTATCTTTGTACGACCTGGCAATTTCCCCGAAATCCGAAAAAGCGCTGTCCGACCTGGATTTTGTCCCACCTAGGATATAGTGACAGCCGCAATAATTGCGATGTTTGCCTAGGATGACTAACATTGAACAAGACCGTCGAGCTGAAACACTTACCAGCAGAGCCCCCGGAGACGTTTATCCGGTCAACGTTATCCACAAAATGGAAGCTGATAGGTTGCCAGCGGTATGACGTGACTTGACTTGACTTGAGAGAACCAGGTCACAATTGACCCAAGGTTGTTCACCCCCCGGAATGGGCTGGGCCATCTTATTTGCGATCTTGACATCAAACACAGTCCCGATTTATGACTTTTGCCGAAGAATAGTCTAATCTGAAACTACTTGAATATCTTATGTTCACGCCGATACTTTGCACAGATGCTAAAAGTTTTGTTCAAACCGCGAAAACGAATAAAAACGCCGTACCGGACGAGACAAGGCGACACTGATCGCTGTTCATTTCAAACTGCCCCTGCAACCGTAACTGCAGGGCTGCCAACTTCAATCCAACCAAACCACACTCGTTACTGATGCATTAAAAATTTCGGACTCGAGCGGATGCGCTTCCTGCCGTTTTGGCAATGAAAGCTGCTAACGTGACGAAAAAGAGACTTTCCCGTGAATTATTATAATTGTATAACTTTTGACGAAATTTGTAGATCTGAAAGCTGTTACTGAGCCTGGTCGGGTCAGGACGGGGGGCGGGGCGGGGGGCTCTCGATCCATCACAAGAATCAAGAGGATCGTCTGCTGGGACGTACAAATTTTCGGACTGATCCTCTATGTTACATATTCCTTCTCCAATTTACCCGTGTAAACAGCACTTTCTCGGATTTCGGGGTAATCGCCAGGTCGGACAAAGATAGGTCGGACAATTTACATACACCCCCACCCACTGCAGGAGTAGAGATTTGCTTCGCTCAGCAATCAAGTGGGATTTAATAATTTTTTTTAGGTTATGGAGAATTGCTGCAAGATAAAGTGTGTAAGTGGTACACTAGTATAGGTGTGTGAATGTCCACTCGCTTAATTTTCCTAGGATTGTTTCAACCACTTGTAGGGCCTAAGTGCACACTAACTGGATTTGTATCGTTTAATTGGACAAAGTTCAACAATCAGAGTTTGCACACAAATTTGTGCGTCGATTTGAACTATTTTATGCATACATTTGTACAAAGTCACACAGTTTTTTCGCATAAATTTGTGTGAGAAGATATGTAGGTTTAACTTTGCACGAACGTTTGCGCAAAAACATACAAATACAGTTAGGGTGCGCGCGTGACATTCACGCGCGAGGGTTTCCAGTGGGCGGCGGGGAATCGCGGCCGGATCCAGTTGACAAAGGCGAGAGAGGGGGAGTGGTAAGGGCGTGGAGGGCTGATGCTGGAGGCCGGCCCGGGCCGGGCCCTCAGCTGCTGGTCATCTCCTGGGGGATTATCATGACAAACCGGTTGAGGGCGGCTAGGAGCGACTGGGAGCCAAGCGCCAGTCGTCAGTGTCGTCCCTGCTGTGAGGCCCTGGCCGCTGGCCGGCCCGGGGCGGAGCAGGGCGGGGCGGGGCGGGGCGTACCGGAGTCCCACCGCGGGCGCGGGGGGAAGTCCAAAGCCTCGGCGCTGCGCCGGCCGGGCGGACCGACCGACCAAGAGGCGGCCAACTCGAAAGAGCCGCGTATACAGAGATACTCGGAAAAACACGAAAATACAACGAAATACTTCAAAACACTCTCAGAAATACATTGAAATAGACGCGAAAATATGCAAGAAAAGTACACCAAAATTCACGAAATACTGTCAAAGCGCTATCTGATATTTATGAGCTGGCCGCCCGTCCCGCAACCACCCGCAACTGAAGTTTTTAAACCCGTTGACAGAAATTCTGCCATGTACAGACCATTGTATAACGTACTGCGGACTTTTTAAAGCAGTAAGGATTCTTTCCTATGTTAGTGACAATTATTTCTGTTTTCATCTTTGACTGCTTTACACAAAACTGTTCAGAATAACAGACAAATTCCTCAGTAACCTTGCTGCGCAGGAATTTAGATGAATACTAAGAAAAACATCAGTACAGGTAGGGTTGCCGTGGCTGTTCTCTCCGTCCGTCCGTCCGTCCGTCCGTCCGTCCGTCAGTCCGTCAGTCCGTCAGTCCGTCAGTCCGTCAGTCCGTCAGTCCGTCACTCTGTCAGTCCGTCTGTCCGTCCGTCCGTCCGTCAGTCCGTCAGTCCGTCAGTCCGTCAGTCCGTCAGTCCGTCAGTCCGTCAGTCCGTCAGTCCGTCAGTCCGTCAGTCCGTCAGTCCGTCCGTCCGTCCGTCCGTCCGTCCGTCCGTCTCCTTCCTTGCGGGGAGCTGGAGCTGCCTGGTGGCCGGCTCGGCTCGGCCTGGTCCGGGGCGCCGCGAAGGGGCTGAAACGCTCCCCCACAATGTTGCGATATTATCACAATCCCTTTGAATGTCCAGCGTTATCACCCCTACCGCGCCGCGTCCCTACCGGCCCTACCCCGCCCCGCCTGGTCACGCCCCACCCTACCCCACCCCACCCCGCCCCGCCCCGCCTCACCCCGCCTCACCCCGCCTCACCCCGCCCAGCGCTGCCGCTCCTGTTTGGTCGGGCCGGTACGCTGCGTGGCGGTCGCACAGCGGTGCTCCCTCTATTGCCAGGGGGTTTACCAGAAAATACACTGTTATTCAATTCCTATGACGTCACATTCTATTTCATGTGAAAACTGTCACATTCATTCGGATATTTTTGTCGCATTCTTTTGAATGTGACTGTAAAATTGGTAAAATTCAGCCCGCATAGTCCGGCCGATTCACGTTAAGAAGAAGAATGTGACATCACATTCTGATCAATGTGACAGTTTTTACATTAAAAAGAATGTGAAGTCACAGGTATTGAATAACAGTGTAGGTTTCAGTCTGCGGGCATGCCTACCCGCAGCCCTTGGATGAGGTGGCGGGCGTTGCATGAATCACGTCACAGTATCAGGGTTGCCTACACGCTCTCGCCGTAAGGCGCCATGGCCCCTAGAGTAGGCAGACCTGCAACATTGTGGAGTGTTTTCTGTTACACACTGTAAGAAAATATCTTTGTGAATTTGCGGCTTTTTTTCGTAATTTGTGATTTACAAACGGTGTTGTAACATTACGATGGAAATCGTAAATAGACGAGAGCCTTTGTGCTCGTTTAAGAATCGGAAGTCGATACCGAGTGTCCTTGTAATTTTGTAATCTTAAAATGTGATATCGTAACTTTACGACATTTCTCATGGAAAATTTCCCCGTTACTCTTACAAACATTTCTCAAGGGGTACACCCGCCAGACCATCGAGTGCTTTTGCGTGCGAACTGCCACGACTTTAAAAAAACGACAAAAATCACGATATTATAAATCTTAATGTTTTTTTTCTTTTTTTTTTTTCTTTCTTCTTCGTCGAAAATTTGTGAAATGTAACGATACATGTCATGAACTTTGCGAGTTGACCCGCACCACTGTGTTTTTCGCCGTGCCGTGTCTCACCCTTGGAGCTGTCCGCTCCGCTCTCCGCGGCGCCAGCGTGCTCCTCCTTGAACCGGTGCGAGGCGGTGGCGGGCGGCTCTCTCCTGCCGCCCCGCCCCGCCCCGCCCCGCCCCGCCCCGCCCCGCCCCGCCTCGCCCCGCCTCACCCCGCCAGGCAGCCAACGCAATATAAATACTCTGGCAGGCCGCGCGGTGCCGAGCCCCACGCCACAATGGAGCGGATTTGCCGATTCTCTAGTCGGATTCTAGACGGGGCGGGGCGGGGCGGGGCGGGGCGGGGCGGGGCGGGGCGGGGCGGGGCGGGGCGGGGCGGGGCGGGGCGGGTGCGGTGGCCTAACAGAACCGGATCGAGTGTCGAGGGGCACAGTCCTCCTGGACACAGCTCAAGAGTGTGACATATAGAGTCGCAGCTGTTACATTTTTAAATAAAATAAAATTTATATACGACCAAAATTTGGAAATAAATTAAGCTTATGCGATAACACTGCTTTGCTCGTCGGATGTTGAACTGCTATTCATTCATTTTCACCCACACCGTTTTATGGGATTACTCCGTTGTGCCGTTGGCTCTCACAGAGCTCACTGTAAAAAATATCTTCGTAAATTTACGACTTTTTTCGTAATTTGTGATTTACAAACGGAATTGTAACTTTACGATCGAAATCGTAAATTTACGAAAGCCTATTTGGGCTCGTTTAAGAATCACAAGTCAATACCAAGTGTCCTTACAAATTTGTAATTTTACAATTTGATATCGTAACTTTACGACATTTCTCATGGAAAATTTTCCCGTAACTCTTACAAACATTTCTCACAGTGTCGCGTCCACACCACTTCTTTTAATTTTGCGAATCATCGTCGCGGCAGCAGAGAGGGCAACCTTCATTAGCCGACAATACGGTAGCCGCATACGCACGGGTGAGGCGCGGGGGGGGGGGGGGGGGGGAGGGGAGCATGTGGCCAATAGTCGCCCGTCAAACGGATCCAATCAAATGCGCGGCCGATATAGTCGGTCAAAAGCGGACGACCGACACATTCCCGCCCCGCCCCGCCCGGCCCCGCCCCCCCCCCCCCCCCCCCCCCCCCCCCCCCCCGCCCCGCCCCACCCCGCCCCGCCCCGCCCCACCCCGCCCCGCCTGCTCTGCTCTCTATGCCCGGCTGCGGATGCTACACAGCAGAGGAACGTTGGCGAGGTGTGCCGAGGCTCAGCTCAAACACGACACGGTATATTCACTCCGAGGCGCTTCATTTCACTGTTAAACCAAGTGTGCAACTGTTCAACACTTGAATGTATGCAACTTCCAGTCTTACACGTCCAAGTGTACAACTCGGTATTTGTGCAATTCTAAGTGTCAAACTTGCCAGTTGTACACTTGTAAGTGTTTAACTCGACATTTGTGAACTTGCATGTGTTCAACTTCCCCATGCAACATTTCCCTTGTTGAACACTTGCAATAAGTGTTCAACTGTCGAGTTAAACACTTACAAGTGTACGACTGGCGAGTGTGATACTTCCAATTGCACAAATACAGAAGTGCGCACTTGCATCTGTTATACTGGAAGTTGCACACTTAAAAGTGTTGAACAGTTGAACATTTGGTTTCACAGTGTTACCTTTGTAGATTTACGATAAACTTTGTAATTTACGATTTACAAAACATTTTGTAAATTTACGACGGACCTATTTTGCTCGTTAATGAATTTCAAGCCGATGACGTAGCAGTGCTTGTAACTTTACGATTTGCAATTGTAATTTGACAACTGCACTTCGTGGAAAATTTTCCCGTAAACCTACGATTATTTGTCACAGTGGCATTACAATACATTTTTTTTAATTACTAATTGTCGCGATCTTTGTTTTGTAGTCCTAGAAGAAGCCCCTAAAGTGAGTTCGGGCGAAACCGGGGACGCTTTGTTTTTCACCAAAATTTTGGAGAAAATCGCCTCGGCCTTTACCGTTTTTTTTATTCTTATTGTCAAAAAAATTTAAGTTGCCTCAAACTGGTAGGTGGCCGTTTAAATTTGCCCCTAGAGGACCCCTCTGGGCTTAGCTGATGATAATGTTCGCCTGCCCAGCCTACGCGTACGCGCGCTGACGGCTGCCGTTCTGTCGCCAGCTTTGGAGTGGCCCCCGCCCCACCCCCGCAGTACTTTAGTGCCGGCCCCCGCCCTGCCCGCGCCTGGGCACCTGGGGTGCCCCACGGCCCTGCCCGGCCGTGACGCGGACCGGACGGCAGGACCGCGGGGGCGAGCTATAAATTCGTTCGGTAGACCAGCCAAATATTTGACGAGAGTGAACTGGACGCTCTCCCCGCTCTCGCCGCGCCACCAGACAGAGGCGGGGTGGAGTGTAGCGGGGCGGGCAGGGCGTGGCGGGTTGTGACGGGGCCAGGCGCGAGACTGTGGGGCGGGGCCGCAATCCGAGCCCCGATGTTATGTTTGTTGGCATCAGCGCTGTGGGATACAAAAAGCCAGCCAAGACCGGGCGCTACAAGACAAACATGTCCGGAGGTGCGAAACCTGATGCCATTACTCCCGGAGGAGAGAGAGAGAGAGAGAGAGAGAGAGAGAGAGAGAGAGAGAGAGAGAGAGAGAGAGAGAGAGAGAGAGAGAGAGAGAGAGAGAGAGAGAGAGAGAGAGAGAACAGAGTGCTGGGGAATGCGAAAAACAGTGAAAGAAAGCCCTTGAGATGCCATGACGCGTGGCTTGTCGCCAGCCTAGCGCGTGTCCCCTTGTCATTTCATAACCCCCCTCCCCTCCCTCCTTACGCCTGGGGCCTGCGGAGAAGTGTCCAGCAGGACGACAGGATGGCCCGGAAGAAGCAACAGAGACATCGCATATAAAAATTTGTTTCACAACTAAGTCCCTACGATGCACGCCCCTGTCACTATGAGAAATGTTTGTGGGAGTTACGTGAAAATTTTAATTTCGTAAAGTTACGATATTACATTGTACAATTACAAAATAATGAGGACACTTGGCATTGATTTGTGATTCTTAAACGAGCAAAAAGGCCTTCGTAAATTTACGATTTCAATTGTAAAGTTATACCCAGCCGGGCTGATCCCCGAACGGCTTGGGCCGGTCTCGTGGTAGTTACACAACACCGTTTGTAAATCACAAATTACGAAAAAAGTCGTAAATTTACAAAGATATTTTTCACAGTGGTGGTGTTTTATTTGTTCAAGCCCCTGCACCCGTCGCCTACCCCCTACGACAGAAAAAGAAAACAGTCAGGTTAAAAAACGCCAGCGCGTCATGCGCACGCCTGCGGTTTCTCTCGATTCAAAACGATCGGAAAGAGAACAAAAAAAAAAAAAACAGCCTGACAGATTTTTGTCCTCTTTTGTGCAAAAAAGAAATGAGGTTGCATTGCGGATAACTTGCATGTGTTTTCCTGATGGGAGGCGCGGCTGCTACTGCTACTGCTGCTACGCCCCCCCCCCCCCCCCCCAACGTCCCTCTCCAGCTACGACTGACGTTGAGATGTTGCATAATCGCTTACTTCTAGTTCGCTGGACCCCTTCTCCCCCAGGTGCGGGCGCACGCGCGCGGCCCACCCAATGGAACGCCTGGGAGGTAGGCAACGAGCCCGCAGCCGTGTCACCGCGTGGCCTACCTCACAGGCGGCAGAGCCCGCCGGCCCGCCCGCCGCGCCCGGGCTGAGGCGGAGAGGAGACCTGGCTCTTCACAACGACAATTTCGTCGCAGCGCGTTGCGTCATACACTGTTAAACCAACCTGTCATGTGACGATAAATATTGCTACGAATATTTCGTCACAAGAGCTATGATGAGACAGTCGTCACGTGACATACATTTCGTCACTTGACATGAATCTTTCGTCACATGACATGAATCTTTCGTCACATGACATGAATCTTTCGTCACATGACATGACTCTTTCGTCACATGACATGAATCTTTTGTCACATGACATGAATCTTTTGTCACACTTTGATGAACCATTTGTCACGTGACGAACCTTTCATAAGTAAAATTTAGCTTTGACTTTGTCGTAATGTTTCGACTTAAAATTTTACAGTGTGGCGTCGGGAGGGGGGATAGGAGTTAGAGGAGCGGGGTGCAGGAGTATCAGAATCGCTTCAGAAATTAACCCGATTAATTGAGTTGCGTTTACGCTAATCCGATGAATCCCGACCCGCTTGGCTCCGCGGCTACGTAACTGCTTTACAGCCGCACAGAGCACGCCTTGGAAAACCCGGGGGCACCCGGGGCCAGCAGGGGGCGGCTAGGAGGAGCTCTGGGATCAAATACCGACCGGGAGTAGCAACAGAGCTCAACATTTTATTTTATCTAAAAAAAAAATATTCGTCTGTCTATTTTATTTCGATAAAAAGTCTGTTGTTTTTCTTTTCTCGCGGTGGAGACGAGGAGACCATAAGATTACTTCTGCCATCATCAGAAAGTTATGAAAGAGGTGTTGCCCGCGAGGAATGGACTTGGTAATTGAGAGTCAGCCAATAACACCGCGGTTTGTAACCGGGCCGGGGCCGGGGCCGGGGCCGGGGCCAGGCCGCCAAAACGGGTCCAGCATTAGTATTTTTATCGCGGAGAGAGTTTGACGCCTAGGATTATTTTGTGCGCAGCCCCCCCTGCGCACCGAGGGAGATAGAGATAGAGAAATTGAAATAATTTTATTGCAGACCCCAAACGAAAAAGAGCAACTGCAGTCTGGCTTTCTCACAAGAACACAGAACTTGAGACGTACAAAAAATATAAAACATAGAAACACAAAATGTATCGAATTATGAGAGAATGTTAATGGTTAAGGTTTTGACATTAGATGACTGAGAGAGAGAGAGAGAGAGAGAGAGAGAGAGAGAGAGAGAGAGAGAGAGAGAGAGAGAGAGAAGGGGGGGGGGAGAGAAGGGCAAAGTAAGGAGGTGAAACTGTTGGTCCATGGAGCAGGGGTAGGCCGACGCGACGACGGCGGCGGCGGTCGCCAGGGCGGCGCCCCGCCCTGCGCGGCCCCGCCCTGCCCCGCCCTGCCCCGCGCTGCCCCGCCCGGACTTGGGGGCGACAACATTTCCAATTATTTCTGTCCTGGCGAGCTCCACGTCATCGAAATTAGCCATTACGATAGGCGTTGGAGTGGAAGCAGGCAGGAGCTGGGGGCCCCTGGGTGGGTCGGGCCGGGGCGGGCCGGGGCGGGCCGGGGCGGGCCTGGCCCCCGCCCGCCGCACCACCGCCTCCTGCCCGGCCGGCCCGGCCGGCCAGGGCCGCGGCTCTCGGCCCGGAGCCCGCCCCGCCCGCCCCGCCTACACGGAAGACAGAGATGAAAAAATCCTTGCCCGAATGACTTGGATAATGAACAACGTTTCTAAGAGCTCGCGGGCGGCGGGGCGGGGCGGGGCGGGGCGGGGCGGGGCGGGGCGGGGCGGGACCAGCGAGAGGTGTTTCCTCGGGCCGCCTTTTCTTTTTCTTCTGCTCTCTATAATTACATCGGCAGTGATGACATCTCTGGAGGGCTCCGACCCAACGGCCGTCCCGTCCGCGAGGAAAGCCGGGCCGTGCCTCTGCCTCGACAATCGCCACGATGTGTTAATGCCGAGCAAGTCGTTTCGAGTCGAGCAGAGGAGAGGGCTGATAGATGTAATACACCTAGAAAAATGAAAAATTGTGGCAACCATCGTTGGCTACCTCAGGGACAACCAGAAAATCATGAACAATATTACAGTTGAGCTCACCAAATTATGGTCAACACGACGATAATATGGCCGTCTCAACCATGGTTCTATGGTTGTCCCTGAGCGATGGTTCGTGCAACAACTGTTCATTTTTCTGGGTGGAATGACTATACGCAAACACAACAGGGATACCGTCGCAGGTATCGTATCGACAACGACGTCTTCCTGATAAAAATCGTTATCAAATATTTTTTTTTAAAAACCCTAGTAGACATTCTTTTTTTCATTTTTTTTCTTTCATTTTTACTCTGTTGCTGGCAGGCAAACTGGAAATAAGCCCCGCAGCCTTTGGTATAAAGCTTTTTGCGAAAATCCGTATGTGTAGGGAAAAGAGAGGGGAGAGGGAGAGGGAGAGGTAAAGGGGAGAAAGGAGAGCGAGAGGGAGTGGGAGAGACAGGGAGAGGGAGGGAGGGAGGGAGGGAGAGAGAGAGAGAGAGAGAGAGAGAGAGAGAGAGAGAGAGAGAGAGAGAGAGAGAGAGAGAGAGAGAGAGAGAGAGAGAGAGACTGAGTTTGAGCGAAGACCTCATAAAATATAACGATATCTGTTGCGCATGTCCTCATACCAAACAGCGGGACGAGCAGCGGCAGCCAGCGGAACCAAGGCAGACGGAGCGAGGCGGGGCGGGGCGGGGCGGGGCGGGGCGGGGCGGGGCGGGGCGGGGCGGGGCGGGGCGGGGCGGGGCGGGGCGGGGCGGGAGATGGAGAGAGGGACATCAAAGGGCGGAAAGGAAAGGGAAGAGAAGGAAGGCATCGCAAATAATCTGCACACGCCACGGTTCGCAAGGCCGCAGGGCGCAGGGCAGGGCCCTGGTGGTGGTGATTGGCAATCGGCGCGGTATGAGCGCAGGGCGGGGCGGGGCGGGGCGGGGCGGGGTGGGGTGGGGCGGGGCAGGCCGCACCTCGCGCCTCCGTAGCCCGCCTCGTCCCATCCGCACTTCCTCTTGGCGGGCGGGGCCGAGACGATGAGGACCCAATCACTGCGAACAGACGGCACGTCGCCGCCGCTGCCGCCGCGCCCCGCCCTGCCCCGCTCCGCCACGCCCCGCCACGCCCCGCCCCGCCACGCCCCGCCCCGCCTCGCCTCGCCTCGCCTCAGTCTGGCTGTTTGCCGCACCCCGAATGTGAGGCGTCAGAAGGAGCCAATTACCGGGGGCGCGAGGTCGGCGCGGCGCTCTGCTAGTTGCGTGTAATGTGTGTGTGTGTGTGTGTGTGTGAGTGTATGTGCGCGCGCGCGCGCGCGTTTGTAAGTCATCGCTCTCTATCTTTTTCTCAGGTGCGCATGTATATGTGCTCGGTCGAGCTGCTGGCAGTGTGTGTGCGTGTGTGTACGTCTGTGTGTGTGTGTGTGTGTGTGTGTGTGTGAAGCAGCATGGCCCGTAATAATGACTCCACTAACAACCTCCATCTCTCCCTCTCTTCCATATCACAGCGGACTCCGACTCCGACATGGCCCACGCGTGAGTCTGTGTGTATGTGTGCACGGAAGGCACTTTTCCAGGAAAGTTCCTGGCTTTTCCAGTACTTTTCCTGGAAAAATACCCAATTGGCCTACTTTCCTGGGCGTCCCAGGAAACAGATTTTCCGTGTGAGCATGTGTGTATGAGTAAGTGAGTGTCTGGCTGGACGTGTGTGTCTGTGTGTGGTCTATTTCATACCAACTATAGTAATCATGTGAACCTGAAACCCTGCTCCCATCGCTGCCCGCCGCCCCGACAAACCACCGTCATCCCGTCGTCGCACGGTAAACAAAAAACTCGAATTCCGAGGCAGATACCTCGATTTCCGAGATCGCTCCGATTCCGAACTGGTGGGCTCGAAAACGAAAAAGTGCGTCTCTAAAACAGAGGGAGCTGTTTTCTAAAACAGAGGGAGCTATTCTCAAAATCGAGCCAACCTCTTCCCGTTTTCGAGGGGTCATTTCCCGATTCAGAACTTTGCGCCTCGGAATCGGGCACTGATTGCTCGTTATTGGAGGGAGCTGTCTAAATTCGAGTTCTAGGGCCTGAAATCGAGTTCTAGCTCCCAAAATCGAAATCTACCCTATTTTCATGCCTCGGAATCAGAGGTTTTCGTTTACCGTGCGTGTTATTGTCCTAGAAGTGTGTGACATTATTCGCACACTTGCGTTTCCAGTGAGGTTTGCCTGCTCATACGGCTCCGAGCGAGTGGGCAACCCAAGAGAGGTGCGCGGCTCTGGCCGGCTATGCGAGCCGCCCTGCGCTTGGCTCCGGAGCCGCGAGTTTGAGACCCCTGTCTTACTCATTCGCAATCCGTGGCGACAGACAAAAACCAGCACTCGCGTGGGGCCAAAAACAGGGAGTAGCTCGGAGTAGGGCAGCGGAGGAGAGGGGAGGGAGGGGAGGAGGAGGGAGGAGGAGGAGGGAGGGAGGGGGGGAGGAGGGAGGGAGAGGAGGGAGGGGAGGGAGGGAGGAGGGGAGGAGGAGGGAGGGGAGGGAGGGGAGGGAGGGAGGAGGGGGAGGGGAGAAAATAATGCAGACCACTTGCGCTAAGTGACCCCTGTGGACCGCGCGGGCCGCGCCCCCGCCCCGGCCCCGGCGCCTCAACATTACCGCCACGCCACCTCGGGCGGGATGGACCACAGCCCGGGTGGGGCGGGCGGGACTGGCTCGGCGGGGAGCACCCCTGACACAGGCGGGGCGGGGCGGGGCGGGGTGGGGCAAGGGCGGAGCAAGGGCGGGGTGGGGCGGGGTGGGGCCGGCCAGCGACAGTGGATGGATGTGTCTCATTGAGGGATGGGGGGGCCGTACCCACGCCAATTGAAAAGTCGTATCAAGTGGCCAAGCCAGGGCGGGGGGGGGGGGAGAAGCGGGGGCGGGGTGGCAGCGGAAGGGTCGGCGTCGCCGCACTGAGGGCGGGAGGGAGAGAGAGACAGGGGGGAGGGGAGGGGGAAGGAGAGAGGGGGAGGGAGCAGCGTTAACTGTAATCAAGTGGTAATGAAAACGAATGTCTGTTTGGCGATCCTCTGCGAGCCCCGCCCGGTCGGGTCCCCGCCCCTCTCACCACAACCCCAACGGTCGAACGCTTTAGCCCTGTGCGTGTATGTGTGTGAGGGAGAGGGAGAGAGAGAGAGAGAGAGAGAGAGAGAGAGAGAGAGAGAGAGAGAGAGAGAGAGAGAGAGAGAGAGAGAGAGAGAGAGAGAGAGAGAGAGAGAGAGAGGCAAGATCGTCGTTTTGTTCCGTGTTTCTTACGCTGATCCTTGATTTACGATTCGTGCACTAGCCCTAGTCCCGCCCGCCCGGGGTGCCCCTCCGCCAGGCCTGTGTCCCGCCTGCATTGAGCGATCGTTCCAGCGCCGTGTCGGCAATTGAATGTTGAAGCGGGGATAAGTCCAAAAGCAAGAAATAAAAAAAAAAAACTATTTGCACACAACTTTTTTAAAATGTTGTGATGCACGGTGTGTAATATACTTCCACACTGTGAAAAATATTTGTAAATTTACGGGAAAATTTTCCACAAGGTGCTGTCGTAAAATTACAATCACAGATCGTAAATTCACACTGAATTTTTATGTACTATTTTTTACATAGCTATGTAGGTCTATGAACATGCATAACATACGTAAAATATTCTTACGTATTTACGCACAATTTTTGCATACTTATGTAAAAATTTTCCATAAATCAGTAAGAAATTTTACATAAGATATGCATGTTCATAGACCAGCTTAAGCTATGTACAAAATAGTACATAGTATTTCTATGTGTTTACAAGCACTTCCTATCGACTTTAAATTCAGTGGCGACCATGATTGGGCTGTCGTAAATTTACAAAATATTTCGTAAATCGAATTTACAAATTTTATCGTAAATTTACGAGGATATTCTTTACAGTGCATGAAGCACTGCACTTCGAAAACCTTGCGAACCTTTTGTGGCTGCTTTGTAATTGCGAACCAATTGCGAACGGTTATCTTAAAGGTAGGACGTATCACCTTTAGCTGACCGGCTGCGTGTACTCCGTACAATTTTAGTGCCTTTGCAATGGCACTAAGATTAAGTGTTCCAGAAAAGGCACTAAACTTAGCACTTGATTTTAGCGCCCCAGGACAGGCGTTGCTTAGCACCTTTGTTTTTCCGGTGTAGGTCAACTTATCACGTTTAAAATGTTTTGCCAAAATGAGTTCAGTCGACTCACTGTAGTAGAGCTAACTCTTGCCGCTTGCCGCCCAGGTCTCGATATAAGTGTGAAAGGTACATTTTTCTCAACCCCCCCCCCCCCTCCCTTCCGGAGGAGGGTAAAACGTGACAAGAAGCTCGCGTTAGCGGGAGTGAGCGACCGAGCCGGACCGAGCAGAGCAGCGCCACCCCCGCCGAACCTCAAAGCGAAAAAGCTTCAAACTTTTGAGGGTTGTTGGCTGGTCTTCCCCGGCGCCGCTTCTTCGCACCGAGCCGCCGCAACGCACAGCATCCGGTCTTAAATGAGTTTTCCTCGCCGCCTTCCCTCCGGCCACCGGCCCGCCCCGCCCCGCCCCGCCCCGCCCCGCCACGCCACGCCCCACCCCGCCCCGCCCCGCAGGAAAAGGAAGGTGATCCCCGCCGCGCCGTTCCGAGTCGCAATCCGACGTACCGGAAAGAACACTAGACAGTATTGCGGGTCTGCCTACCCAAGGGGCCGCGGCGCCCTACGGCTGGAGCGGGTACGCAGACCGGCACACTGTTAAACCAAGTGTGCAACTGTTCAACACTTAAATGTGTGCATCTTCCAGTCTTACACGTCCAAGTGTACAACTTGGTATTTGTGCAATTCCAAGCAGTGTCAAACTTGCCAGTTGTACACTTGTAAGTGTTTAACTCGACATTTGTGCACTTGCATCTGTTCAACTTCCCCAACATTTCCCTTGTTGAACACTTGCAATTATACAACTGTCGAGTTAAACACTTACAAGTGTACGACTGGCGAGTTTGACACTTCCAATTGCACAAATACCGAGTTGCGCACTTGCACCTGTTATACTGGAAGTTGCACACTTACAAGTGTTGAACAGTTGAACACTTGGTTTCACAGTGCATACCGTTCGTTACGTGTTCTCTGAGACACCCGGCACAGCTACGCTCCTACGTCTGTCACTGTATGCCTGGCCCGGTACTGCTGGAAAATACCACAACACTGTAAATTGAGGAGAATGAATTCTGACTCAAAACAAGCAACATATTTTAATAATGCTCAAAAAGGGCGACATGGATTTGAGATGCTCCTACAGAGCGATGTTTCTTTTGCTCACTCAATCTGAGTCATCTGAAGTTGCTCAGTTTGAGCGATATAATGTAATCTTTCTCCAATGGAGCGATAAAATTGCGAAAAGAATAGAATGCATGCTCTAATTGAGCGAGATAAAACAATCTTGCTCCTGGGAGAGCATTAAAATTTGGGTCAAAAACTCGCTCCTCTGGGAGCGAGAATGCTGACTCCTCAATTTACAGTGAACTGTTACCTTGGGGCGGAAAACTCTTTTTCGCTTTTTCGAGCATGGTAGGTCCTAGGATTCCTGGAATCAAGCGGGTAGAGCGGGGGAGGGGGGGCGTTTGTTGTCACCCACCAGGTGGATATAACCCTGGTGTGGCGTCACGCGGCCACCGCCGCACCCCGACCCCGCCCCGCCCCGCCTCGCCCCGCCCCGCCTCGCCCCGCCCCACCCCGCCCGGGGCAGGGGCGTACTCGAAGGTCTGCAAAGTTACCGCCAGCTGTCGACACCGCGGTCTGTCCGCGCCCACGGCAAATGTAAACGCGAGCTTTTTTCGGCACTGCACTATGGAAAACCAAGTGTATGAAACACTAGGTGTGTGAATTTCTATTCGTATACTTGTGTGTGTGTGTGTGTGTGTGTGTGTAATTCCTAGGAAAATTCAGACTTGGAATTCAGAATGGATATTCAATCACCCACGAGTGTGAGACATTCATACACTTGCATGTCTGTGGTGCGCTAATTGTGTTCCTCATTACTCTAGACTAAACTAACCTAACCTAACCAAGAAGTGAGGAGAGTGACACTGGCACAGAGGAACGCATACAATGCATATGGATCGGTCATTATGATTTATTGCAAAAATGATGGAGGACCCGGTAATAGAATTGGTTTGGCTCAAATAAATAAAACTGCAACAGCCATTACAAGGAAAGATATTGGAAGAGGTCACAATTTCTATTAAACTGAATACAAGTTATACAACAGTTATATCACGTGTTTAAGCTATAATGTGATTTAAACAATAGTTCTTCTCCTCAACCAATTTCAATACTAAACACCCAGACCAATTATACAGTAAAGTCTAATATGTACAATCACTCATGCAGATACACAACTTCAAGAATAATTTCTTTCAAAAAATATTTGCAAGGGTGCTAAGGCAAAGACAATGACACTTGCCATGAATTGCCTGAACAATGAAACCAGTTATCACATATATCATACCTATATTGTAAAGGATAGATACACTCCAGGATTGAAAAGT
This sequence comes from Frankliniella intonsa, assembly GCA_033675135.1. NCBI lineage: Eukaryota > Metazoa > Arthropoda > Insecta > Thysanoptera > Thripidae > Frankliniella > Frankliniella intonsa. The sequence goes on along the minus strand of CM066248.1, from coordinate 11,801,240 downwards.
TATTGAAGTAGAAAGCCTACCAATTAGTTCTTAACACTAACATACAATAATTTCTAATTTCAAACTCTTGTTATGAGTTAACAAAAATGCAATAAGCAATATAGACAACGTCTTTGTTGTGTGGCGAACCAGTTATCTTTATAAATAATTCATACTTAATATCCCCATCAAATAAGGACACAGGGGAAATAGTCCAAAACATATACAAAAAAAAACCAAACTGAAATACTTCATTCCTGATACATTGCATCTCATAGTAGATTTAAAACGTCAGATAACAAATTAAATTACTTCCCAAAAATGAAATCACAAGTCAATTAGCACAAATTTAACAAGAGATGTTTGTTCCAGAGTTTCTAAAACTCTCATGCCTTTTAAATCACATTTATGCCTACAAAAAGACCACTATAAAATAGTGATTTTTAAATAAATTGAGAAGTATGGTATCCATATAAAAAAGAAATAGCCGTTGTCAAAGCAAAGTAGTTCATTAAGAAAAGAGTTAACAAAAAGCTCTAGCCAAAACAAAACCGAAACATGTTTAGAAGAAGAAAATACTGCTAAGTGAAAATTGGTTTCACCTTTCACAATGACTGACAAAATCATAGATCGAATCTGATATGGTGTCATAGTATTTGTGATCAACTTATCTTAGCTAAGGCTTAGGGAATGTTACAAAGGTTAAATTTAACAAGGAATCAATAACAGGTTTTGCACAGTAAATTTTCAAAGAGTTAACATGCCAAGATTTCAAAACAGCAGGAGCACCTGCTTTAACTACGTGGTCAAGTTGGCTAATCATTCCCCATTACAAGTGTGATTTTTTATTTTCTTCAGTTTTGTAAAAAAGGCTATTTTTACATGCAGTCAAAAAAAAGTAATGAAACAGTGGAAATTACTTTAAGTTATCTCAGTCATGTTAGAGCTTAATGGATGAACTCATACAACTAATGATGGATGAATAAGATTTCAAAAACACAAAACAAAAACAAAACCTGGCCAGCAGGGGTGGGAGAAGCAGCACCTACTCTAAGTATGATATTCTATGTTTAAATAAAATTCAATAAATGGGAAAAGGCCATTCAACAAGTATACTGTAGCTAAAAATCAGCCACAGTAAAAAAAATAATTGCAAAATCATGAGAAAATGAAAGGTTGGACTGGCAATTTGTTTTAGTTTGATTATAGGCAATGCTGACATGAGCCCCGCCCGAACCTGCGCCCTCTTGGACTCATACCAGGCACAGGTCACGCCTGAAGCCTTCTGGGCTCAGGTTCGGGTGGGACTCATGTTGTTTTTACCTGATCACACTGAAGCAAGAAGTAATTTGGGTGCAATCAAGAATACGGCATTAAACGAAAATAAAACAACCTTGGAATTGGGTCACGTTGCAATTAAAGTTGATAGTACAATTGAACCAAACATTTTGTGTTTTGTGGACACCCTCATTCACAAGGTAGGTAATAAATCAAGATCGCCAAAGTGTTTAACCAGGGTATACCATTCACACTAAATTTGGAAACGCCACTTGAGCTAAGCAGACTTTGTATTTAGAACAGGTTGGTCCCCTACAGACAACTTCCAAATTACCCAAAAAACTCATCAGCCGTTTCCGTGATGAATCTTTTCAAAGTTTCGCTCTCGCAAAATGAGAGCAAGAGGCACTCATTCCTGTTTTGTACGAATCCGGGTAAACCTACAACAAAAATTGTGCTAAAAGCTCGACAAAAGGTATGCCCCCACTCTTTTCTTAGAGAGTCACTAGAGGTATACGGGATCGTCCGGTTCAAATCACAGTGTGGAGTCACTCGATGACGCGGCCAAGGCCTCAGTGCTGCTGGTATCATGACTAGATGTCGCCAGCGGGGTCCCCCCGACTCGCTGCAGGTCAGGGACCGACGGCCCCGCCTTGGACAAGGACGCCGCTAGCGCGGCGGCGTCCTCTCGGTCACCGGCCTCCGGGGCGCCGACCCTCCGCTGCCGGAGCTGCGTCTCCGGCTCGGCCTCGGGGACCTCGGCCTGCGTGGCAGCTGCGGCCCCACCGGCCACGACCTCGGCGGAGGCCTCCTCGGGAATGTCGCCGAGGAAACTCGCCGAGGGCGCGTCGTCCTGGGGAGGGACCTGTTCGGAGGACGTCCCGGCCTCGGCCTGGGTCGCGCCGTCCTGCGGAGGGGCCTGTTCGGAGGACGTCCCGGCCTCGGCCTGGGTCGCGCCGTCCTGCGGAGGGGCCTGTTCGGAGGACGTCCCGGCCTCGGCCTGGGGCGCGCCGTCCTGCGGAGGGGCCTGTTCGGAGGACGTCCCGGCCTCGGCCTGGGGCGCGCCGTCCTGCGGAGGGGCCTGTTCGGAGGACGTCCCGGCCTCGGCCTGGGGCGCGCCGTCCTGGCCGGCCGCGGCGTCCTCGGGCGCCTGCGCGCGCGCCGCCACCGGCACCGGCCGCCTCCAGAGCGTGGCGATGGTGGCCACCCCGCGCGCCATGGTGATGCGCAGGGACGGCTGGCCCTGCAGCACCTGCTGCCCGTCCTGCGGCGCCTGCTGGCCGTCCTGCCGCGCCTGCTGCCCGGCCCCGCCCGGCCCAGCGGCTGCAGCCGCGCCCGCCGCACCTGCGGGCCGCTGCAGCGGGCGCCGCAGGAGCACCTGCTGCAGCTGGATGTTCTGCAGCTGCGCCTGCTGCAGGATGGCGGGCAGCTCGTAGTGGTGGAAGAAGTAGATCATCGAGTGCTGCGGGCAGACGAAACAGACATCATGTGGGGTGCGCGCCGGGCCGGGTCGGGCCGGGCCGAGCCGCACCCAGGAAAGCGTGTTCTTGGATCATGCGCACTGTACTTTGAATCGAGAGCAATGTACTTGGCTAGATCAAGAACCAATGTTCTTGCGCCTGTGGGCTCGAGTCATCCCCGATTTTTTCTCAAGTTGTTCCCCTTCGCGCGAGGGAATTCACTTCCGTAATACACTGTACACCTGATCCATGTATTACGCCGTAATACACGTAATGTAATACCGAAAAATACGAGAATGTGCTCTAAAGTGACAAAATCTTGTGTTTAATACAGGTGTAATACAGGTGTAATACCGTGTAATACCGAGTAGTCTGTACAAGATTTTCCGATGTGAATTCCCCCTCGCCTTCGCGCTTGAAATGAGACCTGTATTCTTGGTGTAAGGTTAAATTGGACTTCGATGAAGCACCAAATTGTACTTGAGCCAGTCAAGAACACGCTTCTCTGGGTATTCGACATTCGAACCAGCTGTGTCCACATTCCTGCCAGAAACTGAGACAGACTCCTCTTTTAGCTACCCGACACGGCTTGACCGTACCGTGGCGTGCTCGCGCTCCCCCGGGCTTGGCGGGGCGGGGCGGGGCGGGGCGGGGCGGGGCGGGGCGGGGCAGGGCGGGGCGGCGCGCTGTGGACTATGCGAACACACGCCCGTGCCGGGCCGGGCGCGGCGCTTTTCAAATAGCCTGTCACTTGCAAGGTCCGCCTGGACGAGGCACGGGGCTACTAGGACCCGCCGACCCGGCCCCTGCCCCGTACCGTGGGCCCTGCCGGCCGGCCCTGCTGGCCCTGCCCAGCTCCGACCCGGCTAGAGCCTGGCCCTGTCAGACGCTGCTAGATGTGTTATTTCTCCTTTATTCTGCCAGTCTGCCCCGGCCCGGCCCGGCCCAGCAGTGTGTGTAGACTAAAGCATAACGCGGCCCACTAGACGCCCCATCCCCCATCCCCCCTTCCCCTTCCAACCCCTCCTCCCTCCTCCCCCGCTCCCATCTGCACCTCCCGCCCAGGTTCACACAAAACCCTTATGCATTTTGTTCTGCATAAACATGCAGAATTTTAAGCAACCATAATTATGCACAATTTTTGTGCATAATTATGTACAAATTGTGCATAACTATGCACAAATTGTACATAGTTATGCATGAAATTGTGCATACTCTTATGGTTGCTTAAAATCCTGCATGTTTATGCACAATAAAATGCATAAGGATTTAGTGTGTTCAGCCACCGCGTGCAGAGGGCTTCAACTTCAACTTAGGTTAAAATGGCAGCTGCTGCTTGCAAAATTAGGACACCTGTAAGTCACACGAAAAAAAAAAAAATGACTTTGTTGTGGTGATCAACCCTGTTCGATGGGAAACAACATCTTTTTTTTTTACCGTGAGGCAAAGCCGCCAGTCCGTGAATCACTGTGAAAAATATCTTTGTGGATCTACGAAACATTTGTAAATTACAAATGTTTGCCCGAGAATGCGAATTTCAAGCTGATATATAGTGCTTGTAATTTTACGGTTTTCAATTGTAATTTTACAACTGCACTTCGTGGAAAATGGAAACCTACGAATATTTTTTAACAGTGATGGACCATCCCCCTGCGACCAGCAATGAGCTACGTTACTCGAGACAGTAGCTCCTGCAGCTGCCGCCATTACACTGTTAAAAATATGTTGTGATTTTTCAGCACTAGCTCGATACGGAGCATCTGTGAAATCCCAACACTTCTTCGTAGTCAAAAATCGAGCATTTTGCCATCTTAATTTGTAATAGTTATAGACTAGTCGTAATACTTCTGAAGTTAATTAATTTTTGATAACAAAGAAGCGTTGTGATTTCCCTAATATAATCACGAAGACCTCTGGCAATTTTTTTCACAACGAATATGTCGTGAATTTCCGAGTCTTCGTTTAACAGTGTAGCCACACTGTTATAAAATACCACAATTTAAAAACATTCGGGAACTGTTCTTTCTAGACACAATAGAAAACTGTTAAAATGTATTGTACATTGTAGGGTATAATGACCTGAATGTACAGCGTTTCACTGTTAATTTCAAGTACAATGACGGTTTGTACGGTTCAAATTGACGGTATTTTTTACAGTGCATGAGCCTGCCCAATCGAATACTTCCACAGCAGCAGCGACTTGACGCACACTGTAAAAGTTTCACAACAGAAGGGAGGAGAGCAGAGGCCCGATGCTGCACCCAAAGAATCGTTTCCAAAAAACAACGCACAGGCTGTTTTGATTCGAATCAATAGTTTTCATCAATATAGGTACAACAAAATTTTTGTTTCACATCAAACTTTTTTCTTTGACGCAAGCCACCTTTTTTTTCCAGATTGAATTAGTGAAGATCAAGTTAGGATTTCAGAAGGACATCCTTTGAATAAAAATAAAGATATCTAAAGACGATCTTTAAAGAAACGATTTTCTCCCGGGGTGTGGGGTGGTGGGGGTCGGAGGTAGGGCGAGGGGAGGGCGCGGTGCAGCATACCAAAGCGCCACGACCGCATCATTCTTTATCTTCTTTTCTTAATCCTACCCCCAGCAGCCCCCGGAGGGGGAGTGGGGCGGGGGGGAGACAGCAACAGCTTTCAATAGCTTTGTGCGCAGCCCCCCCCCCCTCCCCCTGTGGGGCGTAGCACCAGCAACAGGAAGGGGGAGGAGAGGGGGGGGCGAGCTGGGGCTCCTTGCACCCACGAGCAAACAACGAACCAACGCACGCGCACACACACACACACACACGTGTGCACGAAGCACGTACAGACGAAAAGCAGCACGTAGGGGAGGGAGAGCTCGGCGGGTGTGGGGGTGGGGGGCTGTAGTGACCCCTGCCCGGCCCGGCTCGCCGTAGGGGTTGACCCTCCCCCCTCCCCCCACCCCCACACCCCTACCCCTCTGTCCATCATTACGGTATATAGGAACCCGTGGCGTGGAGGCCGGTGGGCGAGGCCTGCGGGGAAGATGAGTCTACTTAAGCTTGGGGTCAATGCCGCGGGGAGAGAGGACCTCCAGACGAAATAAGAAAAGGTTGGGGTTTATTACACTGGAAAAACAAAGGTGCTAAGTCCTACCTTTAAAAGGCACTAAAGTTCCAAAGGCACTACAGTTTATGTTTTTTCGAAAGATTTCCTTACTATGGAATACAATTACATTCGAAGACCTTTATTCGTACTCTAAGCAAAATTCCGCGTCGAACGAGCCTACATGTGATGGGGTTCTGTTCAAAAATGGCATAAATTGATTGCAAATTTTGTACTTTTTTACTTGCTTTTCATTTGCTGACCGCTTATCAGAACTCCATCACATGTAGGCTCGTTTGACGCGAAATTTTGCGAGAAATTCGATAATGTGGTCTAAAATGTGATTGGTTTGCTCACACAGAAAATATTTTTAAAAAACTGAAAATTTAACCTTTAGCACCCCTAAAACGGGTTTAGCACCCCTGGAAAGGTAGGACTTAGCACCTTTGTTTTTCCAGTGTAGGAGGACGAATGTGAATGTCGCATCGCATTGTCAGCTGGTTGGTGAGTGGATTTCTATTGGTACACTTGAATAATTATAAGGTAAGAATTTTATCAGGATTTTCACGCTCTACGACTGCGAGACATTTACGCACTCACTGTGAAAAAAATATCTTCGTAGGTTTACGGTTAATTTTGTAAATTTTTATTTACGAAATATGTTGTAAATTTACGAGGGACGTTTTTTGCTCGTGACTGAATTTCAAGCCGAAATGTGGTGCTTGTAATTTTACGATTTGCGATTGTAATTTTACAGCTGCTTTTCGTGGAAAACTTTCCCGTAAACTTACGACTATTTTTTCACAGTGCTAGGGTTCCGCAGGTGGGCAGTTCAGCACCTGCACCAGTGACACGCGGGAGGGCACTCCGGTGACAGTGTGCAGTCCGAACATATCTTAGCGTCCGGTCTATTTTCGCACGCCAATCCGCAACAATTTTATTTCTATTATTCGCGTCGGCCCGCTCCGCCCTCGAGCTCGAGTGCAGCTGCTAGTTAATCCTGACGCCAAACGGCGTGGAGGAGAATCCGACACCGGGCATTGCGTCGCCCGCGTCACGGGAGAGAAAACAGAGAGACTGTGGAGGGGGCGGGGCGGGGCGGGGCGGGGCGGGGCGGGGCGGGGCAATATCAAATGTTGCTGCTCTGTGTCCCCGCCCCGCCCCGCCCGCTGCCACTGTGGAATGCCAGGCGGCGCCCGGGCGCCAGCAGCGGGAGGCGGGCGCCCCGCCCCGCCCCGCCCCGCCCCACCCCGCCCCGCCCCGCCCCGCCCCGCCCCGCCAGAGAGCAGAGGTCCTGCGTGATGAAAGGATGGCTTCATTACTACGGCTCTTCGAATCATAGGAATGTCTGCTTCCCCCCTGGCCTGTCCTGCCGTGTCGTGTCCTGCCGGCTTGTTGCTGAAGCAGGAGGAGAAGACGGATGAAATAAAATAATTTCTCGACAGCAGGGAGCACGCCCCGCCCCCACCCCACCACACCCCGCCCCACCCCGCCGGCGGTGGGCAGAGGCTTGAGAGAGCGTCCACCACCTGAGACAGGAGGCGAACGGGGGCTTTGGGAAGAGGATCCGTCCGGAGCGGGGCGGGGCGAGGCGGGGCGGGGCGGGGCGGGGCGAGGACGGCGTCGTCGACATATTGGCACCGGCCAGGGGGGGCTTTCCATCACTGTGCGCACGGTGCAGTCCTGTCTACGGCGGGGCGGCGCGGGGCGGCGCGGGGCGGCGCGGGACGGGGCTGGCGGGGCGGGCCCAGGGGTGGCTACTTTTATTGCACGCGTCTCAATCGCGCGGGCGAGTCAGATTCGAGGAAAGAAGGAGAGGGAGAGGGAGAGGGAGAGAGAGAGAGGGAGGGAGAGGGAGAGGGAGAGAGAGAGAGAGAGAGAGAGAGAGAGAGAGAGAGAGAGAGAGAGGAATGCAGTCCTTCTTCCGGGTACGCAAAGGTAAAGAAGACACAAAGACTGCCGCTGGATTGTCCACCAGTCCCACAGCGGCGTGGGCGGGTGGCGGTCAGGGCGCGCCTGTGAACGCGAGGATAGGCCACCAGTTCCACAGCGGCGTGGGCGGGCGGCCTACCTCCCGCCCCCGGCCCGGCCCGGCCCGGCCCGCCGACACCGGCGGTACGGCGCGGCAGTGTGTGAGAGATCGTCCTCGGCTCGCTCTCATATCTCTCATACCTCTGCTTTCCCCCCTCTCCCCCCAATACTGAGCCCGCTTCGCTTCGCTTCGCCTCTCCTCTCCTCTTCTTCCTCAGCGAGGCTCATAACGAAGAGCTTTGCGGCGGCCAGGGTTCCGGAGAAAGAGATGGTCGGGGCGGGGCGGGGCGGGGCGGGGCGGGGCGGGGCGGGGCGGGGCGGGGCGGGCTGTGGCAATGCGCGATGGAACTCAATATGACAACTACTGGGAAGGCCACGCCGCGCCCTGCCGCGCGCCCACGCCACGCAATACCGCGGCTCTCTGACCGCGCGAGTCCACAAAAAAAAAAAAAACGGGAAAAAAAGAAAAAAGAAACGGTGCGGAAAAGATAAGATAAGATGGTGGAATCTGCGTCTGCGGACATTCTACGAAATTATTTTAGGTGGGGGACAAATGTTTTCCTTCACAAGGAATGGGGAAAAATGCCTGGATTCGGCGAATTAATAAAGAGAGTTGGCCGGAGACACTGTGAAAAATTCATCTTTCTAGATTCACGATGTGAATTGTAAATCACGGTTAACGAAATATGTTGTAAATTTACAACCCAATCTTGGGCGCGACTAAATTTCAAATCGATACGTCGTGTTTGTAATAAAGCGATTTCAATTTATTGTAATTTTACAACCGCTTTTCGTGGAAATTTTTCCCGCAAACCTACAACTATTTCTAACAGAGCACGAAAATCAGAAAGTTTCCCCTCCTCCCCCTCTCTACACGCGGCGGTGGCGCTAGAGCAAAGAGGCCGCGGCCAAAGAGCTAGAAATTGTGTTGTGATTATTTGAGGCGAGTGGATATAAATAAAGGCTAAAGGGGGATATAAAGTTGAGCCCGGCCCAGCGCGGCAATGAGATTCGTCGTGGGACCTGCTGGGCCTCTGCGCCCAAGCAGCAATGCCGAATTATCTAACCAACCGCGCGGCGGGGCGGGGCGGGGCGGGGCGCGGATCGCGGTGCCCTGCCCGCCCTCCTGTGGGGACCTCTAGCTTGGCCCCGTGATCGGCAGGGCGCGGGCGGGGCGGGGCGGGGCGGAGCGGAGCGTGGCGGGAGGCAGAAACAATGCCGTCCAAGCAGCACCGACGTAGTAGCAGCAGCAGCAGCAGCAACAGCAGTGGGGCCAAGCAAGCCAAAGAAAATCCCCCTTGTTCCAAAGGCGCGCGGCGCGGCGCGGCGCGGTGCGGTGAGGGCGCGGCGGGCCGCCGGGGGCAGGAGCCCCGCAAGCAGCACGGGGGCGGGGCGGGGCGGGGCGGGGCGGGGCCGGAGTGGGGAAAGCACGGCCGCGGCGGCCAGCAGCCCCTCGCAATGCGTATTATTACGGATACTAGGTAGAAGAACACAAACAATAAGTTGTTTTATTGTGTCTCCGTCGACAACAATAAGGGGATGGTGGGCGTGGCGAGCGGGCGGGCGGGGCGGGGCGGGGCGGGGCGGAGGAGTAGAGAGGGAGAGAGAGAGAGAGAGAGAGAGAGAGAGAGAGAGAGAGAGAGAGAGAGAGAGAGAGAGAGAGAGAGTCGAGTGGAGTGGGGATGGAGAAGAGGCCAAAGCAGTTTACCGATATTTCCACTCTCCTCGCCACAAGAGTCAAATGAAAAATCGGCCAGCCTTCCCATCCCGCCGCCCCGCCCCGCCCCGCCCCGCCCCCGCCCCGCCCCCGCCCCGCTTCTTCCCCTCGTATTCCTCAGACAGCCAGGCCAGCAAGGGGCGGGCGGGCTGGTTGAGGTGGGGGCGGGGGTGGGGCGGGGCAGGGCGGGGCGGGGCGGGCAACAACAAGGGGCTCACCTCGCGGAGACACGCGGGCCTAAATCACGAGAATTCTCAAGCAATGTCTGAGGTGAGGCGCCCTACCGCCCTGAGGGTGCGCAGTGGCGCTCCTGGAAAAGGGCGAGCGAGCCCAGCTACTCTACGTGTTTTATTGGCGGAGCAAAATTAAAATTTTAACTTAAAATTTAAATGCTCATTGTTGGCTGAGCTAAATTGAAATTTCACTTGAAATTTAAATGCTCACTGTTGGCTGAGCTAAATTGAAATTTCAATTGAAATTTAAATGCTCATTGTTGGCTGGGCTAAATTTAATTTTAACTTTAAATTCAAAGGCTCAGCCCTTTTAGAAATGCACTAGGGGAGGCGGACGGGAAGCTGGCGTGAGGCATAAGAGTTGGAATGTGGCTGTGTCAAGTTAGTCAACTCACTGTAAAAAATATCTGTGTAAATTTACGACTTTTTTCGTTGATTGTGATTTACAAATGGAATTGTATCTTTACGATCGAAATCGAAAATTTACTTAAGCCTATTTGGGCTCGTTTAAGAATCACAAGTCAATACCAAGTGTCCTTACAAATTTGTAATTTTACAATTTGATATCGTAACTTTACGAAATTTCTCATGGAAAATTTTCCCGTAACTCTTACAAACATTTCTCACAGTGACTTAACGAAACTGGACGAATGAAACAGCGCTTTTTTTTTCGATTCAACACCCCGCAGGCCAATGCGGACGTACTTTTAGCCCAGCTTTACACGGTTTTAACGCCCGTCTACCTTGCAACTAACGTAACTCGTGACAGGGTTGGCATAGAGTATTAAATTAAATTTTTATTAAGTCAAATCATCGCAAATAATATTGCCCTTCTCTTCACTGCGCGGCGTCCTGCGCGCCAGTCAGCGTGTCTAGCCTGGCTGAAACTCACGACGCTATCAACTGCGAATTTATGGAGTCGTCTCGGAGGTCATGAGGTGTCCCCAGGAATATTGCATTTGGCACTATTTGGCACTATTTGGCCCCCTTTAATATTCTATGCCAACCCTGACTCGTGAGAGTTCATGTCGTATGTTGGGCACCCACCTGCGTGAAGAGCCAGGACGTGACAAGCGCCAGCCGAGTGTACTGGCCGTTGAACCGGTAGTGGTAGGCGTAGAACGTGAAGTGGTACAGGTAGAAGAACCTGGAAGGAAATCGCAATCGTTACACGGGGATACATGGCGATGACTCACGAGTGTGAACGCGTTGCACACTTGCAGGTATGCGAATTTTCACTCGTACCGGGTGTTTCTTTGAATGCGTAACAGTGTTGCGGGTTTGCCTGTCCCATTCGCCCGTAAGGCGCCATGGCCCCTGCAGCGCTGGAGAGTATGCAATCCCGCAACACTGTTACGCATTCACAGAAGCACCCGGTACACTTCACTGTGAATAATATCTTCGTGACGTTACATTTTTCGTAATTTGTGATTTACAAATGAAGTTGTATATTAACGATCGGTTTCTTAAATTTACGAAAGCCTATTTTGTCGATACCATACCAAGTGTCTTTTCAATTTCGTAATTTTATTACAAATTGATATCGTAACTTGACGACATTTTTAATGGGAAATTTTCCCGTAAAAACCCTTACAAACATTTCTTACAGTGTTGTCCCTTCCACTGTGAGAAATATTTGTAAGAGTTACGGGAAAATTTTCCATGAGAAATGTCGTAGAGTTACGATATCACATTGTAAAATTACAAAATTATAAGGACACGGTATCGACTAGTGATTCTTAAACGAGCACAAATAGGCTTTCGAAACTTTACGATTTGGATCGTACAGTTACAACACCGTTAGTAAATCACAAATTACGAAAAAAGTCGTAAATTTACATAGGTATTTTTCACAGTGATCAAGCGTGATAAAAAAAATCACACCTGAATTCGTTAAAGTGTACAAACGAAAATTAACACACTTTCAAGTGTGCTAAATTCAAATACACTTTTACAAGTGACAAACACAATGACACAATGGTATATTTGCCCAGCAGGACGGCGAGGGTTGGCATCGATGATAACGTCACAGTTACGCGGTCTTGCTGGACGGGCACCAATGACAGGTGAGGAAGGATGCTTCCTCCAGAAAGCGCGCGCAAGCAGGGTAGGGGTGACGAAGAGTCCCCTAAAGGGTCGGCACGGGCGGCAGGGCGGGGCGGGCGGGGCGGGGTGGGGCGGGGCGAGGTGGGGCGGACCACGCACGCACAGGGAATGGAATATATGATATAAAGGGATTTGCGACCGGGCTGGACACCTTTGTTGCGACACAAAAGGCGGCCACTCTGAACGCCCGGCGACGCGCGTCTTGTGTGTCTCTCTGAGAAAGAGAGAGGCTGGGGGACGAGGGCGAGCGGGGAGAGACCCTAGCGCCCCGCCCCGCCCCGCCCCGCCCCGCCCCGCGGTGGTGTCCATCACCTGGGTATATAGCGGCCCATTGGGCGCGCGTGGCTGGGCGGGGCGGGGTGGGGCGGGGTGAGGTAGGGCGGGGCGGGGTGGGGCGGGGCGGGGTGGGCACAGTAGCTCTGGCTCAGGCCCGGTCGAGCCTCCAGCCCAATGTGATTAGCATGGGGACCACACTCCCGGCCCGGCCCGGCCCTGCACAGCCCCCGCTGCTCTAAGGGCACTACTCATTGAGATTCGCGACGGGGCAAAGTCACTGCGGCGCCGCGCCACCGCGGGTCCAGCCAGCGTAGCGTGGGGCATACTGCAGCAGCGCCAGGCCGTCCTTGTCGCACTCGTGGGGGGCACCGCCAGGGCCAAGCCGGACATAGGGCGCCCCTGTGAGTGCGACAAGGACAGAGCGATCCTATCGAAATCAGTCGCCAGCCCAGCGCGCCGTGCTGTAGGGAACGCCATGGCATGGACCTCAACGCGCCGCAGGCCCGCCCTTCATCAGTCGCCCCGCCCCGCCCCGCCCCGCCCCGCCCCGCCCCGCCCCGCCCCGCCCCACCCCGCCCGATATGCAGGCCGCAGTCATGACATGCCTCTCGCAGCCACTCAGCGGCACGCGCAGTGTCTGCTTGCTCTCTCTCTCTCTCTCTCTCTCTCTCTCTCTCTCTCTCTCTCTCGCTCGCTCTCTCTCTCTCTCTCTCTCTCTCTCTCCCTCTCCCTCTCCCTCTCCCTCTCGCTCTCTCTCTCTCTCTCTCTCCCTCTCAAACACACAGACACACACTTGCAAGCCGAAATGGTTTGCGCTGTACGCCTCGGCCCGGGAAGTGATGGTAGCGGTGGTGTTGGTGGTGGTGGTGGTGGAGGATGAGGGGCAGATGGGGGTACGGGGAGGACGGGAGGGGGAGGAGGAGGAGGAGGAGGCGGCAGCGGTTGGAAACACATTAAATGGAAGCTGTGCAGAAAGCACCGGGGAGAGAGAGAGGGTGGGGCTTCGGTGAGGCTGAGCGGGGAGTTAATCTTGATGGGGGCGAGAGACCGAAGTCAACAAATGCTCCCCTAACCACCGGCGCTCAGCACCGAGCACGGCACAGCCAACATCCGATTCGTAACCAAGCCCTGCCCCGGACCCCGCGGGCGTGGCGGGGGGCGGCGGGGGGCGGCGGGGGGCGGCCTGGAAAGGGAGGGTGCTCCCCGTACGCCAACCTGCTGCAGCACGGCCACGAGATTGAGTTGGCTATTGGACGTTTGCCACGCCACGCCACGCCACGCCACGCCACGCCACGCCACGCCACACCACGCCACGCCACGCCACGCCACGCCGAGCGTGGGCGGGTAAAGGCACACGGCAGCCACACAGCCGCCGGGAGTCAGGGTGACAGGAAATAAAAATTTTGTTTCGTCAGAAAAGCCATTCAGTTCCGGATAGTGCAACTCGAGACGAGTCGAGCGCGCCTATCACGAGCTCTGTGACCGACGTTTGAGGCTATCAAGGTTTCAGTGACGAATTTTGGTACAAATTTCTGTAGCGCTTTAATTGCTGAGCTCGCGAAGCGAGCGAAGCCCATGGCGAGCCTAGAGAGCGGGGTCATGGAAGCGGTAACTCAGCGCAAGGAATTAATTTTTGTGGGCCGTTCGTTTATAAGAAATCATTTCAAACGCCAAATAATGCAAATGCGTCGATTCGACGTGTTTGTTTATCGTAGGGTTTTTTCACTCTTTTGGCTCTTATAGAACTAAGGATATAGTAAATAAAAAGTAAGCTGTTGCGGGTCTGTCTATCCGCAGGGGTGCGTGGGCCAGCCTGTATACTGTACTTCTGTCTAGGAGTTTTTCATTTCTAGTTATTGATAGTGGATGCACAGGGACTGCTTGATCTCTTGTTAAGGGTGGACTCTTGGGGGAGAAGTGGAAAGGGAAAAACTGGAAGGAAGAGGGCATTCGGTTAAGAGATATGCGAGGCACATGGGGAAGTACCGGGGAGAGGAGAGGGAGGGGGAGAGGAGAGGGGAAGGGGAGAGGAAAGGGAGGGGAGAAGAGAGAGGAGGGGGAGAAGAGAGGAGGAGGGGAGAGGAGAGGAGAGAGGAGAGGAGAGGGGAGAGGAGAGGAGAGGGAGAGGAGAGGAGAGGAGAGGAGAGGAGAGGAGAGGAGAGGAGAGGAGAGGAGAGGAGAGGAGAGGAGAGGAGAGGAGAGGAGAGGAGAGGAGAGGAGAGGAGAGAGCGTGGCCCAGGAGACCGAGGAGGCCGTCCTGAGCCCGGCCGCCCGACCCGGCCGCAGATAAATCAGACTGGTGTAGAATATCGAGGGGAGGAGTGACACATGAAACATGCATGGCTCGGCCCGGCTCGGCAGAGGGGGGGCGCCCCGCCCCGCCCCGCCCCACCCCGCCCCGCCCCGCCCTCCCCCGCACCATCTCAAGGCGCGCGCGGGCGGGCGACTTGCGAAGCGCAGGCCCAACGACATAAATTAAACAATTTGATTCTCCTCATTATACCTACTTGCACACACGAGACGCCTCTTTGACAACGACGTACACTGTTAAAATTATCAAAGGCACAGAGTTGACGCTCGTGTCTGCGGGTCCCGTTTGCTGAGCTACGTTACTTTACCGCCAGGCCGCAGCGCAGGCCGCTCTCGGGAGTGGGGTGCTCAACTGAGGTAATCATAGGTGTACACAGAGTTGGTACTTCCTGGTAATCTCTGGTAATACTTGGTACCCGTACCTAACGTCAGCTCTTTCCTCGGGGGCAGTGGTAGCCCCGCTGCCTACCGGGCAACAGTAATGGTAATCCGTGGTAATCCGTGGTAATCCGCGATAATCACTCGGTAATCCCTGGTAATGGAAATCCCTGCGTAATCCATGGTAATCCGAGATAATCACTCGGTAATCCCTGATAGTCTCGTAATATTCTGCAGCAGTCTCCAAGGTAATCCGTGGTATTGTTTGGTAATCCCTGATAATCCTTTAGTAGTCATTGGTAATTCTTGGTAATCTGTCGGTAATTCCAGGTAATCTTCTAGTAATACCTCGGTCTAATCCTTGGTAAGACTTTGGTTATCCATGGTAATTCCTGGTAATCAACTTTGCTCGGTAATCTGGCGCCGGGTACAAGATTTTAGGGAGCTGGACTGGCACCGCTCGGTCTCGCTACTCACTCACTCACCTCAGCCAGTGGCGCTTGGTGATCATGGTGTGGCTGCAGATGGCGTCGTACTGGTCAGCGGTCCACACGATCAGGATGATGTAGAAGGCGGTCTGCGTGTCGTTGAAGAACTCGGACATGATGGCCTCCATGCCTTTAAACAAGAAGGAAGAGGGTTAAAAAAAAAAAAAAAAAAAAACTACGAGGGAGGGGGCGGGGCGGAAAGAAAAGCCGGGGAAGTCCACGAGGCGAGGCGGGGCGGGGCGGGGCGGGGCGATTAGGGAAATGGTGGGTCCGCAGAGAGAGCGCGGCCCCGGGGGGAGCTGGGGACAGTGGCGCCCCTGCCCTGCGCCGTGGCGCCAGACCGCGCCGGGCCACGCCGCCACAGGCCATGGCGATTAGCAGGCCTGCTGGCCGGGCCAGGACAACAGGGTCATGATTCCTGCCCCCGCCCAGCCCCGCCCCTTCATTCCCTGATTAGTCGCTTCAGGCCGCCCGCTTGGCGGGGCGGGGCGGGGCGGGGCGGGGCGCGGCGAGGCGAGGCGGGGCGGGGCGAGGCGGGGCGGGGCGCGCCGCGGCGCCGCGAAGCACCGCAAAAGGGCCGCCCACACAAACCCGCAATCACGCCCAGATGAGAGGCTCCTCCCGGCCCGGCACGCAGACGGGCTGGACCGGGGCGGGGCGGGGCGGGGCGGGGCGGGGTGGGGTGGGGTGGGAATTGATGGGGTACCGCGGGTACAGTAGCCGCAGAAGGGCCCTTCTCCATCCGTATGGCGGCCCCCCCCCCCCCCCCTGGTGTCGAGGGGTCACCGATGAGGCTGCACTTGAATGAGGGTCCATGGTGCGAGCGGGCGCTGCCCCCCGCCGCCCCCTGCTGTTGGACCCAATGATCCCGGGATGTCCTTCCCCATGTAGCGCAGCGCGTGGCCCCTTGGCGGTCGCCACGGTGGAGGCCCCCCACCTCGCACACGGACGGTGCCTGAGAGCGTCGCCGACAGCGACGCCGGCGTCGACGGCAAGGGCGGAGGGCGAGGCCACGGGAGGGGTGCGGCCCTGTTTGCTTAGGGTTGGCTTGTTTGCTCTCAGGAAGAGGGTGGGGTAAGGCGGTGTGGGGTGGGGTTGGGTGGGGTGGGAGGGGAGGGGCGGGGCGGGGTGCGCGGGGATGGGGATGGCGTCTCAGGTCACGCTGGCGGTGTGGGGGGCCCTCTGCTGCCAGGGCGCCCCGCCCCGCCCCGCCCCGCCCCGCCTCGCCCCGCCTCCGCCGCGCCCCGTCCGTTCGGCCCGATCGGCCACTTCAGAGCTATAAAAACCTGAGAATGAGTTCTATGGACGTTGCAATAAGGTGGTGTGGCCGGGGCGTTCCGCCCCGCCCTCTGTGTTTCTTTCCGCGTGCCGCCCCGCCCCGCCCCGCCCCGCCCCGCCCCGCCCCACCCCGCCCCGGAGCCTCACTCGGGAGGGAATGCCGTCGATGCCAGCTGTGCCGGTGCCGCCTCCGCTTCGCTCTCCCTTCTTTTGCGTTTCCTCAACCCTCCGCTCTGCGGGTCCGAGAGGTTTCCCGCGGCCAGGCCGACGTAAGGCTTCATTTGATTGAGTGAAAAGGAGGAGGAAAAAGAGGAAAGAAAGGAGAGGGAGAGAGAGAGTAGAGGAGAGAAGAGAGAAGAGAGAGAGAGAGAGAGAGAGAGAGAGAGAGAGAGAGAGAGAGAGAGAGGGAGAGAGAGAGAGAGAGAGAGAGAGAGAGAGAGAGAGAGAGAGAGAGAGAGAGAGAGAGAGAGAGAGAGAGACAACAGCGGCAGAGCTGTGCACCAATGTGGGGACCAAGAGGAGGTAGGGTATGGGGAACAGAGAGACAGCACTACACGCGAAACTCACGCGTACGATATGGCACGGAAAATGAACACGTCATTCACTGTCAGAAAAAACTACAGTGAATCCCGTTACAGCCTTTGCTGTAGTTTCAGGTACAGTATTCACTGTACTTTTTAGCAGTCAATCCCGTACCCCCAAAAATAAAACGGTTGAAATGGAAAACCAATTATAGAATTAAATTCGTCTCGAAAAGACGAGCAAAAAATGTCAACACAAGTCATGGGTTTGGACTCGAAATGAAAATGTTCTAAGCGTAGGTTTTTAAGCGTACAGGATGGACTGTCAGAAAAGTACAGTGAATCCTGTACTTGAAGCTACAGACATTGCTGGCACGCAAATTAACAGGATTCACTGTAGTTTTTTCTCGCAGTGTTTCTTCGACGCACTGTATGCCTATGGACTTACCGACAAGAGCCAGGATGACGGTGAGCAGGGGCGCCGCGGGGAACGTGGCCGTCACGTTGAACTCGAACATCTGCAGAAGCTCGACTGCAACAAGGAGCAAAACCGTATCCTTCGTGAGAAGCGCGTAATATGATAAAAAGAGTGAAGCTAAATCCCTGCTCCCGGCAGCGGCTCCCCGCGGCGGCGGTGGACGCGCCCGGACCAGCTGTTCTGTCCCAGAGGACATGCCGTCCCCGCCCGCACAAAGAAGTACGCGGGGCTCTTGTGCTGTGCGCCGGGCGGGGCGGGGCGGGGCGGGGCGGGGCGGGACCGCGGCGGTGTTACGGGCGCGGCGTTCTCACCTCAATCGCAGCACAAAGCCTTTGACAGATTTCTGCACAGAGCCGTTCCCGGTTCCCTCCCACAGCAGCTGGATGTCCAGAGAGCGGCCCCGCCCCGCCCCGCCCCGCAACAGTGCCATACAAGGGCCGCTCGTGTACATCTTGATACAGCTTTTGTCCACGCTGCCCCCCCCTCCCCGCCGCGCTCCCCCCGATTCCCCGGGCTTCAAACACCCGCGGGGGCGGGGGCGGGGGTGGGGTGGGGGGCGGGGGTGGGGCGGGGGCAGCATGGAGCGACCCGCTATTGTTATTATTGCAATTGGGCCGTGCCGGGCGGGGCGGGGCGGGGCGGGGCGGGGCGGGGGCGGCCCGTCCGTCACCATGTACGCCCTGGTCGTTACGGGGCACGACGACGAGCCAAAAGCAAGAACAAAACCACCAACAACAAGAACAACGGCCGCCACACCCGTCGGACCCGAAACGGGAGGCAGGGGAGGGAAGTGCCTCCGCTCGCATTTTGAAACGCGCTATTCTCGTGTGTAAGTCTGTGACGGTGCGGGGCGGGGCGGGGCGGGGCGGGGCGGGGCGGGGCGGGGCTGGGACCGGCGGGCCATTTCACCGGGACTAAGGGGCACTTCGGCAAGCCATCGGCGTCTCGTCTGGATGTGTCGCCGCGCCCGCCCCGCTCGCGGTACTCATCAGGCGGAGGGGGGGGGGGGGCAGGGGCTCTCCGCGCCCAATTGGCAGACCGGAGTGGAGAAGCAGCTTTACGGCCAAAATCGGCGCTTTGATTGCCGCCCATGAGACGAGCCCGCGTGGAGCGCCCACACGCACGGATGACCTCGTGCACTGCTCCTGGAGGCGGCCTGGAGGCTGACAGGAGGCTGCCTGGAGCCGGACTGGAACCTAGCGAGAGGCTGTCTGGAGGCTGCCTGGAGCCCGACTGGAGGCTTGCTGGAGGCTAACAGGAGGCTGACAGGAGCCGGACAGGAGCCTGACAGGAGCCTAACAGGAGCATGACAGGAGCATGACAGTAGCCTGACTGGAGCCTGACTGGAGCCGTACTGGAGCCGTACTATAAATTAAGGCTGTCTGGAGGCTGCCCAAGCGCTAGGCCCTAGAAGAGGCTGACTGGAGGTTGTTTCGAGGCTGACTGGAGGCTACCTGCAGGCTGCCTGGAGTCATCGCAGGGCGGATTATAACCGCATAGGCGGGCTCAAGAAGTTACGCCTCGGCCTGGCCTGCAGGACGCACAAGCTCGAGCACGGACTGCACGCATTTGCTGTGTGTTTATTTTTTTCCCCCATCTCAATTTGTCTTTCCACTACGCCGCTCTCTCTCTCTCTCTCTCTCTCTCTCTCTCTCTCTCTCTCTCTCTCTCTCTCTCTCTCTCTCTCTCTCCCGCCTGGGCTCCAATAAACACGCAACGTCACGCCGCCAAATGAGAAGCAAAGTGTTTGGACTGAGTCATTTAGATGCATCAGCGTCGACGCGGGGCTTGGGGGTGGGGATTTGGACAACGCACCCCCGCGAGCGGAGCGGAGGGTGCAGGCGGGAGTGGCGGCGTGGGGCGGGGCGGGGCGGGGCGGGGCGGGGCGGGGCGGGGCGGGGCGGGGCGGGGCGGGGAGGGAGGCGCGACGCGCTGCGCTGCTGCGGTGCGGTGCGCGGCAGACAGGTAAGGCACGCGCTCTCTGGAGTGGAAACCTTCACGTGGTTAAATTAAGGCCCATTCAGGTTGAGAACCGCCCCCGCCCCTCCCTCCATCCCCGCTCGACCCGGTGCCCGCCCTGGCCCCCCGGAGCACCCCGCCCTTGCAAGAGGGCGGACAGGTCGCGGTGGGGCGGGGCGGGGCGGGGCGGGGCGGGGCGGGGCGTCCTCGGTACACACGCCACAACAAGGCCTCTGTGTGCAGACGGGCGTGCAGATTCAAACTGGCGGGCGACGGCGGTGGGCGGAGCGGAGCGGGGCGGGGCGGGGCGGGGCGGGGCGGGGCGGGGCGGGGGGGCGGGGCGGGGCGGGTTCGGGGCCAAGGGTTTGCGCGCGCGCTTAGTATATATATATATATAAATATCGCTGCTGCAAAAACACTCTCTTCTCATCACGAGCAATCAGTTTCTTTTTCATTTATTTCCTTCCTGCCATCCTTATTCCCGCCGGGCCGTGCGGAGGAGACTGCCAGCAGCCAGCCCAGGAGTAACGTCGCGCAAGAATTTGCTTCTCATGATTGGCCTGTTACCGATGGGCGGGGAGGGGAATGCCAGGCCAGCAATAAGGACCGCGTTGGAGCCCCTGACCTGTCCTGGCCCTGCTGCCCTGCTGGCCTGCGCGGCGGCGCGCGCCACGCTACAGGAGAAAGTCCTGGATTTCAAGGTCTTTTTCTGAAATTTGAGGGTATAAGAGGATAACTCCAAGGCTTTTCCTTGAACGTAATATGTTTTCAAGGGTACGCCTTGGAAATTTAGGGTGACGTACAAGGCAATTCCGTGTAGTACTTCAAGGGGTCTCCTTGGATGCCACGCCAAATTTCCGAGGCGAACCCGCTTGAAAACACATTACGTTCAAGGGAAAGCCCCGAAATTACCCTATAAGCCTTGAATTTCACAAAAAAAAAAATTAAAAAAAATCAAGACTTTTTCTTGACCGTGCGGGGTTCGGAAAATGTCGAGCAGGCCCATATAACCGAGAGTGAGACCGTCGGCCAGCACACCACCACGACCACCACGACCACCACGACCACCACGACCACCGCGACAGGACAGACTGCAGCCTCCGCAGCCGGGCGTGCGCGAGACAGGCGCAGGTGCGCGCAATGCGTATTCATACGCCCCTATTGCTGTATGTGCTTTACAAATCCCCAGCCCGCCCCACCAACCCCGCCCCGCCCCGCCCCGCCCCGCCCCGCCCCGCCCCGCCCCGCCCCGCCCCGCCCCGCCCCGCCACGGCCTGGCTCGCTCACGCTCCATTCGTGAGGACTGGCCAAACAAAACCCGGCGTAGTGATCAATCTCTATCGGCCTGCGTGCCCGCCGCCCCGCCCCGCCCCGCCCCGCAGCAGTAGCAGCAGCCTAGTATCTCTGCGCCCCGCCCTTCCCCACCCCGCCCCGCCCCGCCCCGCCCCGCACAAGCTGTTCCCAGAAATAATATCGCGGCAACTGGACCGGACACATTACTCGCGGTGCTGCGTCCGTCCCGTCCCCGCCGCGCCGCGCCGCGCACTGCGCAGGCCAGAGAGGGAATAACACGCCATGAGGTAAGATTCCATCGTGAAACCGCCGCCGCCGCCGCACCCAAGTGAGTGAATGTGGCACACTTGTGGGTGCCGAAAAAAAAATCAACATTTCACACTTTATTGTTTCACACTAGGATTTTACGCAACCATAATTACACTGCTAAACCAAGTGTACAACTGCTCAACACGAAAATAATTTCACCAATATCGACAACATCTTGTCAATAATTTTGACAAACTAAGATTCATTGGAAAGCTACGATTGCACTGAATTTTCGTTACCTTATGACCCTTATGGCCAAAAATACTTTTTGTAAAAAAAAATTAATTAGTAACACATATTATTTTCGGTAAAAATGAAGACTGTTTAAATGATTTCGGGTCATAAGGTAACGAAAATTCATTGCAATCTCGGTTTTCAAATGAACCCCAGTTTGTTATACAGTAAATACTCTTACCGATAAAGAGATATTGCTGAAAGCGTGAAATTATTTTCGCTTATGTGAGCACGCCCTGCTCTCTGGTGATGTGCTCACGCTCAGACCTGTACTGATTTTTTCCTTAGTGAACACCTACGTTTTTATGCAGCAGGATTACTGACTAATTCGTTAGTTATTCCGTACAGTTTTGTAAGTTACTTACTGATAAAAGAAGAAATTGTCATTAATGTAAAAAGGAATTAGTGCGTACAACTGATGACAAAAGTTGTCAGTAGCTTAAAAAGGTTTTTACGCAACAGGAATACTGACAAAGGGGTCCGAAAAATCAGTAACGGGCTGAGAGTGCTGCTACACGCAAAAAACAAAAATCGCTCAGCTGATATTAGATGTGAAAAATTAGCACGACGTCTAAAAACTTAAGACAGCAGAAAAATTAATAGGAGGGTAGCTAGAAAATAATCGCCGAAGCTTAAAAATTAGCTGCGCCTATAAGGCTAACAAATTAGTTCACCTGCTTATTTTTTCGATCAGACGCGAATTATTTTTTAGCAGATGATACCTTTAGTTTAAAACATACACAGAACAGTAAGTACAAGTCACTAAGGTGTCAGCTAGCTTGTACTCTCGAGTCCAGAAACCAAGCGCGTAACCTTACAATAATATAGCGCGGCGCTGCATGGGGGGAATAGTGGCTGGCTGAGTGAAGCGCAGCCAGCGCGGAACACTGACACCTCCTCCCCGCGCGCAGCGTGTAACACTAACAACTCCTCCCCGCCCGCGACAGCGACCGCTTCGGTCCGCCACGCCGGGCGGGCCAGGCAACAATACTGGGCACCTGCGCGGAACACTGACATCTCCTCCCCGCACGCAGCGTGTAACACTAACAGCTCCTCCCCGCCAGCGACCGCTAAGGTCCGCCACGCCGCCGCCGCCGGCTCTCCTAACAAAGCCGGCGCATACACAACAAAATGTATCATCTGCTTTCAATTCCGATCTGGATTGAGATTTTTGAGTGTACGCCCGGCCCGCGCCTCATGTGCGCCTCTCTGAGTCCTCAGAACTCCAGCTCATAAGCCTCGTCTCCTCCCCCTTACCGGAGCCGGATGTCGCATCGTCTAGACTCTAGGAGTCTTTTCCAGCGAGACGGACGCCGTGCGGGCCAGGGCGCATCGTCTAGACTCTAGGAGTCTTCTCCAGCGAGACGGACGCCGTGCGGGCCAGGGCGCATCGTCTAGACTCTAGGAGTCAGTTCCAGCGAGACGGACGCCGTGCGGGCCAGGGCGCATCGTCTAGACTCTAGGAGTCTTTTCCAGCGAGGCGGACGCCGTGCGGGCCAGGGCGCATCGTCTAGACTCTAGGAGTCTTTTCCAGCGAGGCGGACGCCGTGCGGGCCAGGGCGCATCGTCTAGACTCTAGGAGTCTTTTCCAGCGAGGCGGACGCCGTGCGGGCGCTGGCCGGGCCGCCCTGCCTGTGCCTGCCCGTGGGGCTCATCACCGGCCCTGATGAGCGGTTGCCCGCCCCGCCCCGCCCCGCCCCGCCCCGCCCCGCCCCGTCCACGCGCCGCCACGCCACGCTCATGGCGACCCATGGTAATAACACCCGACAAGCAGCAGTAACGAGCGCCCAGCCGAGCGGGGCGGGGCGGGGCGCGCCCTATCATAGTGCGGGGGTGGCGCGGCCGGGGGCGGGGCGGGGCGCGGCGGGGCGGAGCAGGGGAAGGAGAGGACACGCGCTCCAGTGAAGGGGAAAAAGTGAAAGAAGAAACACAACACGCGGCCCGGGCCGAGCCGGCGGGGAACGGCGGGGGGCGCGGCGGGGCGCGGCGGGGCGGGGGGGGGGTCGGGGCTCCCTGGTCTGCGCCTGCGACAGCCCCCGCCCCGCCCCGCCCCGCCCCCTCCTGCTGCTATGGAACGACTCCCCCGGCGATGCGCGCGCCCCCTACATCGCCACCGCTGGGGTGGGGGGATGCCCGGCCCCGGCCCCGGCCCCGGCCCGGCCGCCGGGTCGGGCTCATGGCGTTTGCCGGTCGCGCTATGACCCAATTACTGATGAGCCTAATAAAGCCCTTGTCATCAATTTGCGTGCGCGCCGGGCGGCGGGGCGGGGCGGGGCGGGGCGGGGCGGGGCGGGGCGGGGCGGGGCGGGGCGGGGCAGCGGCTGAGTCCAGCGGCGGGCCGGTCGCCCGCCGCCTGGCCCCGGGCGGGGCGGGGAGGACAGAGAAGTCTCCCCGACTGGACTGGGCGCAGCACACTCGAAATGCTTTTCTGCTTTGTTCTCGGCAGAGATCATGCCTCCCCTCCCCTCCCTCCCACCGTACCTCCCCTTGGCGAAACTCCTGCCCCACCACGCCGGGCAGCACTACGGCCGAACTTGATTTTGCGCGCTGTTTGGAGGGAGGAGTGGGGGGGGGGGGGCCTTCACTGCTATGGAGTTTTAGTTCAAGTGGTCACGAAAGTTTGGACGAGTATACAGAAGACCGGAAGGCGGCACAAAGCAGCAGAGAAAGAGAGAGGGGTAGAGAGGGCTGAGAGAGGAAGGAGGGAGAGAGAGAGAGAGAGAGAGGAGAGAGAGAGAGAGAGAGAGAGAGAGAGAGAGAGAGAGAGAGAGAGAGAGAGAGAGAGAGAGAGAGAGAGAGAGAGAGAGAGAGAGAGGGGGGGGCGGGGGGTCCAAGGGAGGTCTTGGCAGTGGTCAATTGGTTATAGGGACTGTGCGATACATCCCGAGTGCTCCTCGAGACAGGGGCCGGGAGACCTGCGTGAGGCTATGCTCACAGGGCTGTTGTGTCCCGGGAAGAGGGCTTGCTCCGGAGAGCTCTACAACGAAGAAGCCTCCACGCAGGCTCTGGCGATTTCCTCATAAGCCTTGCCGCCTGCAGAGTAGTGTGAGTGTCGCACATGAAGGTGTCACTGTGAAAAATATGTTCGCACATGTACGATTTTTTTTGGTAATTCGAATTACCATGATGATCATCATTTACAAAGTGTGTCGTACACGTACAACCACCCACTCTTGCTCGTCACTCGATGCTAAGTCCTCGATACGCACTACTCGTACTCAATCTTGAAGAATAATTGTACGACATCTTCCATGGAAAATTTTCTTGAGCCCGGTACGACAATTTTTGACAGCGTGTGTGAGTTTCCGTTCGCACATTTGTCACGTCGAGTTTAAGAGATTTCTAGGAACATTCACACCTTTACTTGTCGATAGCTATGTATCTCTCACACACAGCTGTGACTGTGATGCGATATTCAGACACTTTGCGATTCCGGTACAAAATATATTTTTGATATTACGTGCGCTGTTTCGCGGCACCTAATTTCACTCAATTCTAGGGATCGAGGCGGCCGTGGAGGCGGGGCGGGGCGGGTGAGGCGGGACGAGGCGGGACGAGGCGGGGCGGGGTGGGGCAGCGCGCCCAGCGGCGCAGTCGATCTGAGCTGTTTGTGGTGCAAGTGGCGGGGGACGGCAGGGTTTCGAAAGGCTTCATTCCGCACTGCCTCGCGCCGCAGCATGCCACGCCGTCCCGCCGCGGCGGGGCTTCCAAATTAATGTTCTACGCTTGCCCCGCCCCGCCCCGCCCCGCCCCACCCCGCCCCGCCCCGCCCCGCCCCACTCCGCCAAGCCGGTTTAACAGGGGGTAAGGGGTGAGCAGGGGCTGGAGAAGGCGCGCTAAGAAGGGCGCTACACGCGGCTAACGCGGCCGCCGCGCCACCCGGTTTCTGGCAGTGTACCTCTAATAGGACCGTCCATAAATTATGTCGCGGGTCCGTAGTATTCCTTCAAAGATTCGAAGGGCTAAAGGGGGTCGAACGTCCCGCTGGCGGGGCGGGGCCGGGCGGGGGCGGGGACGCGCTGCAAGAAGAGGCCAGCCCCACCCCGCCCCGCCTTGCCCCGCCCCGCCCCGCCCCGCTATGAATTCTTGCCTAATTTCCTAAGTGTGTCGGAGCTAAGTCCCCTTACGGCCCGGGCCCGGCCTACGGCCCCGGACGTGACAGAGCAGAGGCCGAGGCCAGCCCCGGCCAGCGGCCGTGCCAGGACCGCGCGGGGGCGGGGCGGGCCTCGCCCAGGGCTGCCAAATTGGGCTGCTCAGCTTTTAATCCGCGTGTACAGGGCGGGGCGGGGCGGGGCGCGGCCCGATATCGCCGTAATGGAAAAGACGCTGTTGTGACTGACTGAGAAATTGAGCCAGAAAAGGAACAATTAGTCTCTGAATGACGGGCCGTCATAAGCCGCGCTGAAGGGCGGCGCGGGGCGGGGCGGGGCGGGGCGGAAACACCATTTAAGATCGCGACTCGCCCGACTCGCGCTTCAGCCTTCGATAACGGTGTCAACTATTATATTTATCGAGGAGGAGAAGTGGAAAGCTACTCGGGATCTGGTGCGCACGGCGGGTCCCAGCCGGGCCGGATCAGAATGAGGAGATATCCGGGACGGTTCGGTCCGGGCCGGCGGCAGCTCAGGACAGCACGCGACACACACGCGCGCACACACACACACACGCACACTCAGACCACCAATAAACTCCGCCCACATGAGAAAACACCACCAATGTTTCTCTTTTTTTCCCCTCTCTATTTTTTCCCCTCTTCTTTCCTCCTTGGAGGACGCAAGGGGAGCGCAGAGTAGCGGGGCGGGGCGGGGCGCCCAAGCCGGCCCAGGCACACGGCACGGTCGGAGGCCCCTTTCGGCACCTTGCCCCGAGGTGGGGCGAGCGGCCCGTAGGAGCAGAGGCGTGGGGGTTGGGGTGGGGTGGGGTGGGGTGGGGTGCGGCAGCCACACCGTCACACCCTGTCCACCGCCCCGCCCCACCACGCCCATCTATCGCTGCTCTGGCTGTTTGTGTAACATGACACTTAATTGAAAAGTGTGCGAGCGAGCAAACGTCCGAGGCACGTCGCCGTCGTCGGTCCTTGCCAAGAGCGACGTCCCCGCCCCGCCCCGCCCCGTCCCGCCCCGCCCCAACCTAGAGGGGCCGCCTCTGGATCGCTTACCACGACGGGGACCTCCACAAATCCTCCGCCATCGACACGCCCGTCAAGCCCGTCCAAAAATTTGGGCCGCGGTCACCTAAACCCCTGTATTAATGTCGTACACGTGTAGGTGTATGAATTACCCGAACTACTATTTGTGCACTTGAAAAAGTAAAACTGCGGCAACTCCTCGAAACTTATTCGAAACTTACTTGAAAGTACAAGACTCAATGGAAATTCACACACACCTACAAGTGCGAAACATTGACACACACGAGGGGGAAACAAGTCTGAATTTTGGGGGTGCAGTGCAAATGTCGTGAAATTTTCTGAATTTTTCTTGAGTTTTGGCCAATTTTTGCGTAGATTTTTCCTGATTTTTTTCTGAATTTTTGTACTTTTCCCCCCGGACACACTCGTGGGTTTGAAGCCGCGCCGTCGCGAGTAAGAGAAGACCATACTTACTGATGAAGACGAAGATCTGGTGATGGGAGTAGCGCAGCAGCATGGACGTGGACACGGTCTGCAACAGATGAGTCATCATGAGACGCAAATCGCGCACGCACAGCGGGGCGGGCGGGGCGGGCGGGGCGGGGCGGGGCGGGGCGGGGCGGGGCGGGGCGGGGCGGAACAGGAAGAGTGAACGTCGGGGGAGGGAGGAGAGGGGGGAGAGTCAGTCTGGACCGCATACAATTCATCACCCTTCAGCGCCGGCCAGCCAACGGGGCGGGGCGGGGCGGGGCGGGGCGGGGCGGGGCGGGGCGGAGCGCGGCAGCGTGGCGTCACGACCCCCAGATCATCTGAATCTGATCGCATATTATTTGACCAGCATTTCGCTCCTCCATCATCGGACAGTTTGCCCAGCGATACCACACTGTAAAAAAAATTGTTGTAAATTTACAACAAATTTCTTGCTAAGTTTTGTGATGGGTCATGTTGTTGCACAACAAACTCTTTTGTTTATGTACCAAAATTATTGTAAAATTACAACAAGTTATGTTTGGCAACAACTGTAGCGTCGTAACTGGACAGAATTTTTGTACAGTAACAAATTTTGTTGTGAAATAACATCACATATTTGTTTTAAACAAAAATGACTTCGTTGTTTTTAAACAAACTCTGTCATCACTAAAAAGTTTGTAATTCAACAACTATTTTTTACAGTGCATGAAAGTGGTGCGTGGTGCACCCCTCCCCTCCCCACCCTTTTCTACACTCTGACAAAATCGATATAATTTTTTTTTAACATTAATGTGTTTTTGTTTTTTTTAAGTAATCAGATTACAATTTTTTCCAACACAAATGTAAAAAACTTTCCGTCTTGACCAGTTATAAATATTTTATATCTTGATAAAAATTTGGTAAAACTCAAATTTGGTAAAACTCAGATGAGTTGTGGTAGACCGTTGCTAATAACCTAAAAACAGATATTTTGATACTTGGCGAGGGGGAATTCACCTCCGTAATACACTGTACACCTGATCTATGTATTACGCCGTAATACACGTAATGTAATACCGGAAAACACGAGAATATGCTCTAAAGTGATTAAATCTTGTGAGTAATACAGGTGTAATACAGGTGTAATACCGAGTAGTCTGTACACGATTTTCCGATGTGAATTCCCCCTCGATACTTGGCTTTGTAGCTTTTCTCAGAGTGTAGCGCAGTGCACATGCGCGTCCGGACCAGGCCGGGCCGGGCCGGGGACAGGCCGGGGAGCGGACAGCCAGCAGGGGGAGACTCCACAGCCGGAGGGGAACAAGAAGGAGCGACCAGCTGACCGGGACAGACATATTCATGGGTATAATGCAGCCACAGGCCCCAAACCGGGCTCAGAGCGTCTCCAGCTCCAAAATAAAAATTTACAAAAATTTACAGAGGACAAGCAAAAAAAGAAACTTCGCTCAGTACCTGTTATTTATTTTGCCCAGACGCGAGTTATTTTTCTGCGCGTAACCGGTAGCCGGTAAGAAAAAGTGCGATGCAAGAACGAATCAAGAGAGAGAGAGAGGGGGGGAGGGGGGCGCCCCCTTCCCCTTACGCCCCGCGGGCCTAATTGAAAGTCAAACAGATCGAGGCACTGCGTTTCCTATGGACCATATGGAACGCGAGGTCAAGCGGGTGCGGCGCGGCAGGCCCCCGCGGCCGTGGGCCCCCGCCAGCAGCACCGCACCGCGTTCGAGGCAGAATGGAAAAAAATATAAAGAAAGATAAAGGAGGAATAAAAAAAAAAGGATGTAAGAAAAATCTCTTGGTGAAGTTTGACAGCGGGGCGGGGAGGGGCGCGAGCGCTGGCCGGATAGGTCTTTCGCCCTTCCGTCCAGTTTTGTACGCACCTCATCAGTGCGGGGGGGATACTACGGTGTGTATACGGACGGTAATGAGGGACGGGGGAGGAGAAGGGGGACGACCAGCCGGGCGGGGCGGGGCGGGGCGGGCGGGGCGGGGGCGGGGCGGGGCGGGGCGGGGCGGGGCGGGGCGGCAGTCCCTTCCGCTCTGGTGACTCTCCACTCCACTGACGCCAAACGCAGGCTGGGCTGACGCAGTCCCAAGTCAGATTTTATCAATGTGATGACCCGGCACACAAAGCCCCGCCCTGCCCCGCCCCGCCCCGCCCTCGTATAAACAGGGCCCGGCCGGCCCGCCCAAGACCAGACCGGGAATAGCTTAGGCAAAACCGGCGCGAGCCGACGCGCCTCCCCGCCCCGCCCCGCCCCGTCGCGGCCCGCCGGAGCAGCGCGTGCGCCCAGCGCGTTGCCTACCCTGCACTTTCCACGCGTCAGCGCTGCACACCAGCTGAGACGCAACGCGGGCGTGCGGGTAGGCAACGCGCACGCGCAGGTGTCCGGCGCGTTGCCTACTCTGTACCCAGCAGGCGTCAGCGTCAGCGCTGCACACCAGCTGAGAGGCAGAGCGGGCGTGCGGGTAGGCAACGCGCACGCGCAAGTGTCCAGCGCGTTGCCTACCCTGCTCTACTCGGGCGCCAGTGCTGCACCGGGAGGGAGAAGAAGTGGCAGCAGGCCAGGCTGAATTCCCGCGCCCCCGGCGATAAAGTGAGAGTTAAGTAACCTGCGGAGTGCCGCCAGCTGAGCGGGAGAATTCACGCGGTCAAGTGACGTAGGGAAACCGCGTGAAACCAGCGCCGTATGGACGGCGCCAGGCGGTAACCCGCCGCGAGGCGAAACAGCAGGGCGCCGGCGGAGGGCGGGGCGGGGCGGGGCGGGGCGGGGCGGGGCTGGGCGGGGCGGGGCGGGGCGGGCCGGGGCACGCCGGGGGCAAAGGGCGCGGGGAGGGCAGCCGGCCGGGGTGGCGCCGGCGTGACGGGACGCCACCCCGGCAACAGCACCCCCGCACTACCCCCCCCCCCCCCACCCCACCCCTCTGCCATGCCCTCTGTGAAGCCCAGGCTCGGCCCCTGCTTCTCCGCGCCGGGAGCCTTCCGCCCCGCCCGTCTCAATACGCTTGTACTACACACGCCGAGGGGGAAACAACTCTAAAATTTTTGTACACCTAGTAATTCAGAAAAATTCAAAAAAATTCAAAAAAATTCAGAAAAATTCAGAAAAATTTCACAAAAATTCATAAAAATTCAGAAAAATTCACAAAAATTCACAAAAATTCACAAGAATTCACAAAAATTCTCAAAAATTTAGGAAAAATTCAAGCAAAAATTCAATAAAAATTCACAAAAATTTACCAAAATTCACAAAAATTCACGACATTTGTACACCAAAATTCAGAGTTGTTTCCCCCTCGACACACGCACGCATGCACGCGCGCCAACATATTTGCTAGTCAAAGTTTGTGGGGGGCAGAATACTTACAAAGACAAGCATCACGAAGAGGGCGGCAAAGTAGGATGTGTGAGCCATCCACATCGTCACGAAGCGGTAGTGCTCACCCGTTACAACATTCCTGAGGAAAGAAAGAAAGAAAAAAAAAGATTTGGTTTTGATGTTTACATTGAGAGTCGGGTTTTGTGGGATAAAGTAAAGTTGAGAGGAGTAATTATGATGCCACATATCATATCATACCTTAAGTAACCTTTGTTGTCTTCAGTTTCTGCCAAGTTCTTAATAGAAGCCATCAGCACATCATCATATCCAAGAAATTCTTTCAAGATGAACCGTAAGAACCAATCGCCAAAGCATTTGTCTTTGTTTGGGTCAAGAGCAACAATTTTCACAGGTATGTTTAGCAGTTTACGTTTTTCAGCCCCAAGGCGCAAATACCCATATTCCAAAGAATACTCCACGATGTAAATATCTTCAGGCCATACTGCAAAAGTAAGATTTTTTTCAATGGGTAAATTTACAAACCTCTAGGAAAACCTGTACAGGGCCGTCGCTGGGGGAGGGGGGGGGGGCTATCACACTGATTTAAATGCTGAAATGAATATATAGAGCGGTTGCGGTTAGCAATCGAAACTGACGGCGCGGCGGGGTGGGCGGTGGAGGGAGCGGGGAAATTAAAATTTAAAAAAAGAAAAGAAAAAAAAAGTATTTTGATTATTTCTAGCCCACTTATTCACGAAAATCACGCAGGTGTGACGGTCCCGGGCATCTGAACGGTATAAAACCCTTTACGGTATAGGCAGAGCGAACAACGAGTAAGTTATCCGCCCCCCCTCCCCCCTCAGCGGAGAGACAGGTCGACGGCCCTGAACCTATACAACTTGAAACATACCAGCTCGCACAAGTTTTTCAACATCAGATTTTAAGGACTTCTCAGCTTCTTCATCAATAATGGTTTTATTATCAGAAATTATACCCTAAAAAAAATGTCAAAAAAATGTCAGTTGTAAGAATAAACTTTCAGTATTTTAATTTCCAGGCGACTTTAGTTTTCAAATTACCTCAACATTTAGGGATAAAAGCTCGGGTTCTAGATCCTGCACCTCACCAATTGTTTCAGGATCAATCTGAGTAAGAAAACAAAAAAACCCACAGTTATACTATAATGTAAAAATTTTGTTACAAAATAAAAGCTTTATGAGAATATACCTCCTGTGTGCTACTGCTCTCATCTAGTTTTGAACCATCAGACACCTCTGACCCGTCTGCAACAACATAACATAAACATTAGACACAAAAACTATTTTTAAGGCAGCATGCATAAGTGACGTTGAATACCATTGGCTCCGGTAGTTGAATGCTCCTGTGTAGTTTCATTTTCAAATAACATTTGCAACCCTTCAGTATTACTTGGGGTAGCTTCATTCTCACCATCATTTAAAGGAACATCTGTATCACTTGCAAGATCTGAGTTTCTTTCTTCTCCTACTTCAGACGTAGAAGGTTCTATCATAAAACTGTAAGATAAGATTTAAAAATGTGATTAGTAATATTTAAACAGAATAAATGTAGCAACATAAGATAGATAAATAATAGATAGATAGATAGAATCATGGAGATCCATGCAGTGGTCTTGTCAAGCATCTACATCAACTAAGGTAGGCCAGACTGAGAACTGCTGAATTCTACAAACTTTAAAAAATTTGAAATAGATAAGCACCCAAAGCCACTTTACATCTAATCGGAAACAGAAAACTTCACAAAACAGAACCCTGCTATGATATAAGGAGAGGGAAATAGAGAAAACTTCACAAACAAATTTGTGAGCTACAAATACCTAAGGCAACGCGTAAGAACATGCAGGAAACATACTAAAGACAAATGTGCTATTCGATAAATAGGAGGGTTATAAAAAAAAAAGGGAAGTAGCTTAAAGCTTTTATTTCTACTACAAATAAAAAATAAATTCTGCCTTTAAAAAGAATTAGTTAATGAAAGGTACCTGATTGGATTCCATACATAATAGCTGAATGGAAGTGCTCTGAATACTGTCAAACTAAACAAGGAAAGAAAAGAAGTATGAGAGAAAAGACACACTATTATACTCAGCATCAACTTGGTAATTTCTTTCCTATCAAGATATGACACAATCATATTTTTTTTTATCAATTACTTGTAAAGGTAGTGTTCATTTTTAGATAAAGCAGGAAAAAGTAAGTAAAACCACCACAGAACAGCTGTCACCAAAATCCAAAAGCATTAGGTGATAGATAATCCTAACCGACATAAATGCAAGTAGCTGAAAATATGTCAAGGTATATTATTCTTAACAAAAAATTTTGAAACAAAGAAAAAACTTCCATTTTTAGTTTTAAATTATAGTGAAACCTGGATAGTGGACACACCTCCTTATGACATAACTTTTCCAAGGACCCAAGTCATATTTGTTATATTAAAGAACCTTCTTATAAAGAATACCTGAATATAACATATTAAGACCTGGAACACAAGCAATTCTTACTATTCAGATTTCACTGTATTTTCTCAAGAATGGTCATCAGTATTACACTGGATCCATATAAGGCACTGAGCAGGAAGGTTACACAAGCTTGACGAAATTCATGAAAAGATCAGGATGAATATTTCATTCGATGTACAATAGGAAACATTTAATTGACATATAGAGAAGTTCTCATAAAACAAGCAAAAATTTGGTCGCAGTCATTTTACTTCTAGAGTACAAAAGGTGATAGTAACCCACAGTGCCATAATCAACCTAATTTTTCACTTACCCATCTCTTGTAAGTAGACCTAGTACAGTGCTAATGTCTTCAACACGTTCTTGTCGTAACCTTTCCTCCTTTGCATAAGATTTTTCAACTGTGTAGTCATCTGAAACACCCCCTCTGACAATTTCTACTCTTAATATGCCGTCTCGAGGCCAGTCATTTCGGATATGCTCAAGGCAGTTGGTTGGTGTTCTTGAAAATGCAATGTGAATATAGATCAAAACAAAAAGTGATCCAAGAGCCTGAAAGAGAAATTTACTGATAACTTTTGAAAATTTTACTGTCAGAATTGTACTTTTTAAAAAATGTATAACTTACCAATAATAAGAAAAAGAATTCCAGAATTCTTCTGACATGTCTAGGAAATGTTCTAGCATATAAGAGGGCAGCCTTTACAAATAGGGTATAAAACAATTGGTTTCGCACAGTTATAAGTGCATTAGTAGTGTTTGTATTATTATTGCGGGCTCTATTGTTGTTATTGTTGTTGTTATTATTTGCTCTAGGTCTTTCCATGATAGGTGTAATATTTCTAAGCCTCAGCTGAGGGCGAGCTTCACCAGCACTACTTGCAGAAGGATTTAGGTCAATCGGCACCGATTGCCCACTTGGCACTGCTTGTGCTGTCTGCAGCAGTTCAGTAACACTGACAGTGTTGTTAGTAATGTGCCGAATCAAAGCATTTGCATCTTCCTCTGTAGTTCTAATGCGTAAAATTGCTATTGACCCTGTAGGAAGAATAGGTCTAGAGGAAACACTTGGGTTTGATATGATAGCTGAAGATGTCTGCTGAGACGTAGAAGGGTTGGCAGAAGCTTCAGTTTCTTCTTGATGCTGCGATTGTAAAAAGTTTGTACCATTAGGTTGAGAAGGTTCGCTTGTCTCGTCAGGAATGTTTGATACTACACTCTGATTAGACTCTTCAACACCAATCGTTATAGCATTATTAATATCAGGAGTTTGTGAGACTTCTGGAGTAAAGTTGGAAGGTCCTGGATGTGCCACAGCCACAGGTTGACTAGTACTAATATCTTCTGAATTCAGTGCTTGAGTACTGTTGTTATCTGCACCTCTACCAGCATCACCCGTGTCCTCTCCACGCAGCATACCGTTTCTTTACAATTCCTCCATCTTTGAGCAATCATAATCACATTTTTTTTCGTAGGTTAGAAATATTGCTTTTATTCCCAGTTGACCTTTTATTAGGATTGCCTGCAACAGCCAAGTAGAGACACTTTAGATAAAACAGAATTTCACAATCTAAAACACCAAATGTAATGAATTGTTATTAAATTACTTTATTGTTATGTTGCAACAAAAACGACACCATACGAAAGGAAAACTACACAGAATTGTTGTAATGATCTAGAACTAGGGTACACAGTGTACTAAAAATGTAGTTTTGAAATTTACTGAGAAGCCATGTAAGACAAATTATACTCAAAGATAATGTGTGAAGGCAGCAGATTTTAAAATGTTACAAAATTTGTTCCATCAAAACAAAATTTAAGAGGAAAAGTGGAAAATAAACAGTAACTTAAAATAAAACTATAGGTTACTGAAGATATATCATGATAGGAAAAAAACAGATGTTGAATGCACTAGACTTTTTCAAATTTTTCCACTTCTTGTTATTTGATAAAGAGAAACGTTTCCTGAACGGAAAACACATACGTAAGATATTTCCAGCTGACACAAATGACGTTATTATGAAAGCCTACGAAAATGCCTAACCTAACTTCCAAACTGAAATATGCTGTGTCGTTCTCAATGGTCAAACTATCCAGGGCATGAGCAGATTATTGACTCACCTCAGTCTCCGCACATAAATTCACCCCGACAAATTTCGAGGCAAGGACAACCCGGCGCAGTTAAGTCCCTAGAAGAAAACGGTTTGCATCAATTTACAGAAAGCAAGTCAACATATTCGCCATTGTTTTTCTAGCCTTCTGCTAGACTTCTCGCTGGTGCGGCGATCGGGAGGTTGCGGCCAGAGCCGGCCAGTGGCGCGCGATTCAAACGCCCGCTCGTAACCGGACCAGAACGGCCCTCCCGCTCCGCTAAACGCCCCAGCCGTGTAGTACAGACGCGGGTTCGGACTTTGCGAAAAGGCAGGGCGACGGTGACCAGCTGAGGGTCCGGTCCGCTCCGCTCCGCGCGCGCTCACCGCGCCGAGGTCAGCAGCAGCATGAGAAGTGTAAAGTCTGATAAACACACACCTGTCCGACGCGGCGTCGCGTCGCGCCGCGCGTCACTGTGGCGGCGGCTCGCAGAAAGGTGAGACTCATGCTCGCTGTTCGGCGCGGCGTGCCGATCAGCTGGCTGCCGCAGGCCCCCCAGTGAGAAGTGAAATATCAGACCGATATCAGGTATCAGAAATGTGTCAGTTTCATCATTACCATATTTTTATCGATCTGATGCGAAAACCGACAAATTTCTGATGTGTGATATCGTTTCGATATCGGTCTGGTGTTTCATTTCTCACTGTGCCGGGCCCGGGCCGGGCGACTTCTTTGGGCCGGTTCGGCCGAAGGGGTTGAGACTCAGACGGTTATGCGCTCAAGTAACTCTGATAAGGGTCAATGCTCCGCAGGAGAAGCGGGCTCACGACGGTTCGGGCATACTTAAAGCGCGAGCGCAGAGGACTGGCGGCGGCGTTAAGACGCAGACGATTACATTGTCATTTCAAAGGTGTACCAGGAGAGTACGACAAAGGTGTATGCTGCAGAAAACAGCAGCTTAAGCCTCCTCCTGAACACACAAGTTTGGGTCGTACCCTCACCTTTGCATACACGCCCCGAAAAATGGTTTCTCGACCCAAGAGTGAAATATTCTAAAAGTAATAAAATAACATTTTATTGCATTGAGAGCAAATTGACTTGCTTTTAGGCAAATACGCTCGATCCAAGTCCCCAATACACTATGATCCAAGCCCCATAAGCTGTCAGTTGCCGCAGTCTGAGAACACCGGTGCTGTATGAGCACTGACATCCTATGCGACTTCAAAGGTGCCCATGTGCCCATGAGTAAGCAATCCCGCAACACTGTTACGCATTTAAAGAAACACCCGGTACGCCCAGGAGGAGACTTGAGTCGCTCTGTTTTCTGTGTAGCAACACCTTTCTCGTACTCTCCTGGTACACTTTTGAGATGACATTTTATACGTTCGGAAGTATAACTTAGGCAAGGGCCAATGCTCCGCGGGTGAACCCAAGTTCAGGTTGAGGACGGTGCGGGACGTCCGGTGCACGGCCGCAGCGCAAGCGCGGCGCGGCGAGAGCGCGTGGTGGGAATTACATACACAAAGAAGCGACGATTAGTACGAGACAAAGGTCGTGCACTACTAGTGGTGCATGTATGTGCTGCTCTACCAGTGCGCCGTGCGGTGGGCGTGAGGGGCGGGGCGGGGCGGGGCGGGGCGGGACTGTTTGCGCCGCGACCCCGTGCGATATGGGCTGCCTATCCGGACGGCGCGGGGCCGACGCGCGCGTTGGGCTGCCTACCTCACTGGAGCTACGAGATGAGGAGGAGGAGGAAGAGGAGGAGAGGGGGGAGGAACACTGTAAAATGCTTGCAAACTAAATTCTTTGCAACGTTGCGAAGAATTTTTAATATTCGTATTACGAAGAATTTGTTCGTATTGCAAAGAACTTCTTTGCAAGCTACTAGAATTCTTACAAACTATTTGTTTGTATTGCAAAGAAATAGTTCGTAAGCTTACAAAGAATTAGTTCGTAATACAATGCTTCAAAATTCTTTGCAACTTACAAAGAAAATAGTTTGCAATACGAACCAATTCTTTGCAAGCATTTTACAGTGAAGAGGAGAAGAAGGAGAAGAAGGAAGAGAGGGAGATGGTGGAGGTAGAGGAAGGGGACGCGCTGAGAGTGACATATGGGCGACGGCCTCGGAAGTCAATAATTACCAGCGAGCAAGCCCGCGCCACGCCGCGCCACCACGTTCAGTGGACCAAAGGAGAGGAAAGTGACAATAAGACACGTCCAGAAACATGGGTCCTTCGGTCTGGGAGTAAAAAGTGCTAAATCGAATCAAGACTTTTGCACTCGAGTTGAGAATAATTTCACTTGTGGTGAGACAATAAATACACTACTTGGTCCAGGTACCAAATGCACTTGGATCCAAGTTCAATGTACACCTTTGATCTAAGAGTCAAAAATGCACTTTTTTACGAGGAATTTCATCACAATGATTTTTTTTTTACCAAGTATCGGGCGCCGGAAATGGTGTACCCTCGCGGCTCCGAGACACTGTGACAACGCGCACGTGCGCATGCATGGGCTGGCGGCTGGCGGACTTGGCGAGATATCAGAGATAGCCAAAGGTAGAGGCGTTTTACATTCTTTCTCGACAGGGATCGTGTGTGAGCTTTTAATTTTCAGATCGATGCTCGAGTAGTACAGATCACTGGCCGTTAGGGTGCGGCGCTGCGCTGCGCTCCGCGGAGCCGTGGGCATGCAGAACTTTCTCGATGCTGATGGCGATGTCCTGCTCCTCAGCAACACTACAGAGAACTTGCATGGTGTTTGCACTGCACTACATCACACACACACACACACTCACACAATCATATTCGGGAGACATTCTCGTCCACAAAACATAGGCAATTGCCATCAAAGTTGTTTTAAGCACAGCAGCAGCGTCGATGCATCAAGTTCACCACCAATATCCTCCGTGGCGCGGACAAGGTATTTCATTATCAGCCCCCGGCCCACTATCAGTTCAGAACGCAAACACTGTCACTGTCAGTTGTTGCAATCGCAGCTGGGCGGGGGGCGGGGGCGGGGGCGGGGCGGGTGCGCCCTCACTCGCACTTTCACTTTGGTATTGCCCCTGCCCCTAGATGCAGTTCAGACTCGTGCGGGGGACCCGGGGGCGGGGGCGCGACGGCGGTGTGCCTGTCGCTGATGATGTAGGGCGTCTCCCCGGCACCGGCTGCAACAGTCAGACAATCGTCATAAGACAGAGACAGAGGGGAGACATTAGCTTTGCCGGTAAAACTGAGGCGTAGTTGAGTCAAGCGCACAACTACGCTTGAAGACTTTACGCCCTCTACGCTTGACATGAAGCACCGAGGGTGCCACCGCTCTGTTGACGGGCGTACACAGGATTACAAGATTACATGGATTACACATGATTACATACCTGATTTTAGGTGCTAAATCGTTAAATTTTATTATATTTTAAAAATTTTGCGTACTTTGACGAGGGATTACAGAGGGATTTCACTTGGATTACAGGCTAATGTGTACACAGGATTACGGGAGTGGTGGCCCCCTCGTGAAACACAGGGAAGAAATTCTCGGAAATTCCCCATGCATTTACTTAGGCGGAATCCGAGAGGGTGAGCCTCATTACGCTTCAGTTCAAGCGTAAACTTAGCACGCTTGAAGAAAGGAGGTCGCACTACATTATTAAACCAAAGTGTTATGTGACAATAAATATTGCTACAAAAATTTCGTCACAAGAGCTGTGATGAAACAGTCGTCACATGACATACATTTCGTCACTTGACATGAATTTTTCGTCACACTGCGATGAAGCATTTGTCATGTGACGAACCTTTCAAAAGTAAAAATTTAGCACTGACCTTCTCGTAATGTGACGACTTAAAATTTTACAGTGTACGCTTCAGTTTTACCAGTGAATTTCCAGTGTAATTTTTCGATGTCACTTGCACTGGAAATCCAAGTGTACGAATGTCGCTCACTTGCAGGCGGGCAAATAAATTCACTCACTTGTAGGTGAGCGACCAACCATTCACTCCCTTCTAGGTGAGCGAATAACCATTCGCTCCCTTGTAGGTGAGCAAATAACTATTCGGTCACTCGTAGGTACAAGTGAGTGAATGGTTATTTGCTCACCTACAAGTGAGTGAATTTATTTGACCGCCTGCAAGTGAGCGACATTCGTACACTTGGATTTTCAGTGTGCTCACCTGCCGCGGCGAGGCGCTGGCCCAGGAGCTCGGCGGGCACCTGGAGCGTGTGTCCCGTGGCGGGCGCGGGCGCGGGCAGCCCGGACTCCAGGTTGAGCGCCCCGGACGGCTTCCTGCTCTTAGTCCCCGGGACGTGCAGCAGGTCGAACAGCGAGGGCAGGCGGGAGCGCGGGCTGCCCCAGTCCCAGTGCCGCCACGGCTGCGCGTGGCTCGGCCGCCGCATCCTGGAACTGCACGTAAAAAAAAAATTAATTAAAAAAAAAAACTTGCTTAGCTGAATTTAGATGTGAAACATTAGCACAACGGCTAAAAACCTTAAAACAGCAGAAAAATAAATAGCAGGGTAGCTAGAAAGTAAGCACCGTAGCTTACAAATTAGCTGCGCCTGTACAACTAAAAATTAGTACACCTGCTAATTTTTTTTTGCGCAAACGTGATTTTTTTTTTTTTGTGCGTGTGGTGACGGACAGCGATCAAAACTTTAAGATTCACACCTACACCCAGAAAAGTCCGTTTTTGAATCTGGCAAAATATTGTTGACTTGGTTCTGTACTTGAATATTGCGCTCAATTCAAGATAATTTGTATTGCATCAAAGGCACTGTAGTTTTTAACCAAGTTAGTATGGTCTTAAAAGAAGTACAATATTCAAGAACAGGTTTCATAAATCAAGAATATTTTGCTTGATTCAAAAACAAACTTTTCTGGTTGTACCTGGTGTTTCTTTGAATGCGTAACGCTGGGTTGCATACTCTCCAGCGCTGGCAGGGGCTATGGTGCCTTACATGCAAATTGGGTAGGCAAACCCGCAACACTGCTACGCATTCAAAGAAACACCCGGTACACATGTGCGACATGAACACACTTCGGTTTCCCATAGCACTCCCGTTTCAAACATTTTCTTTTTCGCAACAAAATAAAGTGTTCGAATTTTCGCGGGAATAAGAATATCTGCGACGAAATGTTTACCTGCCGCACAGCAGACCCTTGCGGTGCAGGACGGAGAGCACGGCGAGGACGACGAGGAGGCCGCCGCCGCAGCCGAGCGCGTAGATGTACCAGTTGTCGCGGGCCTGCGTCGCCTCGGCCTGGACACCAAGAAGGAAGGCCGTGGTAATGCAGAGCGGTCCAAAGCAATGCCTCATTCATCTGAGGAAAACGGGGAAAACTTTGAGGGACTCCCATAATTTGAGGGAACCTCCTCAGATTTTGAGGACGTCTCCTCAAAACTTAATAAGGGAAATTCCCACATTTTTTTTGAGGAGACTTCCCCAAAATCTGAGGAGGTTCCCTCAGATTATGAAAATTCGCGTCAAAGTTTCCCCTTTTTCTTCAAAAAAAAAATCAGACATTATTTTAACCGAGGGGAATTCACATCGGAAAATCTTGTACAGACTACTCGGTATTACACGGTATTACACCTGTATTACACACAAGATTTTATCACTTTATAGCACATTCTCGTGTTTTTCGGTGTTACATTACGTGTATTACGGCGTAATACATGGATCAGGTGTACAGTGTATTACGGAAGTAAATTCCCCCTCGATTTTAACCGTGTCGTGAGGTTTCCACACACACACGCACACACACGCGCGCGCGCACACACACACACACACACACACACAGGCACGCACCTCTATGCTCTCCCACAAGGGTGCCTGCGTCGACGAGAACGACATGGCGGCGACTTTGGCGAGGACGGCGTCGACGGCGGTGTTGAGGGCGAGGAGCGGGGACGGTGCGCGGGCGGCGGGCGCGTCGACATGCTGCGGACACCCGGCGTCAAAGACTAGCGGGCTGGGCGGCTGGGCGGGGCGGGGCGGGGCGGGGCGGGCCTTGAGAGGTGGCACGCGGGCAGGATAGCCAGCCGGACAGGGCGGGATCAGCGCAGCCGCCGCCGCGCCGCCCGTGTGGTGTGACAGACAGGTGTCATCGCGGACGCTTGGCCCGGCCCGGACCGCGTGCTGGGCGAAACCACTGAAATTTTTATACACCTTGTCATTCAAACAAAATCAGCAGAATTCAGGAAAATTCCAAAAAAATTCCGAACAGTTCAGGAAAAATAAGGGAAAAACTGAAAAATTTCACGAAAATCCAGGAAAATTCAGGAAAATTTACGACATTTGTTCACTGAAATACAGAGTAGTTGTTTCCCCGTCGGCGTGCTTACATTCGCTGTACGCCCGCGGGGTAAGCGTCGCGCGTAACGCTGTAACGCCCAGGTCGCCGCGAGAGCGTGAGGCACGCTGTGGTAGCAGGCGACGCCCTGCAGTGAGGTGCTCGCGGAGGCGCACTGGCGCCGTGCTCCGCGCCGCCCTGCCCCTCCCCGCCCCGCCCAGCCCAGCAGGCCTTGCCCCGCTGCGGGCCCCGGGCCGGGCCGGGCCGGGAGGCCGCTGTCTCTCACAGATAAGCGTCCTGCTGCTCACGATAACGTCCTGGCAGCAGGCGCAGCAGGCCGCAGGATGCAGCAGGCCGGGCGGGGCGGGCCGCGGGGGATAAGCCACTGCGCGTGGCCTCTGCAGGCCACCTGCCTGATTAAGGGAGGTCAGTGTTTCTCTTTGGTCTCGAGGACCGTTTTCTGCGATCTTTAAGTGTCTGTTTCCTTAGGGCGATACTGTCTCAGCCAAATGAAATAAAAAAACCTCCAAAAACTTGCAATGTACACATTTGTATTGACAGAGTACCGAACCAGTCGGGTAGCTTTAACCCGCTCAGTCCGGCCCGGCCCGGCCCGGCCCGGCCCGGCGCTACGCTGCCCTGTCGCGAGGCTAGGCGCCGCGCCGGCCCGGCCCAAGGGCAGGCAGGGGGTCTGCTCTCTCATCCCCTCAAGTAGAGCCCCGCGGAAGCAATGGGCGGCGCCAACGCAACAACCGGTCAGCGGGTCAGCCAGGGTCAGCCCTGCAGTGCATGCACACCCCCGCCCCCGCCCCCGCACGGGGCTGTCTCCGCGGTGGCTGCGCCCCTCTATGCGCTGCACTTCAGGCGCCCTCGCGGGACATTTTTCGGACCTGGCCCTTTTGCCCGCCGGGGCCGGGGGGCAGGCAGGAAGGGACCGGCACGGGTATATAAGACCCGGGTAGGGCCCGGACAAGACACAAGTCTCGCAGACTCAAAACAGCAACCCCACACA
Organism: Frankliniella intonsa; assembly: GCA_033675135.1. Taxonomy (NCBI): domain Eukaryota; kingdom Metazoa; phylum Arthropoda; class Insecta; order Thysanoptera; family Thripidae; genus Frankliniella; species Frankliniella intonsa. The sequence continues at coordinate 11,759,020 of CM066248.1, read as the reverse complement.
CTCAACATGAAGTACTCCCTGGTAAGTGCCGCTTCAAGCTCGGGGACTTCTCGGGGTGGTTGGTGGTCGTCACCGTTGGCCGCACGAAGAGAGAAAACTTGTCAATATTGCCAACAACACTGTAAAACCAAGTGTTCAACTGTTCAACACTTGCAAGTGTGCAACTTCGAGTATAACGGGTGCAAGTGCGCAACTCGGTATTTGTGCAATTGGAAGTGTCAAACTCGCCAGTCGTACACTTGTAAGTGTTTAACTCGACAGTTGTACACTTACAAGTGTTCAACAAGGGAAATGTTGCACGAGGAAGTTTAACACAGGCAAGTGCACAAATGTCGAGATAAACACTTGCCAGTGTACAACTGGCAAGTTTGACATTTGGAATTGCACAGATACCGAGTTGTACACTTGGACGTGTAAGACTGGAAGTTGCACACATTCAAGTGTTGAACAGTTGCACACGTGGTTTAACAGTGAACTTATGTTTGCAACCTCAGTGAAAAAAGTAGTTGCGACAGCAAACGACATAGCTGATAGTGCAAGCCGCTTTGCAGAGCCAGCAAATTGCTGTTCCAGCAAAAGACAAAATTGTAGGCGCTATATTTGCAACGAGGTTTGCTGCGACAGCAAGTCTTTTCTCTCCGTGTGGCTAGTCGTGGACCCGCGTCACCTCACACTACGGCACACCGTCCTCACCGTTGTCCCCTCTCCTCCATGCAGGTCGTGCTCCTGGCGCTCGTGGTGCTGTACGCCTGCATGCTGGTGCAGTGCGCTCCCCTGGACTCCGACCCCACCGACCCCGACAAGTCTGTGGACTGGGAGTCCCCCTCCGACCTCAGCGCCGGCTTCCTCAAGAAGAAGAAGCTCCTGAAGGCCAAGCTGCTGCTCCTGGGCTGAGGTCCCCGCGCCTCCCCGTCCCGCCCCGCCCCGCCCCGCCCTCCAGGGCGCTGTGATAACACCACACCTCGCTTCATCAGTCCCAGTCTAGTCAGCACCACGATGCACCAATAAACACGATCAGGTGGAAAAGTACACCCTTTTGTTCTTATCTTTTTATACGCCGCCCTCTACTTAGAATACCTCGAGAATACCTTGGCGATATCGTCGCATTTTGGGCCACTGCGTACTGGACGCTTATGGAGAACACCTGCGGTATCCTCTGAAAAATTAGAGCCAGTTCGGTACGCACGCCCGTGATTCGTTCACTACTTGTCTTTTGAATGCACGGATGTTCCTCTCCCACGCCAGAGCCGAGTGACCAAACTAGACCACTGGCCGGTTCTGTCCAGCCAGGGTACCCCTGGCAAGACGACGCCTGGCAGGGATGCAAAAAGTAAAGCTAAGGACACCTAGGATCTTTATGCATTTCCCAGGCGCAGACCATCTTTTCCACAACGGAAAACAGCTCAGAATTTTAGTTTACAAATGACTTTAACTTTTCTGAAAACTTGTAAGCTTTTCCTTGAACTTTTTGCATCCCTGGCCTAAATTTTCTCGAATTTCTCGAATCTCGAAGTGTGCAAACATTTTAGAGTTAGTTGTTTCTCCCTACTTGCACCCTCGCACCCAGCTGGGAGTTTGGTTCGCTTAAAGTCCACAGGCACTGGAAAAACAAAGGTGATAAGCCCTACCTTTAAAAGGCACTAACAAACTTTAGTGCCTTTGGAAAGGCAATAATGTTTAGTGTCTCTCTAAAGGCACTAAATTTTATTCGTGCCTTTTAAAGGTAGGACTTAGCACCTTTAGCTGACCTGCTAGTATGAGCTCCAAACAAATTCAGTGCCCCAGGAAAGGCACTAAGATTTAGTGCCCCAGGAAAGGCACTAAACTTAGCACTTGACACCAAGTCAGGCAGAATTGGGCGCAGCGTGTATTTCACCTGGTTCGGTAACTAACTCGGGTATCTACAGGGACGGTGCTCGCTATAGTGAGTTCAAGGTACAACCAGGCGCGTTATAAGGGGAGGCGGGTGTGCGATTACCCCCCCCCCCCCCTCCCATCGACCGTTTGAAAGGTAGGCGACTTGAGCTACAAAACCCCTGTATGTAGGCAAACCAGACGGCACCGCCCCCCTATCTGCAAGACCTTATACCGCGTCTGGGGATAACCTGGGTTCACTCGCCTAATCTGTTAACCTTGACTCTTTCTCCGGCAAACCCGGCAAACGGGGCCCACTTAAAAAAAAAAAAAATCAGCCACCTTCACAGTCACTTTTGGTTCACTAGAATCAGACAAGAATGCAGTAAGTGGTACAAGAACACAAAGTGTCTGTTTTTTTTATACCTTTAATTTAAAAAAAATAACTATAAAAATATCACAAAACAGGATAGTGCCGATGGTTGTAGGGTGTAGGCCAGGTCACGTGACCGCGACCTGGATGATGATTGGATGATGGGTGTCCGCTGCAGCAGCGGGCCGGGCCGCGCCGCCGCGGGTGTCGCGGTGGAGGTGAAGGGGGCGGTCATGGTGGAGAGGAGCGGGGGGGGGGGAGGCGCTCAGCCCAGCAGCAGCACCTTGCCCAGGAGCAGCTTCTTCTTGAGCAGGAGGAAGCCGTTGGTGTCGCCGGCGCTCACGTAGTCCTCGGACTTGATGGGGTTGGTGGGGTCCGAGTCGAGCGGGGCGGCGAGGGCGACGCAGGCCAGGGCCACGACGAGCAGGGCGACCTGGGGGGCGAGAGAGAGGCGAGGCGGAGGGTCAGCACTGCAAACTCAAGAGTGTACGTAGTACACACCTGAAGGTGCGTGCTTGCAGGTTCTTGCTTAGCGTGAGATAACGACTCGAAATAGTCAAACAACTTAACTTCTTTCTTACCATACCCCTATCATATGTGGGCTCGTTCAAAGCGAAATTTCACGCTGAGTAACATGAACCCCTCATTATAGTTTCTTTTGCTGGATGGACGAAATCCTTGTTTTACTGATGACGTGAGTACGCACTAGGCACACACTTACAAGTGTGTGCTTTGCAGGTTGACTGTTGCTAGCAGTCAACTTAGCGAGCGCCTACCTGTAGGTCTGTGCTTGCTGGCACGCACCTACATGTGTGTACTAAGTACACACTTGAGTTTGCAGTGAGCCCCTGCACCTGCACGAGGGTCTAGGAGGCGGCGGCGCGGGGCGGAGCGGAGCGGGACTCACCAGAACGAACTTCATCATGGTGGCGGCGGTGGTGTGTGTCCGTGGGACTGGAGCGGTGGAGAGGAGATGCGCGTGTGTATGCCTATCCGGTGCCCTCTCAGCTCTTTTATATGCGGCCGCAAGATGCAGCGGCAGCAGCGGCCGCCCCCTCCACCGAAAAACGCCCCGCCCCGCCCCGCCCCGCCCCGCCCCGCCCCGACACGCTGGACCAATACATCCGCCTGACAGGGCTGCGTTTTGGGATGGCGCGGTCCGCGCCGCGGGTCAAGTCCAGGCCGCCGCCGCACCACCAGCCCTCCCCTCCCAACCCTCCTGCCCCCCCCCACGCCCCGCTTCACCCGCCCGCTCCGCCCCACCCCGCTATGAACCCGCGGCCCCATTTAGATCGGACAACGGCCACCTGCAGCTGCAGCTGCAGGCGCGTAGGCTAGGCGCTGCGCCCGCGCCCACGCTGCCGGCCCGAACCCGACCCGACCTGACCCGACCCGAACCGACCCGACCCGAACCGAACCGAACCTGACCCGAACCCGTCTAAGCCCGAACCCAACCCGAACCTGACCCGAACCCGACCCGACCCGAACCTGACCTGACCCAAACCCGAACCCGAACCCGACCCGAACCTGAACCGAACCCGACCCGACCCAAACCCGACACGACCCGACCCGAACCCGGTCCGGTATCCGGTCCGGCCCGGCCTCCCCGCGCCCTCACCCCCCGCGGCGCGTCTCGGGGGTAACTCTGCTACCCCCGAACTGAAAAATTTTTCATACGCATGTAAAGTGCTGCCAGAAATGCTCCTCGTCTTGTCCTCAACGTCGACGCTTTCCTGGGAGGGGTATGAGTTTGTCGGCGTATGCCTACCGACCCCTTTTTTCCGCGACTAGTGAGTTATTTTACATCTATCTGCACACAGTGTACTTGTGAAAGAAGACGTCCCCGCTCTGGCTGTGGTCGGGGTGGAGGCCCCCGCCCCGGGCCGCCCACCGGTCGGACCGGGTCGGCCCGAGTCGCCCTGTACCCCGGGGCCGGGCCGGGCCGGGGGAGGCCGGGGGAGGCCGGGGGAGGCCGGGGGAGGCTGTAATTGTCTTTACCCATGCACATGCACAGCGCGGCCAGCGGAGCGCCCGGGGCGCAGCTCTCTGCGCTCAGATTATTTATAAAGACGATTGTGGCCGCGGTGGAAAGGTATAGGCGGCCAAAGGGTTTGCTGCGGCGTTTCGCACGTCATTTGCTGTCGGTCATCACTCAGAGACCACGCAGTTTTCTTTTCTGTCATTTGTTTAAAATCGAGCGCGCCCTCGCGCCACGCGTCCTCGCGGCTCCCCGTGGACGACATGTCGCCCATCTGCATGGACGCTCGCGCCCCGGGCTGTTGTTCGCGACACCGGAAAGACTTTCTCTCCGTCCCGACGGAAGCGACCCGCCCCGCCCGCCGCGCCGCCTCTGGGTGACTCTGACTCATCCATCATCTGGCCTCTGTACTGTTTCTCCAGTGTCATATACGTTACACTTTTAGGGTACAGGCGAATACATTCCGCGAGCAGAGCAGTGTGTCCCAGCGGCAGAGTGCAGTGAGCGCTCGGCCGGGCCGGCGGGTCCACGCGCCGCATATGACGTCCCGGGCCCACCTCGCCCTCTGCGCCCACCGCGCCCCGCCCCGCCCCGCCCCGCCCCGCCCCGCCCCGCCCCGCCCCTCCTGCGCCCCTGACCGTGAACTTGCCAGCAGCCGCGCTGCGCTGCGCTGCGGGTCTGCCTACCCAACCGAGGCAGTATTGCCAGAAAAGTAGGCAATAGGGCGCCCAAACACAGTGGAGTGCAGCGGGCTGCATCTGCGCCTGCCTACTAGGCAACATCTGTGCACCTGTGCTAGGGCGCTGCCAATAACTAGGTCGGCGCAGATGAAGCTCCACTGGGTTTGGGAGGCTTTATTGCCTACTTTTCTGACAACATTGACCTAAGGGGCCGCGGCGCCTTGCGGCTGGAGCGGGTATAGGCAAACCACACCCTGTTACGTCCTCTCTGAAACACCCTGCACTACACGTTTCTCTGGGTGCTGGGTGTACGACGGATTGTCTCGGCTCGGCTCGGCGTAGCGCAGGCAGGCGCGGGCTTTGAGGCTTAGCCTGTCCCCCACGGGTGGACCGTACCGTCCTCAGCTGCCCTCTGGCCCACCTGCGCTGCGCGGCGCCGCCGGCCGGTCAGCCCGGCCGATTCCATCGGCTGAGTCACCTGCGCGAAGAAAAAAAAAAAAACAGAAAAAAAACTAAAGACCGCAAAGAGGGCTGAACATACGCAGTACGTAACCATAGAGCTGGTGCGGGCCGGGCCGGGCCGGGCGGGGCCCACCACCTGCCAGCCAAGCAGCTCAAGGTGAGGGGGGAATTCTCCCGCCGCTCTTTATTCGTGTCTTTTTGACAGAGTAAGTACACAATGAGGACTGGAGGCATCGCACTGGAGAAGGAATATTTCCGTCCTGTCGCCGGCGCCGGGCGGGAACCCCACTATGTGCTCTTCGCTCTCCATGTGCATCTGCAGGTGCGTGCGTGCGTGCCTGCATGTGTGTTTGTGTACGTGTGTGTGTGCATGTGTGCACGTGTGCGAGCACCTCTGTGTGTTTATATGCCGCAGAGTGCCGGGCTTTGCGGAGTTCAGCGCGCGCGCGCGTGTGTGTGTGTGTGTGTGTGTGTGTGTGTGTGTCGCGTATGTGTGTGTGCCCAGCTAAGTGCATGGAGCTCATGTACCCCTCGGCCCTGCTGTGTCGTACAGCCTGCCCTTCTGCTAGAGGTGTCCTAGCTGCTCTGCTACGAGTGCCAGAGAGAGAGAGAGAGAGAGAGAGAGAGAGAGAGAGAGAGAGAGAGAGAGAGAGAGAGAGAGAGAGAGAGAGAGAGAGAGAGAGAGAGAGAGAGAGAGACTTGTTTTCTTAGCCTCTTCTAAAAGTCAGCCAATCGTGTCCCACAATAAGCTTCCGTTAGTCGGCGTGCAGCGTGCATCTCGCAGAGCCAGGGCATACATGCAAGTCATTTCTTTACATAATGCCACCCACCTTTCAATTATATTTTTTTATTACTATTAAATTATTTTGCCGCGCTTCCGCCAGCAGCGGCCTGCTCTGCGCGCGAGGATGATCGTGGCCGATGAACCTCTCGGCATATCCGGGGCTGCGCCAGACGATGCGGTGGGCCGATTTGTGTCTGGCCCAGCCCAGTCAGGTGCGCGCGGGCGGTGCGCGGGGCTGCCCGCCCTCACCCCCGCCACCGCCACCACCCCTGCCACCGCCCCCGCCCCAGCCCTACATCCCCGTCTCCACCCTACACCCCCGCCCAGCCCCCGCCCCCGCCCCCACCCCCGTCCCCCGCCCGCTCGCAGCTGCTGCGGGGGAGCCTGGTAAGTTGCCTACCTCCCCGGAGCGGGCCGATACACTGTCGCGGGTATACCGTCGTGTCGTACGGGATCAAAACATCCAGCCGCCGAGAAATTTTCCACATTTTTATTACAAAAAAAAAAGTTGTCGATCGTTCTTCGTATATACAATCATACCAGTCGCGCGGTTTAGCGTCGTCGTCGTCGTATGAACTCCGGCGGCACGTCCTCCGTGTAGTACTCCTCGCGCTGCTCCAGGCGCTCGCTGGCGCCGACGCCGCCGGGTCGTCGCGTCGCGTCCGTCACAGGCAGAAGAAGCCTGCGCGAGCCGTCAGTGAGTATGGGGACGCCGCCTAGGACAGCAAGACCATTCCCTTCCTTTCCAGCCACAAAACAATTTTTCTCCGTCTAATCATCCGATTTTAAAAATATTTAAAAAAAAATTCAAGATCGGCCTGTTCACTGTGAAAAATATGTCTGTTAGTTTACGACTTTTTTCGTAATTTGTGATTTACAATTGGTGTTGTAAATTTACAATCGAAGTCGTAAATTTACGAACGCTTATTTGTGCTCGTTTAAGAATTACAAGTCGGTACCAAGTGTCCTTAAAATTTTGAAATTTTACAATTTGATATCGTAACTTTACGACATTTCTCATGGAAAATTTTCCCGTAACTCTTACGAATATTTCTCACAGTGTTTTGCCGGGTTCCCGCGTGATGAACCGCGCGAAAAATTAAGAAATAATAAAGCATATATTGGGCGTGGAAGAGAATGTTAGCTGTCCTGAGCTGCTTGGCATGCAGCTGCGGCAGTGCGGTTAGATTGGCGGCTAGCGGCAGATACCTATGCAGGGCACGGCGTAGACGTAGGGCCGCGGGCGCTGGTACCAGCCGCCGCCGCCGCCACCGTAGTAGTTCGGGTAGGGGTAGTAGTTGGGGCGGACGTAGGCCGGCGGCCCGTACGCCGGGTAGTGGGCCGCCACGGGGCCCGCCACGTTCTCCAGGGAGACGACGCCGATGGGCTTGGGGGAGCGGCGCGCGCGGTGTCGGCCCAGGGAGGGCTTGCCGTCGCTGTACTCGGTCTTCTGCTCGGGGAACTGGACGGAACGGGCGGAATGCAAACACATGTCATTAGAGATATTATTACTGTCGCGGTCTGCGGCCGAGCATACTCCGCGCCAGAGAGCACGTCCGCCGCGCGGGGTAGCGCCGCGTGGAGCATCGTTACCCCCGGCTGTCACAGTGTTGCCAGAAAAATACACTGTCAAAAATTAAAACGGAAATTTCGACGGGATGGCCCGGTACTTTTTTAGCAGGCCTGAACAGATTTTAAATTTACGGGACGACCGTACCAGAAAAATACGGATCTTTCCGTACATTCAAATTACGGACCGTTCCGTACACCGAAATCCCGTGTTTTGTGTTTTATGACTCCTAGAGCACTTTTGATGAAAACTGGTTATTGGACACATTGCTCGACACTTTGCATCTAAGTAGGTACGGAAACGCCCGTAACTTTCTACTATGGTTTAACCCGTATTTTAGAGGTACGGACGGCTCCTTTAAAACAATTACGGTGCATTCCGTAGTCACCTCCGTACGTAATATGCTACGGGATTTTCGCCCAAACAAAGTGGCGTACGCGGGCTGCATGTGCTCCTGCCTACTAGGCAGCATCCAAGCACAGAAGCCTACATGTTGCCTAGCAGGCAGGCGCAGATGCAGCCCACAGCCCACTATCCTCCACTGTGTTTGGGCGCCTTATTGCCTACTTTCCTTGCAGCACTGGCCTGTCACTCACATTAAGGGGGCGGAGGGCGTACTCGGCGGGCACGGCGGCCACGGGGTCCTGCTCCACGCAGACGGCCGAGGCCTGGCCGCCGGCCGCGGCCGTGCGATAGTGCGGCCTCTGAGGGCCGTCCAAGCGGAAGGTCTGGTAGCTGTGGTGGCCGTTGGGGTCCACCAGGTTGTAGTAGCTGCTCTCCGCGGGGCGCGGGGCGGGCGGTGGTGGTAGACGGTAGGGGTACAGGGGCCGGGGCCACGGCCCGAACGGAGACGGGGCCACGGGCACGGTGTCGTCGGCGTGGCCGGTGACGTCCTCCAGGGACACGACGCCGCCGCCCTGCGGTCCGGGACGCCCCGGGCGCCGCTGAGGCGGCACCAGGTTGGGTAGCGGGTGGCCGATGATGGGCACGGTGTCGTCCGCGTGTCCGGTGACGTCCTCAAGGGACACGACGCCGACCTGCTGACCCGGGCGCGACGGCGGCCGCGGGTGGGGCAGGCTGGGGAGCGGGTGGCCGATGACGGCGGACACGGTGTGCTCCACGCTCCCGGTGACGTCCTCCAGGGACACGACGCCGCCCTGCGCGGGCCGGTGGGCGTCGTAGCCGACCTGGGTGGCGCCCAGTAAGGCCGCCGCCGCGGCCTCGGCGACGGGCGAGCGCGCCGTGGTGCCCGTCACGTCCTCCAGGGACACGACGCGCACGTTGTCGGCGCCGGGCTGCGGCGCGCTCAGGGCGGCCGGCAGCAGCGCCACCAGGACGAGGGTCCTCAGGACCTGCAATCACGCGTTGACGCGTCAAAACCGCGACGGGCACACGACAGCTAGTTTATACATGTATACTTTAGAGCCCAATCAGTAAATTTTGAAGTTTTGTAATGCTGATTTCTGCTCCACTAGGTACTAAAATCACTTATATTTTTTACAATCTAAAAGCCTTTTTTAAACTTCTATGATTTTCCAAAAATTTCCTTAAAGTTTTCTTGATTTTTGTTTACATCTTATATTTTTCTGAATTGCGTGCTGTACTTAAAATTCGTCTGAACCCATTCACTTCTGGTACACCGTGTCCGGTACAGCGCGCCGCGCCACTCCTCAAAAGGCCACAGAGACGACTACTTATGACAGTCCGGCCCGGCCCGGAAATCAAGTGGACTGCTCCCCTTATTTGGCACGGTGCCGGCGGCAGCGATAAGTCTCTCCATGTGGGAGGCAGCGGACCGCCGCGATATACCCCGCGCTGGAGAGACTCCAGGAGGGCCACCAGGCCCGGCACGCGCGTCAGCCTTACGGTCCCCGGGTAGGCCACCGGGCGCGCACGCCTGTGCAACGGCGCTGCCTACCCGGGCCGCATCACATACTGCCAGCAGGAGTGCTATAAAACCTCGTCACACTCCTAGTCACATCACACATATCGCGACTGTCGAGAAGTATCACAAGTAAAACAGACACCACCGAGAAAGTATAACACCACGTCGAGGAGGTGGGCCTGTGCGTGGCGGCCGCGGGCGGGGCGGGGCGGAGGGGCCGTGGGCGTCGCGGTGGAATGCCCCACGTCCCGACCGACGCAAGGATACTCGGCGCCGGTCTGAGACACGGCACGGGGGCGTGGGAGACGCCCCGGAGGATCCAACGACGCGCAGCTAAAGGCTTTGCCTCCAGCTTCACCGGGCACTGCTTGTAGTCGAGCGGGGCGTCGCGGCGGGCCGCAGGGTTCTCCTCACCTGCATTGTTTTGGGCCGGGCCGTGGTCAGCGCGGCTCGGGAGGGAAGCGACTTGTGGACCCCGCCGGCCCCCGGGTACACACTTATATGCGACCAGCTCGTGCTGCTTGTTCGCGAGGCGGGGCGGGGCGAGGGGCGCACCGAGGAGGTGTACACAAGGACCCCCCCCCCCCCCCCCCTACCCCGGGGCGAGCAGGGCCGCCGGGAGCCGTCGTCGTGGACCATCCCAAAACTCGTCACTTCACTTCACACACGTGCGCGACTTCGGCTATTATAACTAAAATTTCATACTTTTTTGTTCACTCTAATAAGTCATTATTAGAGGCCCCCTGTAGACTCATTCAGTCAGAAAAGTGCTACTGTTTTCTGGATTTATCTTTTGACGTGAATAATGTGTTCTCCTGGGGAACGCTTCCTCGCACGGAGCACAGTGTTTGCTCAGTGACCGCCGCCGCCGTGCTTGTGGAATGTCGACAGCGTCCGCAGCGGTCCACGGCGCGGTGCGAGTGAGTGAGAACACCAAAAATAAGTGTTTTACCGGTCGGCCCGATCGGCCCGGAGGTCGGAAGGGCAGCGGGCGCCTATCCCGTGGTGGCGCCAACATGAGAGAAGGGCGTCCTTCTCCCTTGGCGCCAACATGAGAGAAGGGCGTCCTTCTCCCTTGGCGCCAACATGAGAGAAGGGCGTCCTTCTCCCTTGGCGCCAACATGAGAGAAGTGCGTCCTTCTCCCTTGGCGCCAACATGAGAGAAGGGCGTCCTTCTCCCTTGGCGCCAACATGAGAGAAGTGCGTCCTTCTCCCTTGGCGCCAACATGAGAGAAGGGCGTCCTTCTCCCTTGGCGCCAACATGAGAGAAGGGCGTCCTTCTCCCTTGGCGCCAATGCCGCGCGACGCCGACACGAAGGACTCGACGCGCCCTGCCTTGCCCTGCCCTGCGTCGCGTCGTCGGAAGCACAAGTCTCCAACCTTTGCAAATTCAATTAGCACGACGGCCCGGTCAGCCCGCCTGTCCCTGTCCCTGCCCTGCGTCACCTGGACGGCCGCGTTAGAAAACACAGCAGGGACGCGTCGAGCTCACACCCCGTGTGAGAGAGCGAGATAGAAGATGATGCTCGCACGCGCGACGCGCACGCAGCCCGCCGGGTGGGAACACCTGTGCCGTGGCAGCATCCCCTGAGTCATCGTGAAGCTCCGGCTACTCACGGGGGACTTAATCATCCACTTAGAGGATTCAAAGTCAAAGTTTTATGTTTTTTAACTTTATTGTGTACAAATTAAAATACAATACAACATAACAATCAGCGTGCTAACCGCCGGCCCAAAGTCCATTCACCTGGGGCAAACGTGCGCTCAGCGTAAAGCACGTGTTCGTCGCTTGTCACAAATGTCGTTCAACATCTTTCTACAAGTCTGGTTTTGATTATCAAAATATCACAAAACAAGCTCGACTCAAAAAATAGTATTGACGTATCGGAAGGAAAGCACAAAGTGTGATCTTAAATGCAAATATTTGTCATCAACTAATCTAAAATATGTTTTTATATGGCAAGATAAATACTTTGCACCTGAGTATTAATCTTAATATTTATCTCAAATATTTATGAGGGAAACAATGACAGCTTAGAATAAGAAAGATAAGAGAGAAGGAACATCAAATCTGAACTGCATGGGAAGTATAACCTTTCTAAACACCTTTTCACGGCCAGCCAAATGATGGAAATCGTGGCTTATGAAACGTAATGATAAGACACAGATCCACCACACAACAAATAAAAACGTAACAAAAACGAAAGGAACATGGAAGAACTTCAAGACTCTATTCCTGGCGCCAAGATCAAAAAACACTATGGTCTTTGGCAAGAGTATATTTTTAACAGAACCCTGTTGGCGGGAGACCGGGACACACATACAGTATCGCTCATGTTCGAACACTTTGAAGTAGAAAAATTAAAGTCATTGGTCAGTACAGGCCATGTCAGCACCCAAGACCAGGGCCGAAGCCTAAGAGAAGATTTTCTTGAAGAAGTTGGACACGCTCTTGGTGACACTGGTGCCCTCCTTCTTCTGGGGTGGCGGAGGGTTGCGCGGGTCGTAGCGCTGCACGGTTTGGTAGCCGGGGTAGGTCTGCTGGTAGCCGGGGTACGCGGCCGGCTGCTGGTACGCAGGTTGCTGGTACGTAGGCTGCTGGTAGCCGGGGTAGGGGTTCGGGCTACCGCGCTGGTAGTTGGTGTAGGACGGGTAGCTGGGGTAGTTCGACGCGGGGTAGCTGGGGTAGTTGGAGACGGGGTAGCTGGGGTAGGAGGCGCCGCCGCCCTGCTTCTTGGGCGCCGTGCTGCCGCCGCTGGGGGCGACCCAGCCGCCGCCGGCGGGGACCTGGGGGACCTGGGGGTAGAGGCTGCCCTGGCCGGCCCCGGTGGGGTAACTGGGGTAGGATGGCACGGAGGCGGGCCGGCTGGGGTAGGATGGCACGGAGGCGGGCCGGCTGGGGCTGGCGGGCGCGGAGGCCCGGCTGGGGTACTGGGGGCTGGCCGGGGCGCTGGCGGGCGGGCTCGCGGGCCTGGACGGGTACTGCACGCTGGTGGACGGGTTGGACGGCCTGGTCAGCCCGCCCAGCGAGCCGAGCGAGCCCAGGCCGCCGCCGCCCTGGCCGAACTTAAGCAGGTCCGAGAGCAGGTCCGAGCCAGAGCCCGAGGAGGACGGCTTCTTCCTGCAACACGAGCACAGCACGTGAGCCGGGCGGGGGACGGGGCGGCCACACTATAATAAAAGCTTAACGCGATTTTCACTGTAAGCTACAATGAACCCTGCAGCACTGTACTCTCTCAGACCGTTATAGACATTTTTCCTGTAAAATTCTCTTTAATTATAAGCTAGAGACTTATATGCGCTAGTATAATATGGAAAATGTTTTTTCTCCATATGTGGGGAATTGTTCGCTGTAATTATGCACATTTTAGAAAAATCTATAAAATTATGGCGAAAATTTTCTGCAGGTATAGATAAATTTTCTATATTATGCTGGTTTATATACGTCTATAGTTTAATCTGAAAATGTCTATAGCGGTCTGAGAGTGTAGCTTACGGTGAATTTTCACCGTAAGCTACGGTGAATGTCACTGTGAGCTACGGTGAATCAGGGTGCATCACCGTATAGCTTACAGTGACATTCACCGTAGCTTACGGTGAAAATTCACCGTAAGCTATAGCGCTGTAGGGTTCACCGTAGCTTACAGTGAAAATCACCGTAAGCTTTTTAGAGTGCAAGGAGAGCGTGCTGGCGTAAGGCGGGTGCGAGAGACGTGCAGGCAGGCAAGCAGGCGTACAGGGGCAGGGCCAAGAAGGGAGGAGAAGTGAGCGAGGGGGTCGTCCGAGGGGGAATTCACTTCCGTAATACAATACCAGACTACTTACTTTTTAGCAAGTAGACAACCCACTGTACTTCAGCTGAGCGAGAGCAAGAGGTGAGGAGTGGAGCTAGAGGGGCTGCTCCCCTCCTCACCTCTTGCCCTCGCTCATAAATACCAAAAAACACGAAAATATGCACTCAAGTGATTAAATCTTGGGTGATACACCGGTGTAGTACTGGCGTACTGAGTGGTCTCGTACAAGATTTTCCGATGTGAATTCCCCCTCGGAGTCGTCAACTCCTCTTGACCGTCAACGAAGGAATATTGAGAATTACTGAGAGTATTGCCTTTATTGAAGTAACAACGTAAAGAAAAGGGGAATCAAGAAAATAGGTATAGCGTTGTATTGATGTTATATTACCAGTAATATTTGAGGTAAAGTTAGCCTGCGCACCAAGAAATATCGAAATAGAGGGCCCCTCGAGACCGAGTTATGTACTTATGCGATGAGATGTAGTGTTAGTAACCCTGCCAAGTCAAGCCGGCTAACCAGCCCTGCAACAGATAGCCGCTAGTTGAAAAAAAAATGTTGTAATAGAAAGCAAAACCAGATTAAATATGAAAGCAAGAACATAGAAAAAGGAAATCAGACAAAAATTAAAAAAAAAAGAGAATTATTGGAAGTGGTTGGGTATAAGGTTGTAAGTTAGCAGGCATTTAAGTCACCGGCTGTCCCCATGTACCAAAGAAAAAGACGTAAGTCAACAGCGGCATGACAGGCACAGCCATGTGAAACAAAACGCAGAAAATAAAAATTGAAACCAAATGTTAGCCACAGAAATGAACACTATTAAAACTAGGATAAATAAGACGAACGTGATACGCCAACAACTACTTAGCAGGTAAAACATCAGCACTACTGATACTAAACAGACGTATAATATAATACGGAAGGACAGACACGAAGTAAAACACGCCAAAACACAAGATGTCTAAGATAAAGGTAGTCGAAAAGAAAAATTGACAAAATAGTGTAAGAAAAAATCACAAAAAAAAAAAACGGCCAGCTGAACGGTAGAAAAAAGAAAACAAATTGCAGTAGCCGGGCTGAGAGTTTACCTGCAGGGGTTATCGAGAGGGAATCGCTCGCTCTGCCTGCACGGTTAGCTCCTAGAGTGTGCCAGAAGAACAACGCACAGCGCGCTCAGCACGGCGGCGCCCAGCGCCGGGGGCTGCGCCGCGCCCGCCGCGCCCTTCCCAGACTTCTTATTCTGCTGCAGCCAATTACTGAAACAGTCACGTGATATCCTGGAGAACGACCGCACCGACACGGAGAGCGATCTCCAGCGTCCGCCGTTAGCACTTCTCCAGCTCCAGCCAACTCCCCAGCAGCACCGCGACATGCACCGCCACACCGCCGTGCACCGGAACCCGCGGAGGCGCCCCAGGCTCATGGCCCGCGAGGAAGCGTCGAGGTCAGAAGCAGAGGCGAAGGATTGCGATAGACACAGACATTCAGACGGGAAGCCCCAACGAGCGAGTCAAAGCCCGTTAAAAAGCTCAAATTTAATATAGAAATATTAAATACCATGGTTGGCAGAGCCAATTTGTAAAGAAAGCACACCCAACCACCCTTCACCTTCAATCACCAAGCTACCTGGTGGCAGAGCTGTGCGAATTGTTCGATTGCGAATCGAATCGGTCAGATTCGAATTCGACCGAATAAGCAGATTCGATTCGATCCGATTCGTCGGTAAACTACCTCGCTTCGCACAGCTCGACCTGTTAGACTACACCGGAAAAACAAAGGTGCTAAGCAACGCCTTTCCTGCGGCGCTAAAATCAAGTGCTAAGTTCAGTGCCTTTAGAGAGGCACTAAACATTAGTGCCTTTCCAAAGGCACTAAATTTTGTTAGTGCCTTTAAGAGGTAGGACTGAGCGCTTTTGTTTTTCCAGTGTCATGAAGCGCGTGGCGCGGGGTACCGCCGGTCATTCGCCGACGTACACGTATGGGTACCCGCGCGGAGTATCGCCTGTAAGGGGCCGTGCACAAAATACGTCACGCAATTTTTCGTGATTTTTGACCCCCCCTCCCCCTAATCACCCACTCATCACATCTGAGCACCCCTCCCCCCCGACCAGATGACGTCACGTTTTTCGAGAAAAAATGGGACACTGTTAGAATAAAACCTATTAAACCGAAAAGCGACATACTTTGCTTGTAAACAAAAATTGAAGTAGAAGACATTACATACAGTATATA
The DNA here is from genome assembly GCA_033675135.1 of Frankliniella intonsa. Classification (NCBI taxonomy): domain Eukaryota; kingdom Metazoa; phylum Arthropoda; class Insecta; order Thysanoptera; family Thripidae; genus Frankliniella; species Frankliniella intonsa. The sequence continues at coordinate 11,743,410 of CM066248.1, read as the reverse complement.
CATTATTAAACATGCGCATGCCCCGGCCGCTGTAGACGAGGTTTTCTAAGTTTGCGAAAAAGCGACGTCACGCTCCCTCTGACCCCCCCCCCTCCCCCAAATCACCCTCACATCACATCCGACCGACACTCCCCCCCCCCAAAGTGCGTGACGTATTTTGTGCACGGCCCCTAACTCGGCCATCGCCACCACCGCCGCAGCAGTCGCCGCCCCGCCACCAAACACACACCCCCACCGAGGCCGTGCAGGCCATGCACTCACGTGTTCCTGTTGGTCTGGAGCACGCTCTGCGAGTCGCTCAGCCGGTGGTTGTTGTTCTCATCGCGGTGCTTGAGGAAGTCCTCCAGGTCGTCGCCGATGCCGTCCAGGTCCTCGTTGTGCTTCCCCCCCGTCGTGCCGGGCTGGGGCCGACCGTCGACGTCAACGGCGCACCACGCCAGCAGCGCGGCGGCCACCTGCGAGAGATACATTCAGGCGTCAGTCACAGCGAGCAAACCAGAGTGTGTGAGTGTCGCACAGTTGTAGTCGTGTGAATTTCCATTCGTACACTTCACCAAGATAAACGTGCGTTTTGTTTCCCTTCTAGAAATATCAAACCCTTGAAGAGAGAAGTGTACGAACGAATATGGAAGGTCACTCGTACCATCACTCGTCACCGTCACCGTGTGTCATTCACTCATACCATCACTCGTCACCGTGTGTGTCATTCACGCGCTTGGACTTCCAGTGAGGAGGTGACAGGTGGGTAGAGTAGAGACGCAGAACCAATTTCCCCGTCCCAGCGTGCGCGTGCGGTTTTCCCCCACTGAGTCGAAGAGTTCTCCCAAGACACAGTCTTCATTACCGCCTACGCGGGGTTGAATCGGGAGCAAGGCCTGCGGGCCGCGCGGGGCGGGGCGGGGCGGGGCGGGGCGGGGCGGGGTGGGGCACAGACTTATGAGTGGCCCGGTGATCGACCTCCTGTTCACCCACGTGTTGTCGAGCTGGGGAAATACAGGTGACCTGGCGGGAAGAGAGCGCGCACAGACGAGACGGACTTACTGGACGGAGAGGCGAGGCCGGCAAGGCGAAATTCACGGGGGGGAAAAGATTAGCCAAAATAGCAAATGCATTAGCTGGTGTGGCCTTAGCTAATAATATGAGCTGCCTTAGCTAATTATCAGCTGCAACAGCTGATATATTAGCTCTCACAGCTGCCTTGAAAAAAACGCATGAGCTGTGAGGGAGAATATCTTAACTGTTACAGCTGATAGTTAGCTAAACGCAGAGCTATTGCATTAGCTATTTTAGCTACATAATCTTTTCATTTTGTGAAGCTTTGGCTCGGCTAATTTGGAGGTGAACTTGAGCGCGAATCGCGGCGTTCGGCACGGCGACGCGACGGACTTCCCCGCGCGTCGCGCGCACCCGAGCCGCGCAGGCCGCGCAGGAACGCAGATCAGATTAATCGGCACGCGTGGCGGGCGTGGCGGGGCGTGGCGGGGCGTGGCGGGGCGTGGCGGGGCGTGGCGGGGCGTGGCGGGGCGTGGCGGGGCGTGGCGGGGCGTGGCGGGGCGTGGCGGGGCGTGGCGTGTCGTGGCGTGGCGGGGCGTGGCGGGGCGTGGCGGGGCGTGGCGGGGCGTGGCGGGGCGTGGCGGGGCGGGGACGGGGGCGTGGCGGGGCGTGGCGGGGCGTGGCGGGAGCGGGGCGGGGCGGGGTGGGGGCGCAGGTTAGTCAGCCGAGGCACGGCGTTCAGACACGCTCTCTCATGCACAGGGGGGTAAAGGGTCTGCCGACACAAATTGGAGGAGGGCGAGAGACGCGAATCACCGCACCGCGTTTGTTTCTCGTGCTCGGCTCCGCGGCCCCGCGTGGACGCGCGCCAACGGGGGCGCCTCCTCCGCACCGCGCCCCGCCACAACAAGGTCCCCGACGACGAGGAGACGAGAGCGTGGCGCCACGCAGGGGCCCCGCTCCGCGCCCCGCCCCGCCCCGCCCGGCCCCGCCCGGCCGGGTGTGTCGGACCGGACACTACAACGAACGCTGCCGCAGCGGGTAGGCTACGGTTTCACCTTTCTGCGCGGTACATATAAAACTATAATGTAATTCGTTTTATAAAGTTTTCCGATGTTTTCTTTATACTCCCACTCTCTCTCTCACTTCTCGCACACTCGCGAGAAGAGGTGCGCAGAGGTTCGAGGCCACCAAGCCCGGCGCCCGCTGCCCCGCCCCGCCCCGCCCCGCCCCGCCCCGCCCCACCCCGCCCCACCCCGCCCCGCCCCGCCTCACACGCACTCGTCCCTCGTCCGCCGCGGCCGCACCGGCGCCGCCGGCAGCGGACAGACGGCCTGCGCCCCGCTCAGTCAGGCTGGGCGGATGGGCCCCGCCCCGCCCCGCCGGCCCGATCGGTCGAACAGTTTTGAGAAAAGAAGATTCGCAAGCATCCAAGCTGCTGCTGCTGCTAAGGCCGCGGGCCGACCCAAACGGCCCGAACTAGCATCAGCGCGGCGGCTAGACGTGGGTCGTAAAACAGCTAACGCGGAACACCGGCAGGTTAGCGCCCCACCCTGCCCTGCCCCGCCTCGCCCCACCCCGCCCCGCCGCGCGTGGGGCGGAAGAGGATAGGGACATCGTCCGCGCCCAGTCCAGCGCGACTTGGCCCGGCTCGGCACGCCACAGCCCGGCCGACAGAGCGATATGAGGAACAGCAGGGCGTTCGTGTTCATGCGCCACAGTCTTCAGCCTCATGCGCAGCGCTGTGTGTTATTGGTCCGTTCATCGGCAGAGCATTCGGACGGTTCGGCTCACCTTTCATTGAGAGAGAAAGCGTGTGTACGCGCTGGCCCACCCCGAGCAGGGCCACAACATCAACACGGCGCGCTATATATACCAGTTCTAGTGCACGGTCCCAACGGTCTGGCGGGCGGGGCGGGGCGGGGCGGGGCGGGGCGGGGCGGGGCGGGGCGGGGCAGGCGGACATCTGCTGATAGTTGAGCTGAGCAGCGCGCAGACCGCGGCCCGGGCCGGGCCCGACCCGCCCGGCGGTCGTGGGTCCAACCAAGGTCATCAGGCTCCGCGCGGTGTGGCGGGGCGGGGTGTGGCGGGGCGGGGCGGGGCGGGGCGGGGCGGGGCGGGGGGGGGGGGGGGGGGCGGGGGGGGGGGGGGGGGGGCGGCGGGGCGGGCCCCAGCATGGAGGACCGCTCGCGAAACACAAAAGCCGCCGCCAAGGCGCGCATGTGACGCCCGCCAAACGGACGGACTCGTGTGACGCCTTGCCTTCGCGTATGAATCGGATCGACACTCGGCCGCGGCCCCGCAGAGGGGACAGTTGGGGGACAGTGGTGTGGTGTCTGCGGACGACGGGGACCTGGGCCGACTTGGGCCGACCCGGGCCGACCCTCTCTGCTCCCGCCCGCCAGCGCCAGGGAGCTCGTCCGTCAGCGCTGCCCACCCCCGCCCCGCCCCACCCCGCCCCGCCGTGCATGTAGTGTACTGCTCGCACCGACAAATGGGTACACACATGCAAACACCCTGCCACCCTGTCACAACTGTAGCGTGGCGTAGCGGGGCGTGGTGGGGCGGGGCAGGGTGGGGCGGGGCGGGGCTGGGCTTGGCAGGGCGCGGCGGGGCGCGGCGGGGCGTGGCAGGGCGCGGCGGGGTGTGGCAGGGCGCGGCGGGATGGGCGCCAACTAAAACTACGCACGTGATTAATCAAAAGATACTCGCGCCTAAGTGTGTGGGTCCGGTGTGGGTATATCTGTGCGTGTGTGTGTGATGTCGCGTTGGAGGTTAAGGTCTCGGCCGGAGGGGACGAGCGGCCGGCGCCGCGGGTCACTGCACTGTCGAGCGGGCCGGGCCGGGTCGGGCCGGGTCGGGCTCGGGCCGGGTCGGGCCGGGTCGGGCCGGGTCGGGTCGGGCCGGGCCTCACTGCTCCGGTGCGCTCAGGGAAGTCCCATATCTCACGATGACGCACAGTAGCGATAAACGGCCAAGAGAACGCGCGTTGTGTCATTTACCGGAGCCGGGCCGGGCAGTGCAGTGCGGGGGTCCATTTGTAACGTGCCTCCGCGCTATGCTATCGGCAGCCAGACTGCGACACAGCGACCCCGTTATGGACATGGTACAGTGCCGGACACCGGACAGTGCATAGTGGAGCATGGTAGGCCTAGTGCTCATGGAGCGAGGGGGAAACAACTCTGAATTTTTGTTTACAATTGTCGTGAATGTCTGCGAATTTTCCTTAAATTTCAGTGAATTTGTATTATTTTTTGCAATTTTCGCATAAATTTTTCCTCATTTCTTCAGTTTTTTTTTTCTGAATTATTTCTGATTTTTTTCTGAATTATGCAGACATTACAGAGTTGTTTCCCCTCGTCATGCAGGCTCTCTCCGCTCGCGTGTGGCCGCAATATTACTCAAGAATGATTTATATTTTATTATAGTACCAGCCGGCTAGCCGAGTGTAGGGTAAGTACTAAGGCCTGACTTTAAGTACTGAAATTATGGGCGCCAGGTACACTCTTAACTTCTTACAAAGAAAATTCTTGTATTACAAAGAATTCTGTGCAACCGTAACACAAAGCCAAATTTTCTTTGTAATACAAAGACAAATCTTTGTAATACAAAGCAAAAATTTTTGTAATACAAGAAAATTTTCTGTATATTACGGTTGCACAGAATTCTTTGTACTATACGAAAAAATTCTTTGTAAGAAGTTAATAAGAGTGTACATAAGTACCGTCAGGTTATGGCTACGATAGATATAGCACTATAATAAACAACCTGCAATATTTTTAAAAACCTAAAATATTTTTTAAAAACCTGCACTTAGCGGCTGGTGGCTGAGCCAGAAAAATAATGGGCTATTGGGGCAGCAGTAGTCGCTCGCTAATGCCCCACGGGACAGGCCCGGCCCCACGCTGCTGCATTCACGAGTGAACGCGGCTCATTGTAGCCGCTGCTGCTACGCCACCCGCAGCCTCTGGCGCCAAAACCTGCTGGCGCGCAGGAGGAGCCCCGCAGCACCAGAAGCACGACGTACTGTACTACCTGCCGCACGACAAAAATTAGTAACTGTGCACCGAAACAAGTTTCGCGGTAATATTTCGCCAGGAGCGCGGCACGGGCGCGCAAACCGATAACACTTATCCTCTGAGGACCTGCTCCTCACCGCGAAGTAGACACTGAAAACCCAAGTGTGCGAATGTCGCACACTTGTAGGTGTGCGAGGGTTCATTCGTACACTTGGCCACTCAAACGTGCGCATTTCTTATGAAAATTCACACGTTTGAGTGGCCAAGTGTACGAACAAATCCTCGCACACCTACAAGTGTGTGACATTCGCACACTTGGGTTTCCAGTGTACAATCAGGGCAAACGGACCGCGGGCCGGGCGGCGACGAGGAGTGCAGGCCGAGGGGGCAACCACTTGAGAAAACTTGTGTACCCCTTACACGCCCGAAATCTCTTGAAATTCGAAATCTTTCGTCAAAAAGGCAACAGAAAAAAAAAGACAAAATATGGGTGTAAAATCCGTCGAAAAGTTACGAAATCCGACGAAATCTCCTCCCCGAAGAAATCTTGTGTACCCTATCATCCAAGGTGGTTGCCCCCTCGGTGCAAGCACGTGGACCTGGTCCACCAGGACCCCGCTGACCCCCGCGGTGGCCTCCTGGTGAGGAGCCGCATGGGCACGGGCACGGGCAAGGCGTCGAGGAGGTGGCGACGTATTTACAGCACCCTGGCCGTGGCCAAGGAGGCCCCAAGGTTGGATCAGTTGAGCAGGAAGGAGGAAGCGAGCCGGCCGGTCCGGTGCAGCACCACGGCATCACGTGACCCGGCCGTCGCCCTTCGCCAATTACGCCGACCAGCAGATCAGTTTAATAAAAAGTTACCCCACGCGCCTCGAGAAGAAAAGTCTTTTCTCGGGTGGGGCGGGGCGCGGGGAAGCGGGGCGCGGGGCGGGGCGCGGGGGGGGGCGGGGCGGGGCGGGGCGCGGGGCGGGGCGCGGGGCAGGGGGCGGGGCGGGGCGGGGCGGGGCGGGGCGGGAGGCGCGAATTGTGCGGAATAGCACGACAGCGTTTTAGTGCATGTCCGACCGGTTTATCGTTAACCTTTCGAGACCCTGGTCTTGTCTTGATAAGAAGAGGGGCGGTGGTCAGTGAGCCAGGCCGGACCGGGCCGGACTGTGCGCAGTGCTTCTTCTGCAGCCGACTGATTCAGAGGATCGCTCTGTCCTTGTCGCACTCATAGGGCACCGCCATAGGTGCGACAAGGACAGAGGCACGAGAGTGAATCAGTCGGCAGGGCGACGGCCGGCGCCGCGGCCGCCCCGGTGCCGCCGGGCCGGGCCGAGAGTTAGTGACTCGCCCCGCCCTGGCCCGGCTCGGACGTAAAGGTGTCCCGGTGGCCGCGGCCGCCAGAAATAAACGACGTCGGCCACGGTAGCGCCGTGCCGCGGGGCCGCGGGCGTCCGGGAGAACCGTCGCCGTCCTCGTCGCACGCGTGTGGCCATGGCGCCACCACCGGGGAGAGAGTGAGAGAAATTGGCGGGGCAGGCGGGGCGGGCGGGGCGGGCGAGGCGGGCGGGGCAGGCGGGGCGGGCGGGGCGGGCGGGGCGGGCGGGGCGGGCGGGGCGGGCGGGGCAGCGCGGGGCAGCGCGGGGCGGGCGTCTCCTCTGCCGCGGAGACAGCGCCCCGGGGCGGGGCGGGGCCGCCGTGGTACGCCCCACAAGCGCGGGGCGCGGTGCGGAGATCAATGGGGAGGTGTTGCAGCACCCAGCAGCACCCGCCCCCCACCCCGCCCCCTTCACGAGAACAAATACGTCCAAAACATGTCAAGGACCCTTGTTTGATCTCAAAATGACACCGATCTGTCGTACAGAATGCACTGCATCGTGACAAAAATTGTCACAGTGACGTCACTTTGACATAATCGTGACTTCTGAGGTCTACCTGGGCCACCCCGCCCCACCCGCCGCGGTCAGCTATGAGTGACGTCACCGCCACCGTGACGGGACCGCGGCGCAGACACGCTCACTCAAAAATAATTACAACTCTCGTTCTTCAGAGAAGAACAACTTGAGCCTCGTCGCGTCGCCAAGAGCAGGAGGCCGGGCGGGGCGCGAGTAGTCGTGAATTTGTGCGAGCCAAAGAGACTGACGAGTCGTCATCGTTGTCGAGCTCTATCAGCCGGGGCGATCAACTTGATGCTGCGATGCTTGCTGCAGGCTGTGAGGCGGGGGAGGGGGGGGAAGAGGTGAGAGGAGGTCTGGGAGAGGAGGGGAGGGATGCCTCGCTCCAATGCACACTGTACGTAATCATGACCGCGCAAACAAGAGATACAGAGAAAGAGCGCGCGAATTCCCCCGCGCTGCAGTCAGCTCCCGTCCGGGATAAGTCAGCTACGCGTCAGGAGGAGGAGGAGGAGGTCGTCAGTCACGAACAGGTTGCGCGGATGTGTGGTGGACGTGGACGGGGACGGCCGCCGGAAGTGGGCCGCGAAAGCCGGCTGCTGGCAGTGTTGCCAGCAAAGTAGGCAATAAGTCGCCCAAACACAGTGGAGAGTGAAGCTGGCTGCGTCTGCGCCTGCCTACTAGGAAGTATACCTTTAGCACAGGTGCGTGCGTGTTGCCTAGTAGGCATGCAGGCGCAGATGCCGCTCGCTATACTCGACTCTGTGTTAGGGCGACTTATTGCCTACTTTGCCGTCTGGTGCGGACGGCGCAGCGGGGCGGCGCGGTTCAAAGGGAGCGCGCCGGACAGCAGGGTCGCAGGGCTGCCAACCGCAGGGCGGGCAGGTTGGGCGGGCTGCGCGGAGCTCACGACGGGACAGCGACAGCTGCCTGGACGCCTCCGCCCCCCGCTGCCCCCGCGTCCGCGGCCCCGACCTTGACCCCCAGCCTCGGGTCCGACGGCGGGGACGAGACGTCACTCGCGTCCGCGGGTCCAAACGGGGAGAAATCCGCGCGGACTTGCGACGAACATAACCCCACTCCCGCGTACACACACACACAACACGTCACACTTGGAGTCGGGGCGGCCGGGCCGACGACAAGTCATGAGCCATTCACTTCGCGGGAACACGGCGTTCGGGAAAAGCAAAGAAAACCCTTCCCCCACTCCGGGCCTCCGCCACTTACCAAAACAAGACCGAGCTTCATGTTTGCGGAGCGAGACTACACAGACCGCGGCGGGGTCGGGCGGGCGGAGTGTGCGCACTCGAAACACTCCCTGCGCTAACTGAACTGACAGTCCTGCCCGGCCCGGCGGTAAGGCTGGCTGCACTGGCTGGCGGCCAGTCGGACGAACAGCCAGACAGGCAGACGGGCGGACCCCGCGTCGACCGCGGCGCGGGCCGGACAGACGGGGCTGGCAGGCGCGAGGCGTCTCGCCGGGGCCGCGCGCGGAGCACCGCGACGGAGAGCGTAGTTGTTGTATTGCCTGGTTGAGAGCGATGGGCCGCGAAGAAATACGAATCGGCGATACTCCCCGCCCCGGGGCCGGCCGTGCAGACGCAGCCAGGGGTATCGCCGAGCGTGGAGCATCTCCTTCGGAGGGAAGTCCGCTGTGCGTCACGTCGCAGTCTCCGCGCTGTCCACGCAACCACACCACGCCGTATTTTGAAGTATCGATCTGCCCGAAATTTGCGTGCTTGCGTGCGTGCGTGCGTGCGTGAGGGCCTGAGCGAGAGAGGTAGGCACGCAGCGGCTGTCGCATCAGGGCCAGGGCGTTGTCCGCGGCGCTCAGGGGCGGGGCCAACACGCTCCATCTCGCTCTCACCACCGGCGCGCGTGGCGAAACAACGAGGAAGAGAAAAAGATAGAGACAGGGGGAGTATAGTGTGACAGAGTGCGCCATGCGTGTCCTCTAGGGGCCCATTCTGTGGCGCCGCCACGCCCAAACGCCCAGCCCGTCGCTGTTGAATTTTATTTTTCTTGCCTCGGCAGAGAGGGAAAGATAACCGCTTCAGTATGCGTAATCCTATCTGCGTGTGATTAGTTTGATCATTTTGTAGGAATTTCGCTTTAGAATTCCGTGACAGAGCGAAGGCGAAGGAATGTCCTTGATTACCGCCAGCACTCTTTTGTTCGATTCGTGGCCGTCTGCTGGCACTAGCAACGCCAGCTGGGCCGATGAGTTGAACCAGTCATTGAGTTGCGTCGTCACTCGCGTGAGGTAGAAAGGACTGCAGACCACTTAAATCGAAATAATTTCGACGATGTAAAATAATTTTAGAGAAAAGACGTGGTTTGATAAATTATGTATGTTTTTAATTTTGCGAAAATTTTATTCGATGTGTATTTTGTGTGTGGGAGGAATAAGTTGTGAATGAAACAGCCATTCCCTTATGAGATTGTTTTATACAAAATGTATACAAATACAGTTCGGAGTCTTCATCGTTCAATGAAGTAGGTACTGTGGTGACACTGAGAAATAGGTTTCCGACAATGAAGCTCGAAGGCTGGACCAGGTTGAATTAAAATTGGTACACTGTCAACAGCATCAACACAGAACGTTTGTCTGACTCTCTCTCTCTCACACTCGCACTAAGACAGCGCCGCGGGGTGGGCCCGGCGCCGTGCTGGGTAGGCAGCCCATCGTGGTCGGGTCCGCCGGCCGGCCGGCCGAAACGAGAGACGTTGCGGTTCGACCTTGAACTTGCCGCCGCGGCCGCCACGGCGCTGTTGCGAGGGGCAGGAAGGAGGAATCGTCCAGACCCTTTCCTCCCCCGCGCCGCGGCGCGCTCAGGACCCGCCCGCGGCCCGAGACAACGCGGGGCGCTCGGGAGGAATGGCAATCGATGCAGTGCCACTGAGCGCGGTGGCACGGCGGCGGGGGCGAGGCCGCGGAGGCCTCAGCGCGGCGACCTCCAGGTGGTGAGGGGTGAGCACACTGGCCGAGGCCTCGGCGCGGCGACCTCCAGGTGGTGAGGGGTGAGCACACTGGCCGAGGCCCCCGCTCACCACCGCGTCCGCCGCGGCAGCATGTCGTCCACGGCGAGCCGCAGCTGCTTGAGCGTGGCGCTGGTGGAGGCCGCGGCGGGCGCGGAGGCCGCGGCGGCGGTGGCCGTGGCCGTGGCCGCGGTCGCCTCGACGGTCAGGCTGAGCTCGACGGCGCGCATCTCCTTCTCGGCGCGCTCGCGCTCCTCGGTGAGGCGGCGGACCTCGGCGCGGGCCTCGGCCTGCTCCCGCCACGCCAGCTCCCGCTCGCGCTCCCGCTCGCGCACCCGCGCCTCCCAGTCCCGCTGCTCCTGCGTGTGCTCCTCCGGCTGCTCCGGCGGCTTGTCGCGCTCCTCCCAGCTGCCGCGCTCCCGCCCGCGCTCCACCCACACCTCGCGGTCCCCGGAGCCGGCCACCCACTCGGGCGTGCTGCTGACCGTGGTGCCGGAGGTGCCGGAGGTGCCGGAGGTGCCGGCGCTAGGCGTGGCGGTCGCGCACACCGCCGTCACGGCCACGGCCGCGACCTGCAAACATGTACGGGCATTTTAGGACTGATCAGAGGGGGAAACGGCTAAGGTAATCCGGGTGGGGTAATCCGAGGTAATTTGAGGTAATCCGGGGAAATTCAGGGGTAATCCGGGAAAATTCCGGTGGAATCCAAGAAAAATTCTGGGGAAATCCGAGAAAATTCAGAGGTCATCCGGGGTAATTTGAAGTAATTCTAGATCAAAGGCAACGTAATCCGCACTCAAAAATAATTCGCGTCTGAGCGAGAAAATTAGCAGGTGTACTAATTTTTTTGCAGTATAGGCGCAGCTAATTTTTAAGCCACAGTGCTTATTTTCTAGTCACCCTGCTATTTATTTTTCTGCTGTTTTAAGTTTTTAGCGGTGGTGCTAATTTTTCACATCTAAGTTTAGCTGAGCGATTTTTTTTTTTAAAAAAAAATTTGCGTGCGGGGCTAAACCGGGTAATCAGTAATCCGGGTGATCAGTAATCCGGGTAATCAGTAATCCGGCTGATACGGAATTTGGTAGTCGTTACCGCCTCCGACTAATCAGCACTCGCACAGATTAGGCCGCTACTTTCAATGCGTCGACAGAATTCATTTTACAACTCTGTGAATTGATTCGAGGCTTGAGGTTGCCAGAAAAGTGGGCTCCATCTGCGCCTGCCTACTAGGCAGCATGCACACGCCTGTGCTGAGGTGTTGCCTGGTAGTCAGGCTCAGATGCAGACCTAGTATTGCCTACTACTTACTTATCTGGGAACACTGTGCAGACCGCTTTACTCAATTGATTTTGGGCTACTTATTTCCTACTTTTCTGGCAACACTATCGAGGCTTAAATTATTAGGTGCGTGTCCCTCCCTCGCCACCACTCCGCGACAAAATCGGTAGTCCGAGAAAAATCTGGCGTTTTATCATTTCTATGGCGTCGACACTTGCACTGCACGTCTCCCCATAGGTGGGTCTCTACTCACCACGACGGCCAGCCTGAGCAGCATGTCACGGGTCGCTGAGGTCGCCCTGAGGTCGCCCTGAGGTCGCGGGTGCGCAGCCCTGCCTGCCCTGCCCCCAGTGCCGCGCCGGTGAGGACCACGGTGAGGCGCTCGTTGTCCAGCGGACTGGCCGGTCGCGACGTCCGACAACGTGTTTTATCAACGCGTGCGGCCTGGACCAGCGGGGGGCGGTGGGAGGGAGGGGTGGGGGAGGGAAAGGGAAAGGGAGGCGCACGAGGGAGTGAGAGAGATGGCCTGTCCAGGGGAAGAGAGAGAGAGAGAGAGGGAGGGTCCTTAAAGTGGAGCGGGGAAGGAGGCCCAGGGCGGGGCGGAACGGGGGCGGGAGACTGTGGAAAACTTTGCCGTCTTTGATCCTTCATGACGATGGGCAGTGAGCCCTGTGGTGAGTCCCGTCCTTGGGAATGGCGCTGGCTGAGCCCTTAATTTTCTGCAAAGCACACAACTGGTCAACTTTTCCATCCAGGTGCGCGCGCCGTGGAGTTAGGCAACTTATTTAGCACGGGGTTTCGCCGGGTGACGGCTGACGGCGTGCTGCCTTCATCGGCCGGGCCCGGGCCGTGCCGGGCCGGGCGCACCACCTTCGAGAACAGGCGACGGGGCGGATGACGACGTCAAGGACCGGATGCGCAGCGCACGTACGGGGCGAGCAGCACCCTCGCCTCATCCCGTCCTTGTCTGACATTCAGCAGGCATCCAGCGCGTCTGCGTCACCCCGCGCCGCGCGCCACCCGCCACCCGCGCCATGGAGGCAGCCGCACGACGCGCCGCCACAGGCACAGCCGCGAGGCGGGTCGAGGCGACGCCACGTCTCTCTCTCTCTCTCTCTCTCTCTTTCTCTCTCTCTCTCTCTCTCTCTCTCTCTCTCTCTCTCTCTCTCTCTCTCTCTCTCTCTCTCTCTCTCTCGCTCGCTCTCTCGCTCTCACTCTCTCGCTCTCTCGCCACTCTGCCCACTTGGCGGGCGGGGCGGGGGCGTCCAGTCCGCACCAGTCGTGGCCAGCGCGGCCGGGACCAGCAAGGACGCGCAGACCCGGCCGGGCGACCCAGGGGCAGCCGACTGAGTCGGAGGGTCGCCCAGGTACCTCCGTCCTTATCGCACTCACGTGGGGTGGGCGAGTACCCCGTGGGGGCGACAAAGACGGAGATACGCGGGCGATGCTTTGAACCAGTCGGCTGCGTTGCAGGGTTGGGGCCAGGAAGGAGGGTGCAGTCCCCCAGCGTTTGGGTCGTGGGGTTTACACCGGTGGAGTATTCATCACTCAGGTGGTGACACGGGGGTTTCATACCGGCGGAGTATTCATCCCCTGGACGGTGACACGGGAGTTTCATACCAGCGGAGTATTCATCCCCTGGACGGCTACCCGGGGGTTTCATACCGGCGGAGTATTCATCCCCTGGGCGGTGACACGGGAGTTTCATAACTGCGGAGTATTCATACCCTGGACGGTGACACGGGGGTTTCATACCGGCGGAGTATTCATCTCCTGGACGGCTACCCGGCGGTTTTAGACCGGCGGAGTATTCATCCCCTGGGCGGTGACACGGGGGTTTCATACCGGCGGAGTATTCATCCCCTGGGCGGTGACACGGGGGTTTCATACCGGCGGAGTATTCATCCCCTGGGCGGTGACACGGGGGTTTCATACCGGCGGAGTATTCATCCCCTGGGCGGTGACACGGGGGTTTCATACCGGCGGAGTATTCATCCCCTGGGCGGTGACACGGGGGTTTCATACCGGCGGAGTATTCATCCCCTGGGCGGTGACACGGGCGGAGTATTCATTGGACGGTGACACGGGGGTTTCATACCGGCGGAGTATTCATCCCTGGACGGTGACACGGGGTTTCATACCGGCGGAGTATTCATCCCTGGACGGTGCCACGGGGGTTTCATACCGGCGGAGTATTCATCCCCTGGGCGGTGACACGGGGGTTTCATACCGGCGGAGTATCCATCCCCTGGACGGTGACACGGGAGTTTTACACCAGCGGAGTATTCATCCCCTGGGCGGTGACACGGGGGTTTCATACCGGCGGAGTATTCATCCCCTGGGCGGTGACACGGGGGTTTCATACCGGCGGAGTATTCATCCCCTGCGGGGTGACACGGGGGTTTTACACCGCGGAGTATTCATCCCTCAGATGGTGACCCTCGCAGCGGGCTTGCACGTACTCTGAGGTTCAAGCATGTTTCCCCCTGCCCGCCCATTCCCGCACACCGCCCGTCTGGCAGTCCGCCTGTTCCCGGTAAGTACTCTTGAAGAATAATAGAGGGCTGTCTCCCGTCCCGCCCGTCGGCGGCCGCGGCGCGCTTCGGCTCGGCCGCGGGCGGAGATCCCAGACCAGGCAGACGGCTAGCTACCGATGACGCACACCGTATGCTCCTATTCGCAATCCGTCTGCTCCAACGTCAATCCGCACACAAAGCCCACACCTCACACGAACTATACTCAGTGTATTAAGTTCTGGTTAAGGTTTGGGTTGAATAGCCAGTGGAAACTAAGTCAAAATGATGTCATGCCTTTGAGTAAAGTGTAAAGTGTAAGCACGACTTACATGTAGGAAATTCAAAGCAAATAATTGGGTGATTTTTATAGCACCTTCCAAAATATTGACGAAATCTCCAAATGCAAGACCTCGTCTTTTCCGGGCCAATGCGGAGATGACGCATGTGTGCGCGTGTGTACTTTACTTCCGCACAGGAAAAAAAATCACCTGGCCAGAGGATGCGTCTTCAAACCTGACAGCTGTCCCGTCCCGGAGCACCAAGGGCCGGCGCCCCGCCCCACCCCGCCACGCGTGGGTCAGGACCAAGGTACTCATTTTCGTGCTCGCGGAAGTGGACTCCGTGACCTCCGTGACCTGCGTGACCTGCGCGTGCGCGAGTGTGACCCGAGAGGTATAGACCACACGCCGATCACGAGGCAGTGCACTGGACATCCAAGTGTACGAATGTCGCTCATAAGTGAGCTCTTGCAAATGTACGAACCACCTTCCGGTGCTCAATCTGAATCTGAATACACGCCGTTTCATTCATTCGGTCATGTACAGTTGGCTGTCATACGTCTCACGCCTCACGCCAGCTCCCCGTTCACCTTCCCAGGCGTATTCTGACGCAGATAAAGTTAAATTTAAATTCAAATTTAGCTCAGCCAATCAGCATGTTGCCCTTGTTACGTGAACAGCGTTCAGATACGTGAGTGCAGGGCTTATCATAACACGAACGAATGTTAGTTACTTAACGTTAACAAAAGACATCATGTTCCGATAAAAGTAAAAGTTATAGAATTTCCAATGATGCGTCCCAAATCATTCAGGAACGATGTACATGTGATTTGCACCACCCGAACCAATAACTTATTTGAAAGTGCCAGAACAGAAGTTACAAGTTGTAACTCTATAATGCCTAACATAACTTTTAGGGAGCTTAAGTAATAAGTTACGGAACCTTGCGTGTGTGTCTTGGCTAGCTGCTAAGTCACCCTACCGACTGGACCACCGAGCTGACGTGTTGCTAAGTATAAGCACTGTAAGTTTCTTACAAAGAACTGCTCTTCGTAACGTACAAAGGATTTGGGACCTTCGCAATACAAACAAATTCTTCGTATTACAAAAGGCTCCAGTTTGTATTATGAAGATCGCGCTGTTGTTCCCAAACCAATATTGTTTGTAATATGAAGAAAATCGGTTTGTAATATGGTGGTTCCAGATCCTTTGTACGTTACAAACCGGATTCTTTGTAATATGAAGAACATCCTTTGTAAGGAACTAACAGTGAGGCACACCGAAGGCACCAAAGACAACCCACGTAACTGGACGCGGCTAGACCATGCGGTGCTGCGCCGTGTGCGCGGCCGCAGAGAACGTCACCGTCGCGGCCATGCTGCTGCTGCTGCTTCGCCTTGGACGGCGCGGCGAGGCGTCGACGTCCGCGACGTACGTCACACCGGCGCGGCGGGCGTCCCGTCCCGCCCCGGCCGAGGCGTCGGCGTCGGCTCATCTTCTCTCAAGACGACGTCGCAAATTGACTGAGCGGGGAAGGGCAGGGCGTGGCGAGGCGTGGCGAGGCGTGGCGGGGCGAAGAAGGGCGCGGTGCCGCAGGGCGGGGTGGGGTGCGGCGCGGCGGGGCGGGGCGGGGCGGGGCTGGCCCACCTAGCGTCCGCCCCGCGACGACAGCATGCCACCGTGCCTCAATGCTTTTATCTGGGAGCGCCAATCTCGCGAGCCGGCGGCGGGCCGGGCCGAGCCCTGCCGAGCCCCGCAGGGTGATTCCGCACAGTGTTAGCTCGTCTCCTCTCTCTTGCTCCTTATGGCACCGCCCTACGAGTGTGACAAGGACAGAGAGACGAGACCACTGTGCGGAATCCCCCCTACTGCCCCGCCCTGCCCCTGCCCCGCCGAATGCCGTCCGAGTCCGCGAAACCCGCGAAGGAGCATCAAGTGCGCGTGCCCGGCCCGGCCCGCCCGCACCGCAGCAGCACCGGCCAGCACCACTTGAGCAGAGCGTTTGGCGGCCGCGGCGGAGCGGGGCGGGGCGGGGCGGGGTGGGGCGGGGGGGCGGGGCGGGGCGGGGCACGGGCACGGGCACGGGCATGGGCATGGCGGGGCACTAGGTCGGGCGGGGCGGGGCGGGCCGGAGCGGCGCGTCGCGGGCGTCAATCAGCGCAGATTCCCGGTACACCTCGGTAGCGTACGTCCGTCCTCCTGAAAGAGGCCTGGAGGTGGCGGTGTGGCGGGGCGGGGCGGGGTGGGTGGGGGGGGCGTGGTGGGCGGGGGGGGGCGGGGTGGGCGGGGTGGGCGGGGTGGGCGGGGTGGGAGGGGAGGGGCAGGTACACGAAAGGTAAACAATGCGCCCAGGTGTGAGGTGTAGTACATGAATGATGGTGAGCCGGGTGTCTCTCTGAATGCGTAACAGTGTTGCGGGTTTGCCTACCCAATTCGCCCGTAAGGCGCCATGGCCCCTGCAGCGCTGGCGAGTATGCAATACCGCAACACTGTTACGCATTCAAAGAAACACCCGGTGCTAGTATGCTGTACCAGTCAAGTGCACTTGCGAGAGACGGGAAAACTAATGTCTGATGCAATTTGATGACGGTTGATGTTGATGTCCCGATGGCGGTGATGATGATGAGTTGAGCTTACGGGGGAGGAGGGCGGCGGGGAAGGGAGATGATCAACTCGACCTTCACTTTGCAAAAAGGGCCTGCGCGGCTGACTGACCCGCGTCGCGCCGGGGCTCCTTAAGGACGAACCTGCCACCTTTGATTTCCAACGCGTTTCACATACGTATCGGGAGAGACGGTGTCGTTCTTGGTCCGCCTCGTAAGATGCGTGGTGGGGTCTAGGTCTATACTCTAGATTCCGCAAGATTCTCGGAAGCGTAATGTTTTCCATGGAGCTCGGGTCGAAGTGCCTGACGAGGTAGGCCGTCAGTCACATATGTCATGATTCCACCACGTCTTTCTGACATCAATAGATTGACGAATATCGTGGCATTTGACACGGGCTTCGTACGAAAGCTCGCGGTCGGGAGATCCGCCGGGAAAAGAGTTGCGGCGAAAACAGACTGTAGATTGCGAGGGGTCGACCACTTGAAATATTTAGGTACATGGAATATATTCCAGTTGGAATATCTGGAATATATTTGGAATATGTAGAACAATATTTTTGGAATATCAGGAAAATGTGAGATAATATTTTTCGAATATCAGGGATATGTTGGAATATTTGGAATATTTTTGGGATATTTGGAATGTTTTTGGAATATTTGGAATATTTTTGGGCTGGAATATGTTGGAATATCTGGAATATTTTCGTGAATATTTTTCAATGTGTACATGGAATATCCAAGTGGTCGACTCGGTGGTCGACCCCTCGGTAGATTGTTTTGGGTGCGGGATGAAGAGAGGTCTGCGCCTTAACCTAGCCCCTTCGACTCGTACCTTCATTTTCGCCAGTGAAGAGCCTTGGTTTTCCCGATGTAATATCGCGTCCCAGTGGAAGAAGCCGAGGCGGTATTAGGCCTTTCCGGTAAACAAAATGTTAACCGCGAAGGTTTGTCTTACGTAACGTCGTGTCAAAGAAGACACGCCATTCAGTCCGCAGCGTGCAGCTGCGCCCGTATGTGCTGAAAGGCAGAGCGATCAAATCTGGCGATGATTGAGGCGAGGTGTCGTGACCCCCCAGAAATATCCGGACCTCCTCCTCTCCTCGCCAGTGTTGCCAGAAAAGTAGGCAAAAACCGCCTGTTGCCGTCTTGAGCGGTCGGTATCAACGCCTGCCTACTAGGCCATCACTCTGCACAGCCATGAACATGTTGCCTAGTAGGCAGGCGTCGATACCGACTGCTCCACACGGACCAGAAACTGCATACGGTGCAGTGCTGCACTTATGGTGCGGCCTGGCGCGGCCAGTCTCAAATCATCTTCGTCACGAGGACTGTCATGTTGATGTATTTTTTTTTATTTTATTTTTGTTCGCAAGCACTTTATAGATTTGCCCTCTCCTCCGCCCCCGCTTTGACTCCGGTTCTCAAAATCCTCTGCCGATGGGCGGGAGGAGCGGGGACTCCAGGGGGGAGAGGGGCCAGGGGGGGGGGGCGTGCGGGAGCCCCGAGGGGGAGGGGGGGGCACGACGGCACGGAAGACGCTCTCTGGTGCTCGTATAAAAGTGGCGGTCCGGATCCAGATCGACACAGCAAAGCTAACCACTCATCACAGCAACATGTCTCGAGTCCTGGTGAGTACACCGCGTATTGAGCGCCTTGCAGCCGACCCACCGCTGCCTGTCTTTCTGGAATGGAAACGATCCAAAGTCACTGGGGCGTCCAAACGAACTGTCAAAGCACCAGACTTGCCGCAGCTATGTCGTGCTAGTGGTGAATGTCCATAACTAATGCGCGGGTGTGGTGATTTCCCCGAGACACTAGTACGCACTAGTGCGATTTTATTGTTTGAAAATATCCGATAATCCACACTGTTAAATCCCTACAAACAAAATAGTTTGTAAGCTTGCAAAGCATGATGCTTTGTATTACAAAGCATTTTGTTTGTAATACAAAGCATTTCGCAAATGCTTCGCAAGCTACAAAGCAAAAGCTTCGCAAAACAAACAAAATGCTTTGTATTACAAAGCAGCCAAATCCTTCGCAATTGCGAAGCATTGCTTTGTAAGGTTTTAACAGTGCATCGCTGACGACAATATCCAATCGTATCGGTAGGGACATGTCGTCTGCTGCGACGTGTAAAATGGCAAACTTATCGAGAGTGAGCCCATTAGCTCGTGTAACGCCTGCTGCCAAAGGGAAGCTCTCAACGACTTGGCTGCTGGCAGGCGCCCACGGCCGAGCCGAGGCCCTAGAAATAGTCTTATTGCGATCTCGTTCGGCTAAATTTGGCGTTAGATGTCCCGAGACGTCGTGATTATGAGCTGCTGTTTACCTTTATAATCCTTGTGCCTTGTGCACGCAAAAAAAAGTTCCTTGCATCAACGACATTTTGTCGTTGGAATTGCTTCAACAACGTGTTGCTAGCCCAACGACACGCGTCCTTGGTACAACCACGGTCACCGGTTGTCGTAGGTGTAGCAGCATCATGGTACAGGGTGGTTCACTTACCCCCGGCCCCCGGCGTTCGTGTAAGAAGGCAACTCATTCTACTTTAGCTGGACGAGGGCAAGAGTTGAGGGGAGGGGGCGACCCCTCCAGCTCCCCAAATCACCCCTTGCCCTCGCTCACCTGAAGTAGAATGAGTTGCCTCGTTACATGAGGGGTAAGTGAGGGTAAGTGAGCCACCCTGTATGGACCAAAGGCCATCAGTGCTGCCAGAAAAGTAGGCAATAAAGAGCCCAAACACGGCGGAGTAAAGCTGGCTGCATCTGCACCTGCCTACTAGGCAACATGCACGCGCCTGTGTTAGGGTGCTGCCTAGTAAAAAGGAAGGCGCAGGTTCAGCTCGCCTTACTCCAGCTCCGCTCTTTGGGCTCTTTATTGCCTACTTTTCTGGCAGCACTGACGACCATCTTTGTTGTATCCGGTCGTTGAACCACTGATATTTTGTTTCAAGTGTGTGTGGCTCCAGCGCCTTACCGTGTCCCCCCCTTCCTGTTGCAGATCGTGTGCGCCCTCGTGGCCTGCCTCGTGGCCGTCGCCTCCGCCCAGTGGGGTGGCATGCAGGGCGGCGGCATGGGCGGCGGCATGAACGGCATGGGCGGTGGCATGGGCCGTGGCCAAGGCGGCATGGGCGGCATGTACGGTAACGGCGGCGGTATGAACGGCATGAACGGCATGAACGGCGGATACAACCGTGGATACGGCATGCAGGGCGGCATGGGCCGTGGATACAACGGCATGCAGGGCGGCGGCATGGGCCGTGGATACAACGGCATGCAGGGAGGCTGGGGCTACATCTAAGCCTTTCTGCCTTATTCACCCACCTCTTGCACCTGAAAAAAAATTGACTGTACCGTCTCCTGACAGAACCATACCTCGGTATTGTATACATTTTGTTCCGCTACGTATTCTGTAATAAAATATATTAAACGACAGTGTGTGGATGTTTTGATTTGTTTGCCCCGAGAACGCGATATATGGCATGGGCATATCGGGGAGGTGTTACAAGGGCGCTCCCATGGCTGCTCGAGACCTTTCTCAAAGGAGCACTGGAGAAGAAAGATGCAGAATACAGTAGTGTCGGTTGGGTTGCCTAGCGCCCCGGCGAACACCAGGCACGATACTTGTAGTGGGACTGTTACAGGTGGCTGAAAAACCCCGCGCACTTTCGTAGTTGTACTGTACCGCATGCATGGGTGCGGGCGGCTTGCATACTCGCACGGGGCCGTAAGGCGCCTCGGTGAGCGACGATAGGCAAGCCCGCCCTCACGCCCCCGCATACGGTACAGTACAACTAAGAAAGTTCGTGGGGTTTTTCAGCCACCTGGCACTGTACCAGCGCCCTCCGCTCCGGACGATCATCTCTACACCAAATCTATGAAATTATTGACGCTTTCTGGCCGAGCCGAAAAGTGCGGCGGGTGGACCGCGAGGCAAGCTCCCTTGCCTGCTGGATGAGATCACACTCATGGGAAGGAATCACCTGGCCCATCAGCCAGCCGACTGATTCAGAAAATCGCTCCCATGCCTCTGTCCTTGTCGCACTCGCGAAGGTGTCCACTCCAGGGTATGGAGTCGCCCCATGAGTGCGACAAGGACAGAGACATGAGAGCGATCTCCTGAATCAGTCGGCTGTAATGACCGGGTGCGTGCACGTGCAGGCAGGTGGCAGAGCCATGTCCACACCTCGCGGTGCACGTGCACACAGCAGCGCCACGTGCTACAGGGAGTTTGTCATTGATTTGTCATCTTGCATACAATCGGATGAGAAAAAATTGATGGCACTGATGTTAAACTGATTACGTATTGATTACAAGCGCCGATTTGCGTTTTGTCATTTAGTATGTCATCAAATTTTGATCATCCGAATAAAAAGTCATCAGTATGTTATCAAATTCCATTGTTCGGATGTCATCATTTTGCCATCGGCTGGATGTACTTAGCTCCCTTTCTGGTGAGTTGATTTTTTTTTTCACACGTGCAGGTGTGCGACAAGTCATTCACACACTTGTAGGTGAGCGAAATACCCATACATTTGCTAGCCATAGCCATTAGTCCCTTTTCTGCGAGTTTACGTAAAGTGTTTCAATGATTTATCGCAAGCCTATAAGGTGTGAGAAAAAGGCGGTTCGTTCGGTGTGCAGGCAACCCTGATCCTGTTCCTGCTGTTCACGTCCAGCGTCCTGGCCCAGCGCAGGGGAGGGGTGGGGGGGAGAGGGCTTCAAACTCAACAGCCTCACAAGCCTGTTCAGCTTCGGGGGCGGCTTCAGCTTACCCAGCTTCAATATCAATAGCCTGATCGACGGCGGTGGTGGCCGTGGCAGGGGCTTTGGATAGGCGGCAGCAAAAACTAATGCAAGGGAAATGCGGTGAAATATTTATTTTTCTTTCAAAAATCAATCTCTAGCCTAGAGGAGCAAAGGCGTACATGTACCCGATTTCTTCAGTTCAGTGGCTTGCAAGCAAAAATGATAGAGTTAAGGTTGAATCTAGAAGAAACAATTTTTTTTTTAGGTAGGAAGTTGCCAAAGAAGAATAAAAAACACTGTTAATAATAAAGGAATGGGATAAAATGAATGTGCTATTCAAATTCCATTTCACACTCATTTTCATAAATATAAAGCCTTGGTGCACATATAGCATGAGAGAAACAAACCAAAAATATTATCACCAATGTGTAATTAGGACAAAACAGACAGAAAAAAATGCACAGACTACGGCAAGTAGCCCTCTTTGTATATGTATCACTTTTAAGAGTTCATCAAAAAATTTCATGTGTTGATAAATGCAGAGATAAACATTAAGATTATGCAATTAGATACAAAACTTGCTGTTAAAAAAAAAAAAAAGAAAAAGAAAGAAAGTGCTTTAGATTTTAAAAACAATCTAATAGCATAAGATTGAGACAGCTTGAAAGATTAAAAAATATATAAAAAATTTGATGTTATTATAAAAAAGGGTCAACATACAGCAATAACTCCTTTCTGAACTAGGTAGATAGAGCTTTTACAAGCAATAAGTTATATGTACCTAAACATGAGATACAAGTGTTTTCACTGATCCATAAATAATTCATTTTAAATAAATTCCAGCATGATAAATACATTAGTCAACAGGCACAAAGACTGAACAACATGAGTGAACAAAGAAGTCAACTGATTGGCTGCACAAGTAGCATAACCTCTCCTTTCAAGTACATTTTGTTCCTGTCAGAAGGACCTTCAGAATCTACTGAGAAGGTAAGAATAGTGGCAGGAACAAGGCGAAGATCTACCAAAGAACTCTGCTCATCCTCTGAAGTTAGCTTGTGACCAGTAGGTGTTGTGAGACAGAAATTCAAAGTTTCATCTTCTAAATTCTCACGGACAAAACTGATAATAGTTTCAACTTTTTCATGAACTCCAAATGTGCCCTGAAAATAATTTTAAAAAGTAAGGGATGAACGCTTAAATTTGAAAGAATACATTATCAGAGATTAAATGCACCTTCTTACCTGAAGTAAAATACCATCAGGAAATCGAACTCTAATAAGAGCAAACCGGTACTTCCTCATTTCTCTCAATTCTTCTTTTTCTCTCATTGCTTTGGTTCTCAACATCATGCTACGTTCAATCCCTTCAGACCTAAATAGGAAAAGACATTTGTTAATAGTTAGACACCCAAACAAACTCTTATAAGCTTTTTGAGTCACTTTGTGATCATTTACCTAAGCTGTTGTTCTCTTTTCAGCTCCTCAGCAGTTATATTAAAAAACACAGGGGGTAGTTCAACACGTTTTGCTGCTTGAGAGGGATAGAGAACACTTAGATTGCGATCAAGTTCTAGTAGGACAGGTTCTGCACTTCCCAAAGCATCATAAAGCATCTGAAAAAAGGGGAAAAAAAAGTAGTTGATGGCAAAAATTAAAAATGTTAAAAAAATATTGTATGAAAGAAAAAAAAAAAAGAAAAAGAAAAAAAAGAGGAACAGAGACTTAAATCACTCACCTGCAAATTTTCTAATGTTTCTGGTGTTACTTCAGAGAAAACATAAAATGTTTCATCAGTATCATTTACAGGCAATGTCTTCTTCTCAAAGCCAGCAGCCTCCAGGAATTCAGTAGTGCCCTCCAGAGGTGCCACCTTTTCTTGAAAAACTCTATTATTAAGCTTGATACGTCGATACTTTTCATCATCAGGATTGCGAATGATATTATCCATGTACTTTTGAAGAGTAGTAACACAATTGCTAATCTGATTGAAAGAAACAAATATGAGCAACATCCTAACAATTTCCATTTGAAGAAAATATGACCAAGCTACATCATAGATTTACCTTTTCTCGACCCTTATTGCAAGAGTGAATAATAAGGCAAGCTGTAAGGCCTTTTTCTGACTCCAGATTTTCAAACAAAAATTCTCGAATCTTTGCTTGCCATTCATCTTTGGAAAGAATCTCATCACCTAATATAAAAAAATGAATTTGAAATTTTGTTGCCTGCTTACATGGAATTAATCCAAATTATCAATGGTAGCTTACTTATAAGGGGACAGCGGAAATACACTCCTTGAACAGCCAGAAGTGGACTTGCTTCTAACTCAACTGGAGTCTGTGATTTGATGGATTGTTGGGAGGACTCAGCAGCCAATGATGCTGCTTTTTTCTCAGCTTCCATTTCTCGACGTACCTGAGACTGTATTGCAGCTAATGATCTAAAGAAAAAAGGTATAAAAAAAAATGAAAATTACCACAGTACACACAGCATAAGAACGAAAAAACACAACTCGTGTTTGTGTGCAATATGTAATCCAAATTATTATGAAAATAAGTGACTAACGTTTGGAAAGCTGCTTGATCAGGGCGTTTTCCAACATTAAGCCGTGCCATAGCAGCACTTGCTGCCTGCCGAGCTTCATCAGACATGGCACTACGAGGGGCAACTGGGGCGGTATTAGCAACGGGAAGTGATCTTGAAGATGAATCATCTGTCAATTTACGTCCAGGGCCAGCCATCTTGAATTTGGCTTCCACTTTCTTCTTCTGAAAGAATTTTTTAATTTTGTCTGCCATTTTGTTTATTTATTGCACAAATTTGTAAAGAAAGAAAAACTTCCTGCTGCACTCAAACTCTTGGCGAGTGTTCCTTTGGTAGGTTTAACCGAGAAACACTCTTTTTCAAATCTTCAATTATTTTGGGTGTAACTGTCAAATAAAATAAAGCTGTAAATTATGTTGACAGATTAAAATGAAGTCCACAGAAAATCTTGGATATTGGGATGATATTTACCTGGTTTCATAAATGTTTCATAGATATTTTTGCCATAGATCTTCCAAGCAATGCAAATGGAAACAAGATTAAAGGCAAGAATGAACAGAAAAACTTTCAGCAAAACAACTTGAAAGTCGTCATACGAGAAAAAAGCTTGCCAGTCAAACAGGGGTAGTGCCGAAAGATGAGAACACCCTTCGGTGACGTTTGAGGTTAAGCCAATTGCGTAGAGTACTGTGTTAGAAACGCTTGACAAAAGGGAGTTGATAAGAACAACAGATGTGTTGAAAAGACTCTCTTCGGTGAAAGTTGACATTACACAAGCTGATTGATAACAAAGTCACACATTGGTAAAAATGTAAATTAGAGGTTGTCTTCGAAAGAAATAGGGAATCAGCTGATGCCTGTTAAAATTCGTGTTCAGTCATCAACAAACGTTTCCCCCCCTCCCGTTTCGTCTTGGTCTTGTCCGTTGTGCGGCGACGAAGGTATCAAGAAGGCCGCCAACAGAAATATTTCAGTAGAATATTTAAAGAATGGTGTTGCTTGGAAAAATTTAGATCAGGAAAATGTTTCTTAACTTTCAAAGGAGGATATTGTTTGTGCCAATGGTGAACTGCGATATTAAAGACAGGTTATTGGTTCTGGTTTTCAGCTGCAATAGTTGGTACACCTGATGGATACGAACTTGTTTGTAAGTCGTACAGCATGTGTGCTAAGACAGCAGAAGATGCAAAAATGGGCAAAAAGATATGTTTTCGAAGTGTTATGTAAATGTGTTTCAATTTCTATCCATAATGAAGTGTCCCCAGAGTCGATGACAATGTAAGTGAAAGTCCGTTACTGCCTTTTGCGTGAAATTTGTATGACTTATGAAACGGTGTTACTATTACCTGTCAAGTTTCATTGATAAATTTCATAAAAATTAATTCAGGAGATAAAGTATTTGTCTCTTTTGCCCATCAACCAGTGTTTACTTTTTAAGATAATCTGGCATCTCCTTATGTCTTGAGGTCTCGGAAACAACTTGTCATGTTAATTAATTATTGTGTTTCACATATTCCAGTGCCCAGGGAACTGAGTTTCTGAAGGTAAGGTGATGGCTCTGCAGCCAAGAACCTCCACTCAGAAAACAGCCAGCATGTGTGGGTCTGTTGACCCAGATATGAATTCCAATACTTGCGCAGAAATTTCCTTGAAAGATTTTCTTGATTTTTTATGTACAGCTTATCAAGTAAGCCATAACTCTTCTGTCCCACAAACATTGCTACAACTCTTTTTTTCAATATCCTTAATATTTTGTGCCAGATTGCAGAGGCTATTGAGGGCACGCCAAATGATGTCAGCAACAAAGCAGGTGTGGATTGGAACCAACTTACTAAAAATCCTCTCATTACGCACCTTATGGAATTGGAGGAACAAAGCAAAGCTCATGCAGCAACCCAACCATGTGTAGAGCCTAATGGTGTTGATGATGCAACGGATACTGTCCAAGGGGTGAATAAATCTACTGTCAGTAATGACAAAAGAAAAAATTTTATGATGTTCCAAAGAATGCAAAGCATTTCTATTGACTGTTTGAGAAATGCTGATGAAAGTGTTGGCTCAAAGATATCAATGCCGTTAGAAAGAAGACTATCAACTGGATCAGTTGCTTTGGAAAATGATTTCATGAAGACCCCAATCGTTGAAAGTAGTCAAATTGTATCACCAGCTTCTCCACAACCTCCTCCTCAACCTGTTACCGTGGATGCTCTCATCAAGAAAAAGCTAAACGATGTACTTGAAGAGGGTATTCTTGATTCAGTCCTGCCATACCTGGTGCCAAAACCATTAGTTTCATCTAGTATGCCAATAATTCAAACTCATAACAGTAAAAGTTCTTCTTCAAGCACTGAAAATAGAAAAGGTATATCCCCTCAAGATGGTCCAGCAAATGAACATGGTGAGAAATTAAGGACTCGTAATATGACATCAACTCCCTCTGTGGATGGTGCAAAACCTGAGTAAGTATTTTGAAATACATTTATAAATTCAACATTTTCCATATTACTGTTCTAATTTTATCTGTTTTTTATCTATCTAGTTTGGAAGTTGAAATTCATGTTTGTGACGAAGTTAAAAACCTAAAGAAAGATTTCCGCTGCCCCCAAAAGCTTCTTGTATCAAAAATGGGTTATTTTGCAGAAGTTACAACGGGTAAGGTATTTTTTTCTTTCTTCATAATGCTGTACTTCATCAAACATCTAATTAATTTTGCTCTCTCCAGGTCAAAAACTGGAAGACATGGATATATCAGTTCATTGTGATCTTAACATTTTTGACTGGCTGATGAGATGGGTGAAAAAGGATTTGAATCCTCATGAAAGTCCTCCTACTCTAGGTGTGTAAAGTCTAAACAGCAGCAGAACAAGTGGACTTAATTTGATGCTGTACAATAATATGTAGTAACAATACTCTGTTTAACTTGTTCTGCTCTACAATCTACTCTTATTTTATAGTAACTTTTTATTTAGTATTATTAATTTCATGATTATTATTGTTTTTAATATTTCAGATTCCAGTAACGTGGTTCCTATTCTTGTCTCTGCTGCTTTCCTTCAAATGGAGCCTTTGATGCAGGACTGCTTACGTTTCTGTCATAAGAATATGAATAATATTTTGAGGACGTCTACCAATTTGGCTTGTTTGAATGAAAGTATTTTAACAAAGTGAGTTGTTTTACTGTCAATTTTTGTTAAGCTGGCTTAATCAAATATATTCGTATTTCATATTTTTTGTATATAAATATTTATTTTCTTGATCTGTCATTTCAGGTTAGCATATTTGTACAGTAACACTGATGTAGAACTGCTTCGAGACAAGAAAGATAGAGTTCAGTCTAGAATATTCTGTAAGCTCATCAGTGTTCTAGCTGAACCAAAACCAGATTCGAGAAGAGGTCACTATGCCAGTTTAGCTGCTCTCTTTAAATGCAGTCGCTGTGGAAAATTGATCTTACGTCAATTAGGGGGGCGTATCGCTTGTAAACCAGGAAGTTCAAGGCTTGACCGAAATGGTGTTTTGCATGGCAATCACTCAAGGTTAGCTGAAGCCCCACAGTAGTAATACTATACAATACTCTGAATTGCATTAAAAAAAAAAATTGTCTGTCTATTTTACAGGGAACCAAACTGGAATCTCAGTGACTACATTAAGACTCTTAGGACTGAACTTAAGTCTTGGAGGAGAGTGTACTGGAGACTCTGGGGAGATTGTCACTTTCAGTTTTGTTCTCTATGTCATTCCCATTATCCAATTTATCAAAGAAATTGGTGCTTACATCATGTTGATCCACCACAATTCTTTTCTATGGAGAACCAGAGAACACTTTCCTATCCCATTGGCCGCTATCCATGTTGTGGTGAACGTGTGTATCGTTTTGAAGTTGTGAGAAGTTCAACAGTAAGTGTACCTGCATAATGTACTAAGTTCTGAATTTTTTCATTTCTTCCTATTGACATCAGCTTTTGTTTGCAGGGTTGTAATTTCCGTGCACATCAGCCTCTATTACAGTCTGTAACAGACACTGAAATAGAAAGAATATTTCAAGCTCATAGCAATAGTATAACATTTGATCCACCCCCTATATCACTGTCTGACAGATTAAGCAGATTAGTTGCATCAAGCTCCAGAGGTATTTGAGCCGTGTGTGCAAATATGGTACTTTCTATTTAAGTGTCTTTTTCATTATTTGATTAAATTGACTTTCTGGTATGTGTTTCAGATCCAGATGAGGGTATAGGTATGAGTAATGGAAGCCAAAACAGAAGTAAAGATCGTGAAACTCACTGGTGGGATGGTATGGAGTTGGCTCCAGCAAGAACTAAACATGGGCTTTTGGGACGGGTTTGGGACAGCTATCAGCAAAGACTTATTCGAGCAGCTAGTCAGTATTTTAAAAATCCATATTATGAATGCATTTATTTTCATAATTAAATGATATTTCTGTTAAACAATTTTTACTTGTTTAGGTCCTGTTTCTACTGATACAAGCAGCAGTGGTCCACCTGCAAAACCTCCTAATGTGAAAAAACAAATGTCCACTGTTGAAACCACTCCTGCAGCCACAAATGGTGCAGTCTCTGGGAGCACTGGTATAGGGAGCTCCTTGGAACATGACACCAGTTCAGATATTTCTAGCTCTGAGAGTGAGGAAGTTTCAGAGGAGAATTCTGAGGAATCCTGTCACACACGATTCCGTCCTGTTAGACAGAGGCGAAGGAAAGCAGGAAATAGGCGAACTAGAGCTACAGCTAGCAGACCAGTTGACACTGGTCCTCAGTGGATTTCAAAGTTATCAACGAGGAATAATCAGGATAACCAGAGGGAATATGAGGAGAGGGCTGTACGGCATATGGCAGCCTTGTTAACCAGACGTACTAGTGGTGTGCCAGGCAGCGGCACAACTACTGGTGGCCAGCATAGGTCCAATCACCATCACCACCATGGACACCATCACCATCATGGTCACCACCATCATCACCATCATCACTCTCATCACCACAGTATGTGGAATGGCCACTACACCCCACCAGGTAAGTCTAATTAGTTTGCTCAAACTCTGCTTATGTTTTTAGAGTCTGTTTGTATCAATTTTAAAATTTTTGCAGGTGGGACATATGTGCGAATTGAAGCAGAGTGGAAAGAACAACATTCAGGGTATTCGGGGTCAAATGGCCGTGGACGCCAATCAACTTCATCTCATTCTTTAACCCGACAAAAGAGTAAAAGTAGTAGGTAAGGAGCTGCAAGTTATTATTAACTGGGTTGGCAGACTAAAGCAAACTTATAGTTGTTCGCAAAGTCTAAGGCAGACCTTGTTAGCCATTTGCCTTTAAATTACGACTGATAGATGCAAAAGAATTCCGAATCTTTCTTCATGCGATTTTTACTAGCTTACATTGGACCTTAAGTACGCTATGCTATGGCAGGGGTACTTGGTCTCTGAAACCGATGCTAAAGATTCATGATAGCTGATTCCTGCTAGCAAGGTTTGCCTTAAACCTTGTGTATCACTATGTTTGAAATTTTGGCAGATATTGTGTGATATATTTATTGAATGGACTATGAGAGCCTATGTTGGTGTTATTTGTTGTAATTTTGTTATATCGTTTTCTTAGTATTATTATTATCATCATCATCAATTTTGTTACTTTTGTTACCAAATTGTACTTTTACATTTTGTTATAACTAAGAAATTTTGTAAATGTTCTGAAATTTTTCATGGTCTTTACTTTTGTTTCATGCTTTTACGCTTATCTGTTTGTTTGTACCAGCAAGGTTTTTTTTTAAATTATTGTTAATTATTTGTAGTCAAGCTATACTTAATTAATTACTTTTTTATGTTTGATAGTGGTCATATAGGATTATCATCCTACTAGTTTTCAAGTCAATGTAGATCAATGTATTGTACCCTATACCGATTTTCATTTTTTTAAAACATTAGTTTCATGTAACTCTGAGAACACTGCCTGGTATTTTCTGAAACAGTTCTGTGCAACTCTTCCTATGGTACCATGTTTTATATCTACTTAAATTTTACTTTATTAGTTGGCGTAGATGGCTGTTATAAGTCAGGAAATGCGCACAATAAAGGTTTACGACAGCGGTTTAGAAATGACGATCGTGCTGTGCATTGATCACGTTCAAATTACCTGGCCGTGCGCGCCACCCAGACCGGATCCAGGCTGGCGGGCGAGTTCCTGTTCTGTCCGCTAGATAGAGCTGAGCTGTTTGCCGGGAGCAGACCTCTCGGCGATACCCCGCGCACATCGCGCGAGTCGTCTGAAGGTTCTCTCTCTCTCCTTCTCCTCGGCTGCAGGAGACCTCTAAGTCAACTGTAATAATAAGGTTTGAAAAAGCCTTTAAAAGATGTTTATTTCTAGGAAACTGATACGTCAGGAGAGGGGAAAAATGAAGAAATCCCACGATTCTCACTGATAATCCGCACTGAATTCTTCAAACGAAATGATATTAGTAAACTTTCGCTTAATTTCGTTGTGCAATTTTGTTTCAGAGATGTGGGAGAAGATTACTCATGGCCGTCCACACACCGGTATCTTTTCTCGCGCACTTCCTGGCATAGCACTGTAGCACCAACCCTTGCACGAGCTTAGGACAGACGAGTTGAAGTCAGGCCCCTCTTTCAGCACAAGATCCCCAGTTTGTTGTCTGCTGATTTACCACTAACGGTAAGTAATGTAGATCTGCTTCTTCCCTATACCGCCCATGACCCGCTCGGTGCGAAATCTAAGAAAACGACCAATCCTTTGGTTTCCCTTATGTCATCCATCTCCCTCACTCTCTCTCGCTCGCTCGCTCCTCCTACGGGTCAGGCCCGGTCGCCCCCCCCCCCCCCCTGTGAGAACCTTACGCCGACTGTCATGACAGCGCATAAGTCATGTCACACGCTGTCTGCCGCGACACGCCACGCTAGGCCGCGCCTGCAGTGTACACTCTGAAAAAAAGAGAAAAAGAATGTCAGCCATTCGCGTTGGAGAATGCAAGTGTGGAACGTGGGCCGTGTGACGTTCCTTCGTCGTGGGAAAAATACATATTGAGTTGGCAAAAACATGGACAATTTTTACGATTCTTAAAAACTAGAAAACCGACGAAAACTTGTGATATTTTTTATGTTGTTCTGC
This sequence comes from Frankliniella intonsa, assembly GCA_033675135.1. Classification (NCBI taxonomy): domain Eukaryota; kingdom Metazoa; phylum Arthropoda; class Insecta; order Thysanoptera; family Thripidae; genus Frankliniella; species Frankliniella intonsa. The sequence continues at coordinate 11,712,429 of CM066248.1, read as the reverse complement.
CTGTATTACCGCATACGCCCCCTCCCCCCTTCACAGGCTCTCGCGCGCTCCCAGAAACCCAAGTGCTTGAATATAATGCAAGTGTGAAAAGTGTGAATTTCCATTCGTACATTTGTCCCTGCAAAAGTGTGCAAATTCTACGGAAAATTCACACCTTAACTTTTAGTTGCGTTGAAGTGTACGATTGGCAATCAGCACGCTTTCAAGTGTGTGACATTTACACACTTTACACACAGCTTTCTTTTTCCAGTTTTGGAAATGACCGTAAAAATGCCGTCGCACCGAGGAGCGCCTTCCTCTAGCCTATGACAAATTCATATTTAACCGGTTCATTCACCCCCGGCCCGGCCCGGCCCGGACGGCTCGTCTGCCGCACATCTGTTTCTCATAACGAGGTGCTAATTTGGCGGTGATCGGTGTTCGGAACGTGGCGGGCCGCCGTTACTCAAAGCCCTTGCCGCCGTGCGGGCGCGCGCGCGCGCGTGTGTGTGTGTGTGCGTGTGTGACGAGGTCACTGCAGTCGCATAGCAGGGCCGGGCCGGGCTGCGGAGGAAGCGCGAAGGACACGAGACTGACAAATGCCGTCTCTCGCTGTCACCCGCGTTCTGCTCCGCCGCCCCCGCGGGGGCCGGGCAGGGCGGGGGCGGAGCAGGCACGCCGCGCACCCTTCCTCCCTCGTGCCCCGCGCCGCCCCCGCCACCGCGCCCCCTGCCGTCGTGCCGTCGTACCCGCCTCCGGCCCCCGGCCTCCGGCGCTGCCCTGCCGTGGCATGCCGCCCCCGGCGCCGCCCCCACCGCACCAGAGAGGATCGCCAACCTCCTTAAAGAGGGGAGGGGAGGGGGGAGGGGCCATCGACCCGGCGACGCAGCGCTCGCGAGCCCTTTACGGGTCCTGCCCTGCCCTGCCCTGCCCTGCCCTGTCCGGAGTCTCAACTTGGAGCTGCTTGCAGAAAGCGCTGGTCGGGCCCGGCGCGGCCCGCCGCATACCCTTCACGGTGAACGCGCGTTTCCTCTCTGACTGGCGGCGGCCAGTGTTGCCAGAAAAGTAGGCAATAAGTAGCCTAAACATAGTGGAGTAAAGCGGGCTTCATCTGGTTAGTTTTGCCAGATGAGTAGGCAAACATTGCCCACGATACACCTGTGTGAAGCGGGCGGTATCAACGCCTGCCTACTAGGCAGAGTGAACTCTCTTGTTGGGAGAGCTTACCTGGTAGGCAGGCGTTGATACCACCAACTTCACAGAGGTGTGTCGTGGTCAGTTTTTGCCTACTTATGTGGCGACACCGATCTGGGCCTGTCTACTAGGCAAACGCCATAGACCAGGTGCCCGAATGCTGCCTAGTAGTCAGGCGCCTGTTGGATAGGCAACCTCCGCGCACGGGCGCGTCGGTGTAGCCTAGTCGCCAGGCGCGCGGCCGGGCGCCTGCAGCCCGCTCCACGCGGCTGTGCCTCCGCTCACCGTTGCCTACCCTCCGGGCGGCCTTAACGCACTGCCTCGCACTGCCTATCGTGTGGCTGAAAGCAGCCCACTGCGTGAAACATTTTTACTAAAACCTGAACGGGACTCTCCGCAAGGATGTTCCAACACTGTTGATAATGATTCCCCTCAAAGCATCGGAATGCTCTGCACTCCACACAGCTTTCAAATTCTTCGCAAACTTGCAAAGCGTTTGCCTTATAATACTTAAACATAACGCGTTAGCATTACGCCGACAGAGTGCCGCTATATGGCTGCTGCGGTGGCGGGTCATGCAGTCGCACGCCGCGGGTCCGGGCCGTGCTGCTTGGTGACACGACTCCTGTCGCGAGGGTGCCGGGCGGGGCGGGGCGGGGCGGGTGAGGTTTTGGAATTTCAGCGGCGCGTCGTCCTCCTGACGCCGCTTCCCCCCTCGAGTTGTTCAAGAATGTGAAACAAATTGAGGCGCATTCCTGGCGTTCGCCGCCCAGCCCCGCCCCGCCCTGCCCCGCCCCTTCACACGTGCACGACGCGCCTCGCGCGGTGAAGCTGTTGACGGGCGGCGGCCTGCCCTGCCCTGGGGCTACTGCAACGCCGGGATATATTTATATTTTTTTGTATATTTTTTTTTTGTTTTGTAAAAAAGACTCCCACGCAATAACGCAGAAGGACTCCGCGACGCCTCCGGCTCTGCGGAGAACTTTAGTCAAACTCGCAGCGTCGTACAACCAAAGAAAAAGAAAACATACCCCCGCTGTACTCGCTGGTCCCGATCCCATGCCACCCCCCGATCACACACACTCTCTCTCTCTCTCTCTCTCTCTCTCCCTCTCTCTCTCTCTCTCTCTCTCTCTCTCTCTCTCTCTCTCTCTCTCTCTCTCTCTCTCTCTCTCTCTCTCTCTCCCTCTCTCCCTCTCTCTCTCTCTCTCTCTCCCTCTCTCCCTCTCTCTCTCCACGCGGGGAATAATATGTGCAAAGTCATTTACTTTTGCTTCAACTGCGTAGCGCGAGCAAGCGCGCTCTGCTCCACACACTGTGACACGCGTTATATATATATATTCTCCATCATGTCCCCCGCGAGTGTGTGTGTGTGTGTGTGTGTGTGTGTGTGTGTGTGTGTGTTGGCGCGTGTTTGAGTGAGTGCACGCCCACCACGTCCTGATGCTGGTCCCGCCCGGCCCGGCGCGGCAGGCAGTGTGTCATTTCCCTTTTTCCGTTTATCTGTTTTGTCCGGCTGTGTTCCGGTGCGCGCGCGCTCCGCTCCGCTCTGCTCCGGGGGTGTCACGTGCCTTGTCCAGCCAATGGATGTCCCCCCCCCCCTTTCCCCTCTCCCGGGGGGGCGGGGCGTGAACCAGACCGTCCCGGCCCGGCGTGATGCCTCGTGTCCCCTTATCTGAGATCGGCAATGCCCCAACCTGCTCCCCCCCCCCCCCCCCGCCGTCTGCTACAGTCCAAACGAGCCGGACTGTGTGTGTGTGTGTGTGTGTGTGTGGCGCTGCATCATGCGTGCCGATGAACTGATGCGAGGATATACTGCTGTAATAAAAATATTATTCTTTCAAGATTTAAAAAAAATGTTATTAGCTTTATATGGACGCACGGACGTATACACGATGACGCGTTGTCTGTTAAAAATTTGGAAAATGTGTGTAATCATTCACACTGGAAATCCAAGTGTGTGAATGGCGCTCACTTGCATATATAGGTGTGTGTGAACACCCAATTCGTACACTTACAGAAGTCCAGGTGTGAATTTTTAGAGGGGGAAATCACTTTGAATGTTATTATAGACAAGATTTCTTCAGGGAAGAGATTTCGTCGGGTTTCGTAATATTTCGCCTAATTTTTCGCCCAGATTTTGCTTGTTTTTTGCCCTTTCGGGGGAAAGATTTCAGATTTTAAGAGATTGCGAGCGTATGTGGACACAGGATTTCGCAAGCGGTTGCTCACTCGGAATTTTTTTTAGGAATCGGGCCAAGTGTACGAATGGACGTTTGCGCATCTGAAAGGTGTACAATAGTCACACACTTTGGGTTGCCAGTGCACTGCTCGGTTTAGCGTGGGGTATAGTTTCATTCCAACGATCGGTGGCGACACGCGCGCGAAAACACGCACACGCACGCGCGCGCGCGCACGACTAGTGGCGTTATAATCTTGGCTCGAAGATCTGAGGCGGCGCTGGAGAAGGTTATAGCTTTCGGCGGGAGAGTCCACGGGTTGACTGCGAAGTGGCATTGCGTGGTGCTGGTGTGGCGTGGGGCTGGGGCTCCGCGGCGTGGGGCGGCGTGGCGTTGGCGTTGGCGGGGAACGCCCTGCCCCGACGCGCGCCGGCCGCTATCGCGGTGCGAGCATCGGCCTGCACCACAGGCACAGCGGCCCTGCGCCCCCTCCCCTCCCCCCGCGCCCCTCCACCCCCTCCGGCGCGACCACCCCTTCGCCCAGGGTCACCCCCATCCCCACCCCACCCCTCACTTTCGCCTGCTGCTCGAAACTGGCCGTATCGCCGCCTCCAGATCTGTCCCTTCAACCCCCCTCCCTTTCACTCCCCCCCCTCCCCTCCCCTCCCCATCTCGAACCGTACCTCGTCACTACCGAGCGGAGTAAAGTGTAATATTCTAAAGTAATAAATAAGTTCGAAAACCCGGAGCTTTGGGGTCCTGCAGCGTTGAAAAAATTTTACCCTGCAAGCGGAACTAAAGCTCGGATTTTGCAACAGTGCCCCAATACACGGTCATACGCCGAGACTGAGGCAGGTTTTTGTCTGGTGTGATAAGGGAGGTCGGTTGATGACAGCCAACCTACAGGTGGACGGTGTGTAAATAAGTTTAAAGTTGGGTATGTGATTTTCTAGATATTACTTTCCGTGGGGGAATTCACTTCCGTAATACACTGTACACCTGATCCATGTATTACGCCGTAATATACGTAATGTAATACCGAATAACACGAGAATGTGCTTTAAAGTGATAAAATCTTGTGTTAAAACAGGTGTAATACAGGTGTAATACCGTGTAATACCGAGTAGTCTGTACAAGATTTTCCAATGTGAATTCCCCCTCGTTACTTTCTTTATGGAGAAAGACGGGCGTATTTTTTCCCAAGTATTTTTTTTTCTCTCCCGAAATCTCTATTTTTGTCGTGCACGTGGACACGCAACCGACCGCGCCTGTAGGCCAAGAATAAAGCCAGCCGGCCCAGTGTTTCCAAAAAAGTAGGCAATAAGTCGCCCAAACACAGTAGATTAAAGAGGGCTGCATCTGCGCCTGCCAACTAGGCAACATGCACGCACCTGTGCCAAGATGTTGCCTAGTAGGCAGGCGCAGATGCAGCCCTCTTTACTCTACTGTGTTTGGGCGACTTATTGCCTACTTTTTTGGTAACACTGGCCCGGCCTTGCGAGGCCTGGCCGCCGGGGAGGTAGGCAGCCCGGCCGCGCCCGTGCCTCGCGGTATTGCCTACCCCCCGGCATCACCGCTGGGCCGGGCCGCAGGTGCTCTTGTTAGTGTTGCCAGAAAAGTAGGCAAAAAACCGCCCGACACCCAGCCGTGTTTAGCCGTCGGGACCAACGCCTGCCTACTAGGCCATCCCTCTGCTGCACAGCCATGAAGATGTTGCCTATCGTAGGCAGGCGTTGATACCCGTAGCCGGCCGGCGCGGCGCGGCCCCAGCCCCGTGGCCGTGGCGCGGCGCGCAGCGCAGACCCCTACCCGACTGTGGACTGGCGCGGGCCGAGCGGGCGTATGCCCCTTCTGGCGGCGCGCCGCTCAACACTGGGCTGGGCCGGTGGTGGGGAGCCAATGGGGGGTGGGGATGGCAGTGCGCGCGCACGCGGTGGGCGGGGCCGGGCGGCCGCGTCCGGCCAATGGCAGCGCCGCCCGGCCGCGTCACGTGACTCCGTGGGCCGGGCGGCGGGCGGGCGGCGGGCGGGCGGGGGGCGGGCTCGCGCTAGCCGGCCCGTGCCGCCAGTACGCGCCCGCCCGTCCTGCACCACGCACGGCCCGTGCCCGTGTCTCCCGCTCCCGCGCGCTCCCGAGAGCCGAGCTCGCCGCTCCGCCCCGCAGACACGCGCGTGTGTGTGTGCGCGCGCGCGCGCTTCGAAAACAAAAGTAGTGCGGTGGGTGTGTGTAGCCCACGTGTGTCAGTGCTCCGTGTGTGTGTGTGTGAGTGTCAGTGCGGCCGGGCCTGAGGCCATGGATGCTCCGGGCCGCAGTGCGCGTGTGAATGTGTCTGGATACAGCCCTGCGTAGCGCCGCCCCCGCCGGGCGCAGCCGCCCCCGCACCGCCTCCACGCCCCCCAGAGGTAACTCGCACACCATGTCGCGCTGAGGGAGGGCCGTCGCCCGCGTCACGTCGGCCCGCAGGGGCCCCCGCCGCAGGGCCGAGGCCCCCGACGACGGCACTCTGGGGACCAACCTGAGGACCCTGCTGTCCATCCGCAAGGACATCTTCACCCCCGAGGCCGAGGACCTGTCCGCCACGACGGCCGCCTACCCCGAGTCGTGCGCCAAGCTCGGCGGCTACAAGCTCAGCAGCAGCGGCCGGGGCGCGTCCTCGCCCGACAGCATCCTGCAGCTGCTGCAGGTGAAGCAGGAGCAGGAGCAGGACGGCGCCTTGTACGCCCCCGCGCTGCCGCCGCCGCCCCCGCCGCCCCCCGCCAAGGGCGCCGGCCGCGCCCGCTACGCGTCCTCCTCCAGGCGGTGCCCCAAAGCCGGCAAGACGCCGTCCCCGCCGCCCATCTGTATCCTGGCCGGTGTCCCGGGCACGGCGGTGGCCAACTTCGGGCCGGGCCCGCTGGGCCCCGGGGGCCCGCGGGGCGCGGCCGGGCCTGGGGGCGGCGTGGGCGTCGGGGTGGGCGTCGGCCTGGGGCCCCAGCAGCCCATCGGCGGCGCGCTCCATGCGGCGGGCGCGCCCGGGGCCTGCTGCGGCCCGCTGTCGGTCGTAGCCAGTCACAACATAGGTACGGACACCTAGGCTCGCCCGTGTAGCACCACGTGGAGCACCACGTGTAGCACCCCTAGCCTCGCACCAGTAGAGCACTGCTTATAGTCGTCCTCGGCCCCGCGTTGTCGTCGCCGCGGTCGGCCCGGGTGACCCGTCGCGGTCACCCGGGCACTGCTCGCCACGTTAGGCTGCCGTGTAGACCGTCGGCGATGACACGCGCATAGTTTACACCTGACCCATTATGTTGACATTCTCATGGCACTCAGTTTTAAATTTGGCGTACGGATGCAGCATGCAGTGAATGTCGCAAACTCGTGCTGTCAGCCTTAAAACTTTGAATATTTTGTTGCCAGTATCGTTTTTCAAATTGCGCTTAAACGAAGCCGTATGGTCGAATGTATTTCCGCGGGTTTCGCTAATTTTCAAGCAAGCGCCTAAGAGATTTCGCCCATTATTTACTCCCTGTCCGCAATGAAATCTTTGAAACGGTTGCCGAGCTTCTTAGCCAGTAGGTTGTTGACATTCGTAGTAGTGTACCTTTTCATCTCTCTCTCTCCCGTCATAACTTTCAGTATTAGTTTTTGTAACTTTATCTTTCATTTCCGTGCTATTAGTGCATGCTAGTATCGCTATATGTATTTGGTGTCTCCGTCACTCTTCGATTAAGAGTCTGCTGTCTACCGCTTCAGAAATAGAAACATGTCACGCAGGACACATATAACGCTCTCACTTCAATATTGATCTCGCCGAGGTCTAAACCACCCGCGCGTTGATATTTAAAAAAATAAGTGACAGTATGGCAGCTGTTGCACTCATCTGCGGAGCAGCAGTAAACGTGTGCGCACACGTGTAGTCTCACGTTTAGACCGTTTGCGGCGATGTCTCAGTTCCGGGCCCCGCCGTGCCCCGTGACAGCAGCAGGAGCCCCACTCACCTCCAGCAGCACCTGTGCCAGCAGCGTGTGTCTTACTCCTGGCCGGGCAGGGCCCTCAGCCTGCCGCGTGGCCCGGGCCAAAGCCGCGCTGACGACACACATTGTATGATAATGGTGTGCATAATGCCTCCGGAAAATGATTGATTAACCGGGGAGGATGTTCCCATCTGCCACTGTGTGTGTGTGTATGGGCGCGCGCGCGCTGCGGTGCGGCTCTCCGCGTGTGACACGCTGTTTTCACAGCAGTATAACGTTGGCGCTGTCATGTGAGAGGGGCTTAAAGTATCACACTAACCGGATTTGTATCTTTTACTTGTACAAAGTTAAGCAATCAAATTTTTCACACAAATTTGTGCGGTGATTTGAACGATTTTGTCCATACATCTGTATAAATTCATGCAGTTTTTCGCATAAATTTGTGTGAAACGATATGCATGTTTAATAACTTTGCACAAACGTTTGCACAAAAATATACAAATACAGTTAGGGTGTATTTTCGAAAAAAAAAAAATATAACTCTAGAATATTGATAAAGTATTTCGAAAAAAACAATTCTAACTCTAGAATATTGATAATAATGAGCATGCGGACGGGGAGAAAAGTACGTACTCCGGTCGACTCGACTCGACGCGCGGGAGGCCGACCGGAATGCAGCAGCAGTCACAGCAGCACCGCCAGCTGCAGGGATGTATTTCCCTTCTGCTGCCGAGGAAGTTGGAGATTATCGGACGTTACCGAAGTAGCAATCATCGGGCAGGGGCCGGCTAAACAGCAGCAGCAGCGGCAGCGCTGCGACCGCACTTGTTTTTACAAAGGCTGCTGCTGCTACGGCCCAAGTGAAAAAGGAGGGAATCCGGGAAAGGGAGCTCCGGAGCGGAGTTTGGCTGCGCGCGCGCGAGAGAGGGGGGAAAAAAGTAGCATAAAAAGGTAGGAAATGATGATGGTGATGATGATGATGATGATGTTCGACGGGCAGGGCAGCAGCACACGTGCTGCGCTGCGGCGGAGGACTGGTCCAGGACGAATTGCCGCTCGGTCCTGGCAGAGCTCTGCTGCTGCTCGCCTACCTGGCGGGGCGGCGAGGTGGGGCCGCCCGGCCCGGCCCGGCCCTACCTGCCGCCTCCGGCCCGACACTGGCTGCACGGGGGGAAAAAAACGAAAAGATGCCGCTATAACCGCGGAGTGAAACCATACCACACTCAAGAGCGCGCGAAATCAAATCCGAAACAGACTGCAGGCCAGGCTGCTGTTCCGCTCCGCGGGTGTTTGCCAGGGGTCAAATAATCTGTATAGATCGCGTCTTTCTCGTGATGAGGCGCGGGAATTTGAAATTTCTCCCCGCGACGAAATTGCGGGTTGGATGGGGCGGGTCGTCTGCTCGCTCCGCTCCCGCGACATGCTCGACGTCGTGGTGCACGATCGCGCGCCGCGGCGGCCGGGGCCGGGCGGGGCGCGGCCGTGCTGGGCCGTACCGCCGGGTTCATGCCGGTTGTCGCACTCTGGTGACCGCGGAAGCTCCCAGCCCGTGGCACCCGTGGCACGGCTCTGCGGCCGGGAGCCTGAAGGTCTGCGATTATCCACAGAGCGGCGCCGAGCGGAGCCGAGCGGAGCCAGGCCAGGCTCCCAGAGCCGCAGACTCGAAATAGTACAGTGCGGTCGAACAGTTATCATTCATAGCGAAGTATACGTCGTGTTTCAATTGTTTTCTTGCTGCGTTTTTAGCGCGCAACAGTGTGGCGTTTAGGAAATACTTCACCCACGCCGACTTTTCTTTTGTACCCCGTTGGGCATAGATAGGATGACGAAGTCACTCCGTGTGATTTTCCCGCTAGGTATTCAGCGTTTCGAATTGGATGAAAATTTTCCAATTTATTAATTTTTGTTTCGCTTTTTTTTTTTCACTTGACTCGGCCGTGTGAATAACTCGTGTGCGAATCAGCTTGAGTCACGCTGCTGCCGGGGCCGCCGGGCCGGGCCGGGCCGGGGCTGTTGCTTGGGTCGGTCACGTCGATTTCTGCGCCGTCCCGTCCCGTCCCGACCCGGCCGTACCGCCGTGCCCGGAGGGGGCGTTGCGAAACGCTCGGCCCCCGGGAGCCCCCTCCGGAGCCCCCGGAGCCTCCGGAGCCCCATCAGTGGGGTCCAACCGCGTCGGAGGTTCACACACACACACGCGCGCGCCTGGGCGAATGCCCGTGTGTACACGTACGACGCTACTCGAAACCCACCACGTGTCTTTGAGGTGAGGTGGTACAATATTTTTTTTCCACGACCCTCGCCAGCAGAGTATTACACCACTTATCGGTGTGATGAGAAAGTAAAAATTAGCGCGGGGGCCGTGTTAAATAAAAGTTCTACCCGCCTGCAAAATTTTTGATACTCGTAACGTAGATTTCTCATAGCCACTCAGCGGGGCCCCAGCGCGCGCGCGCGGGCAGCGAGCAGTCCCTCGCGGAGTGTGTCGTTACCGGATCGTAAATTCGACCCCCTCCCCCACCACCACCGCCCCCCACACTTCAGCATTAAAATTGAAAGCTGTCCGAGTCGTGGCGGGGCTTGGCAGCCGCCGTCCCGCCGTCCCGTCCCGACCAGGGCGACGACGTCCCGCACGGCGGTAAAACCGAACGGATTCATATTGCAGTTCTTATTGCAGTTTTGGAATTCGGTTCCGTTTCGCTCGCTCGCTCGCACGAGAGCAAAGCGGGTATCGTTCACACGCGTCGCGCCTGCCTGTGCCTGCCAGGCCGGGCCGGGCCCTGCCATGCACGTACCGCGGCGTACATACCCCAGGCGTGCAGTAGAGTAGTGCTCTAGGGTTTCGTGCGCGTCTGCGTGCGTGTGTGTGTGTGTGTGTGTGCACGCAAGCTGGATACCGTCGCCCTCGCCATATCTCTCGAGCGGTACAGCGGAGGAGACCAAAGGAGCCGGCCGGTGGCGCGGTGGCCGCAGCGCGCGCACCCGGGTAGCGCCTGGCCCGGCCCCGCCCGGCCCCGCTGCACTTAAGTTTTATTTTGTGCGGAGCCGGCCGGCGGCGGCGGGCGGCGGGGCTGGACTGGCTGGCAGGGCTCCCGCTGGCTGCTCGAGGAGGATGTGACAGAGTGCCGCCCCGACTGCACGGCACGGCGAATATATACTATCTCGAGCGTGAGCATGCACCAAGTAAACATAATAATAAAAAAAATGATTATTTGTACCATTGGCCGATCGAGTCGACTGTATTTTGGGCGCGGGTCTTCTGAGGGGGATGCCGCATACCGCTGCCATGGTAGCAGCTGACGTACTTCACGTCGTGTGTGTCGTCGCCCACTGCAGGGCGTCGCGGCGGGGTCGTGTGCACGACGCTTCGTGCGCCGCGCCGCACCGCGTCTGTCGCACGCTCGGCGAGAGAGAGAGAGAGAGAGAGAGAGAGAGAGAGAGAGAGAGAGAGAGAGAGAGAGAGAGAGAGAGAGAGAGAGAGTGAGAGAGCAGTGAGTGTGAACTGGGCTCGGCTCGGCGGGGGAGAAGAAATGCGCGCACGATCCTGGTCGTGCGTACGGCACCGGCCCGGCCTGACCTGTGCGGCCCCGGCGCGGCACGGCGCGGCGCAGCGTCCCGGCCCGGCGGTGATGGCACTCGGGGTCGGCCCCGGCCGGGCCGGGCCGGGGGGCGGCCATGGGGGCGGGGGCGGGGGCGGCCCTCATAGTGCCTTGCTCCGTGCGCCTGCGCGGCCCGCGCCGCCGCCGCCGCCACCACCCCCGGGCGCCATTTCCTCCCCGCCCCTACGCGCCACCCCCCTGCGGCGCGTCGGCCCTCGCGGGACGCGTTGGGGCCGCGGGCGGGCACGGCGGGCACGGGGCACGGCCTCCAGAGGGTAGCACGGCCCAGCCTGGGGGTCACATCCGCGCTCCCCCGCCAGATCATTTACCCCGAGAGCACGCCACGCTTGGGCCGGGCGGCTTATTTTGAGACGCTCATCGCGTTCGGAACCCAACCGCCAGAAAGCTCCAATTTTAAGCGTTAGGTCAGGTTCCTTTAGGTTCGATTAGGTTAGGCTAGGTTACGTTAGCCTACCCTAATTTGACCTAACACTTGAAATTGGGAGTGAAAGGGGCCGAACTTAGTGAAGTGGGCAGATGTAGGTGCCGAACTCGATGAGCTTCTCAAAATAAGCTGCCGCTGCCGGGCGCCTGTTGCGTTTTTCACGACCGCGACGATGACGGTCCGGTTCGAGTTTGAAGGTCGGCGTGGGCCGCGACCCGTGCCGCCCGGCGCGGCCCCGGTGGTGGCCCCGGTGTCCCCCGGGTGTGTGACGAGGACATGGCGGTCCGGCCCGGCCCGGCGCGGTTATCAGCGGTGCCATCGTGATGATACCCGCCCGGCCCGCGCCCGCGCAGCACCGCATCGCGTTTCCGGTTCCTGCCATTGTTGAATAATAGAGGGCGCCACGCGGCGACGCAACACCGCGCCGTCGTGTTTGTTTGACGCGTGTCTGTCGCGCCGAGGTCCTGCCCTCTCCCGGTGGACGCGCGCAGGTTTTCTCGTCGCACTGCCTGGGTGCCTGCCCCGCCCCGCCCCGCCCTTGGGGGAGAGTCTGTCGTCGCTATTTCTGCCGCCCGGATCCCCGCGCAGATGCCATCTCCTCCGCCGTCGTGTCCGTCTAGTTTTGTTTTGTGTGTCTCCTCCTCCGCCGTGTCCGCCTAGTTTTGTTTTGTGTGTCATTGCCGTCCGTGGGTGGGTAGCTGCGGCGCGACCTCGCTGCGGCGTCCGAGCCGCAGGGATATGTATGCAAACGGGGCGGGGCGGGGCGGGGCGGGGCGGGGCGGGGCGGGGCGAGCTCGCCGCGGTGAGCTGTGCGGTCCAATAACAGCAAGCGCGCGGGGCCAAAGCCGTCGTGTGATCGCTGGGGGTATATTCTCTCTGGCCGGGCGGGCTGCGGCAGCGCAGTGTTGTTGTTGTTCGAGACAATGGATCCGCCCCGCTCCGCTCTACCCCGCGCCGAACTCCTGTCGACTCGAAGAGCATTGAAGGTGTATAGATAGGGGGTGGGAATCGGGAGCAGCGGCAGCGGTCCGGCCCGGCCCGGCCGGGGCCCCGCAGCGGTGGAGGCAACCTCACTCTCGCCCACCTCGCCCCACCGCGCCCCGCCCCGCCCGACCAGCCGTGATCGCCGTGTTGTGATAGCCGCCACCGCGGCGTGGCGGGGCGGGGCGTGAGATGCCTGGCCACTGTATCGACTGATCGGAGTGATCGGAGCAGAGCCACAGCGGGCGTGCGGTGCGGCGCCGCGGCCGCGGTGTGGGGTTGTAGCAGACTTCGCGTACCTATCCGACTGGCTATAGATAATAAAATTCCACCCTGGGACAGTGGCAATTCCTCCGGGCGGGTGCCTCCCCTCCGGGCGGGTGCTCCTCCTCCGGGCGGGTGCTCCTCCTCCGGGCGGGTGCTCCTCCTGCGCCCTGGCGTCCAGCGCGTCTAGCGGAAATGCTCGCTTTTCGCGCTTTGATGCTCTCCGATGTTATCGCTGTGGGAGCTCCGGCCCCGCCCCGCCCCGCCCCGCCCCGCCCCGCCCGGCGTGCCGCCGCCGCGCCACGCAGTGAGTTCACGGCCACGGCCAAAGTTGCTGCTCAGTTTGTTCAACCCGTCGCGATAAGAGTGGCGCGGTGCGGCAGGAGGAGATTCGACCCGTCCAGGTGGCGGCCTGGCCCGGCCCGGCCCGGCCTGGCGCCGCTGCCGCGGCACTGTTAGAAAAACCTACGAAAAATGCTACAGTACGCCCTGTTAATTTGTCACACAGTATCGCCCGTAACTTCAGATTACGGTTGAATAACAATACAGGATGTACTGTAACTTAAGTAATTTACTTAAAAGTTAAAACAATTGAGACCGATCCCGCATAGTGAAGTACACTCCAAACTTTTACGGTTTAGACTGTACGAAAACATGAATGGTCCAGACCGTAGGCTAACCGTAAATTTGGTACGGCGTTTTTCACAGTGGGGGAGTGGTGGAGCGCTTGGCAGTGTAGCTCAGCTCAGATCTCTGCGTGGCAAAGCTTATTCAGGAACCCCTGCGGTATGGCTGGGCTGCAGAGACTGGCGGTGCCGGCGCGCCCAGCAGCTCGTGGTTGCCCCGCCGTACCGTACCGCGCCCCCGCGACCGGTCACGAGCGGGCCGAGCCGCCCGCCGCTCTGCGGTGGCTCCGCCCCGCCCCGCCCCGCCCCGCCCCGCCCCGCCCCGCCCCGCCCCGGTACGCCTCGCGATGCTCAACTGTTGCACGGCTTGCGGCTCCACGGAGCGCGGCGGCAGCAGCAGCGCAGCGTCTCCATGATATTGCCCCTCAGAGACAACGGCGCCCTGCCTGCCGTCCATTTCGGGCCGCGCCCCGCGGGAGGGCCCTCCCCGCCGCTCGGCCCGCGGGCCGGACACCGCCCGCTCCGCTATCATCCCTGCTGGCGCGGGTTCGACTCCCGCTGACCGCCCCGCCCCGTGCCGCGCCCACCAGGTACCGGCACGACCGGATGCTCCAGTTTCCCGCGCCGTCCGTCGTACTCCTCACGGCGTGCGGCGTCACCGTCGGCCGGCACGGCAGCCGACTGATTCCGATGATCACTCTCGTTCCTCCCTCCTTGTCGCACCTATGGCGGTGCCCTATGGTGGGCATGGCAGCGCTGCAGGAGTGCGACAAGGACAGGAAGTGCGAGAGCGATCCTCGGAATCAGCCGGCAGCGCCAGCAGCAGCAGCAGCGTCACAAAGTGCTGATTAATTTGTCATACCTGGGGGCCGGGCCGGGCCTGGCCGGGGCGGGCGGGCAGCAGGGGAGCGGTGATTGGTGTCTCGTTAGTGTTTGTCGAGGACCTCGCGCCGTGTGGCGCTGCAGCGCGTCGGGGCGCCCCTGCTGGCTGATTCAGAAGATCGCTCTCGTCCCTCCTTCCTTGTCGCACCTATGGCGGTGCCCTATGCTGGGCATGGCGGCGCTACATGAGTGCGACAAGGACAGCAGTACGAGAGCGATCCTCGGAATCAGCCTGCTGCTCCGCGCGGAGCTAACAGTCGGTGACGGGCCGCGACGGGCCGGGCGCGCCTAGCTGTGCGTCCATTAATCATACAAACTGTGCGGGGAGGCCGGGGTGGGGTGGGGTGGGGCGGGCGAGCGGGGGTGGGGTTAACTAGAGGGCCCTGGCCCGGCTCGCCCCGCCCCACCCCGCTAATTACTCTTCTCACCTGCAAGTGTCGTCACCACGACATCTCGACCTTAACGCCAAAACAATTGCGCGCTGCTCAAGTGGTCAGTCAGGTTCAAAGTGTTTGCTGCTAGAAAGGGGGTGGCTGACGCCCCCGCGGCCGCCGCACCTCTCACGGCTTCCCGCTCGGCTCCCCGGTTATCTCGAGTATTTTCCGGTATTTTCCCGTCTTCCATATAAGCAGACGGTGAATTTCACTATAAGCTGCAGTGAACCCTGTAGCACAGCTTTGCGGTGTATGTCTCTGTCAGCAGCTACTGTAATAATGGTTCACCGTAGTTCACAGTAACATTCACCGTAGGTCACGGTTAAAATTCACCGTAAGCTAGCTACGGGGCTGGCGGGTTCACTGTAGCTTACAGTGAACTTCACCGTGAGGTGCTACCAGCGCACGCGCGGCACCCTGGCCAGGCGGGGCGGGGGCGCCGACCTGACAGCGACGTGCAGCAGCCGCTCCGCCGCCATCCGAGTCCAGTGTGCAAACAAAAGCCACATACCGGGGCCGTAAAAATACGCACCACGAATTACTGCTAATTATCACCGGCAGCGCCTTGGAGTTTACGCCCCATACCTACTAATTGAAAAGGAAATATTTAAAAAAAAAAAAAAATATATGTAGGAAAGAGTTTTACTCTCGCGTGCGAAGGAGTAAGTAAGATGGCAGACGAGCCGCACCGAGCTGAGAGCTGCCACTGCTGAATCATGGCGTCCGCGGCGCGCCGGCCGAACTTGGATCGTATCTATGCTAATGGCCTGGGGCGGGGCGGGGCGGGGTGCGGCGGGGTGGGGTGGGGTGCGGTGGGGTGGGGCACCTCCCCGTGCATGCCGTCACGCTCCGCGGGCACCAGCTCCTTTTCAAGACCAAGTTCGGCGCCGTTGATGTAATCCGGAGTGGCGGGGCGGAGCGGCGCGCCGACGGGAACCTCGGGCGTCGCGACGGACGTCCGCTTGACCGCGACGTGACGCCGTTCGACTCTTACGACGGCGTATCGCGTGGGGCGGGGCGGCGCGTCGCGTCGTGTCGACAGGAAACAGAAAACCGAAACTCCGCCGCCAACACAACAACAACACCGACCAGAAACAACAATAACATTCCCTTTCCGTTCCTACCCTTTTGCGTCTGCTGTATGCACTCCACTTCCTTTTCTGAACCGGCGGCGGCGGCAGCGTCGGCGCGCCGAGTCGGGGCAAAAACGCGCGGCTTGAGCGTGCGGTGGGGCGGGGCGGGGCGGGCGTGGCGGGCGGGGTGGGGCGGGGCGGGCGTGGCGGGCCTTTGCTGAAGGTGCTGCTGCAGTTTGCTGCCTGCAGAAGAAAAAGAAAAAGAGCCGACCGGCATCGCGGCGGGGCGGGGCGGGGCGGGGCGGGGCGGGGCGGGGCGGGGCCGGATGGGTACGTAATGCAGCACGGGTAATGACGGCCGACCTGGACGTGTGGGGGCGGCGGCACCGCACCCCGCCACGCCCCGCCACGCCCCGCCACGCCCCGCCACGCCCCGCCACGCCCTCTTTGCACCCGCAGCTCGGTACTTAGGTCGGCAGAGTGCCACCTTTTGCACTTTCGTTTTTGTCTCTCTCGCCGGCGCGGTGGTCGCTGCTGCCTCTGCTGCAACTCGAGTTTATAGGGCTGGGAGAGGGTCGCACTTAAAGCAATAAGGGCGGGGTGTCTGCCGGTCCGGGCGCGCCCCGCCCCGCCCCACCCCGCATGCTGGTGTGGTCAGTATGCAGACTGAGCGGTCGGACGGGCGGGGCGGGGCGGGGCGGTCAGACTACAGCGACAACGGTCAGCAAGTGCGTGACGAGGACGAGTAGTTTGTCGCACACCTACAAGTGACAGGGGAGAGGATATTTTTAAAACGCGGGGAGGAGTGCGCCTTGGTGCTGGTCCTGGTGCCAAGCCAGCCGAGCGCGTCGGCCCGGCTCCCTATTGGCTGAGAGGCGAGGTGGAGTGGGGCCAAGCTCACCCCCGGCACCTCCCCCCCGACCAGACCGTCCTCTCGCGTCGATATCAGATGATCCGCGGCCCGAGTGGGGGTGGGGGGGGGGGGGGGGCTCTCACCGGAGATCTCCGGTAGGATATCGAACGGGCCGGCTCCGGGCCGTCTGCTCCGGCGCGGATCCGGAGCTAGCTGCACAGCAGCTCTGGTCATAGCTCCCACCGGCCCCGCCCCGCCCCGCCCCGCCGCGCCCCGCCCCGCCGCGCTGCGCTGACACCTAATGCGATTCAGGGAGCTGCCGGCCGATCAAGCGATGTGGCGTGGCCTTGCCGCGTAGGCCGCGCCGCTGAGCTGATTGATCCGCTCCCGTATCCTGCCCGGAGCTCGGCCCAGAGCCGGCCGGCCGCGCCGAGTGTCCGAATCTGAAAATGAGGAGGAGAGGATGGGAGCTCCGGGCAGGACGGGAGCACGGCATCATGCTAATGATGGGAGTGGGCCCCGCCCGGGCCAGGACCAGGACGGTAGCGAGCCCGCCCCGCCCGGCCGCGAACTGCGCCTGCTGTCAAATGAGTTTGAGTGATCTGCGGTGCAGCCTGCAGCGGCCCCCGAGGGGGCGTGGTCCTGCCGGGCCGGGCCGGGGCGTGGACAAGCAGACTATTAATATAGAGTGCCTCATTTTGTGCGTGTGTGTGTGTGATGCGTTACGTGTACTTTGGATGAGCTGCTGCTGTTGTTGTAGACCCTACTGCTGCTTACATAGGCGTAATTATTTCGATTACGACGGCTTCAATCATGCGGTTTAGTCTGTTGTAGCGCACTCGAAAAAAAGAGAGAGTATGGTGAATTTCACACTGTAAGTTGCAGTGAACCAAAAGGGTGCATCACCTGAGCTTACAGTGACATGCACCGTAGCTTACAGTGACATTCACCGTAGGTTACAGTGACATTCACCGTAGCTTACAGGGACGTTCACCGTAGCTCACAGTGACGTTTACCGTAGCTTGCAGTGACATTCACCGTAGCTTACAGTGTCTTCACCTGAGCTTACAGTGACATTCACCGTAGCTTACAGTGACATTTACCGTAGCTTACAGTGACATTCACCGTAGCTTAGTGTGAGAATGACCGTGAGCTTTTTATTAGTGCGCCATGCATTTCGGAACGCTCCAACTAATTTTTCCCTTTTTTTCCCCCCGTGCAGGACGCGCGCCGGGCCTGCCCTCGGCGCCCAGCAGCATGCGGAACTCGTGCGCCGCGTGCGACAAGCCCATCCTGGACAAGTTCCTCATGAGCGTGCTGGAGCGCAAGTGGCACGCGGACTGCGTGCGCTGCTACGAGTGCTCCGCCGTGCTGGCCGACAAGTGCTACGTGCGCGACGAGAAGCTCTTCTGCAGGAACGACTTCTTCAGGTGAGTCCGTGGGTCGTCTTTGGCAGTGTACCTAAACCTCCCGCCCGGCCCGCCCGAAACAAATTAAACACCCTACTTCGCCCTGCATCCTCTTCCTCCTCCTCCTTCTCCTCCTCCTCCTCCTCCTCCTCCTCCTCCTCCTCCTCCTCCTCCTCCTCCTCCTCCTCCTCCTCCTCCTCCTCCTCCTCCTCCTCCTCCTCCTCCTCCTCCTCCTCCTCCTCCTCCTCCTCCTCCTCCTCCTCCTCCTCCTCCTCAACGAGGTCGCGTCGCCCCATTTACCTTGTGGTCGCCAACTCGATAGATACCATCGGGTTAGCCCCCTATTAATACCAGTCCTCCTCCTTTCCCGCGCAATGCGTCCGACCGCCTGGTGTTTTTTTTTTGTGAGTTTTTGTTTTTTGTTTTTGTTATATGTGTTTGAGTCCCGCAAAACGGTGTTGGCGGGCAGCCGGCCAAACTCGCAGCCGCGCTGCTCCCACTCCAACTTTGTCTGAAATGAGGTGTGCATATGCTCCGCCTCGCCTCGCCCCGCCCCGCCCCGCCCCGCCCCGCCCCGCCCCGCCCCGCCCCGCCCCGCCCCGGGGCCGTCGTTTGTCAATTCATTTCCGAGTCCCTCCGGCCACGGCGCGGGGCGCGAGAGCTTTAGCCCCCATTACCTTTCATTCGACTCGAATAAAAGTCATAAATTTCCAGCGGCCAAATTAAAAGCGTGTCTCTCGGGACGTCTCTATCGGCGCCGTGGTGGGCCCCGCCGGTGCCACACCTGCCCGCCCCGCCCCGCCACTGGTCGCACCCGACTGTATACTAGAAAAGTCACAATGCCTCACGACCGCTTTTTATTGTTGTTCGTGTCACCATTCTCTTGTGGCGTGAGAAATTTATCGGCTTTTAATTTAAACGCGTGCGCGAAAAGAATAAATACAAATGGGGGAACTCGTGAAAGTTTTCTGTATATGGTCTTTATAGGACCATCGTTATGTAGAAGGCCCTCCATGCAGGTTCATGGCACCTGTCGGCGACCAGACCTCCGCTCACTGGGATGCGTGTGGATGTCGCACTCTTGCAGGTGTGTGCATTCTCATTCGTACACTTGTCTCTGCAATGCTTGCTAATTTTCTAGAACGTTCATCACGTGCAAATGTTAACGCACACACCTACTCGTGTATGCGACATTCTTCACGCACTTGAGTTTCCAGTGTGCGTTACAATTTTCTTTTAAATATCTAACGTTACTGATTAGCTGTACGCATTATTGCCTGGCATCCCCATGGGCCCAGTATGCATACTTGTTTCATATTTAGCAATATTCAGGCAAACCTAGAAATGTTCCCGGGCGGGCCGGGCCTGGCAGGGCAGGGCAGGGCAGGGCAGGGCAGGGCAGGGCAGGGCAGGGCAGGGCAGGGCAGGGCAGGGCAGGGCAGGGCAGGGCAGGGCCACCACAGGGGCGCAGTTAGTTGAACAATTGGATTAGTCTTTGGCTGCTTTTGGCCGGCGGCCGTACTGTGCGGCGGGGCGGCGGCCAGCCTTCACATCAGGGCCGGCAGGGCTGGCCGAGGCGCCCACGGCAGCTGCTGCCCCGCCCCGCGCCCCGCCCCGCCCCGCCCCGCCCCGCCCGGCCGGCCCCACCAAACCCACCTCCAACCAAATTAAAGAGGCCTGCTTTAATTTAAAGGAGGAGGAGGAGCCTCTGGTCGGACCTGACACCCGGGCGGGGCGGGGCGGGGCGGGGTGGGGCGGGGGAAGGCCGTCGAGGCGGGGCGAGGCGAGTCGCGGCCGTACGGGCAGCCGTAGGTCCGTATAGGCCCGTAGGCCCGGCTGTAGGCCCGGCGGCACTCATAACTCATGGGCCGGCATAAACCATCCCGATGCATTCACGTATGCATAACTCTGTCCGCCGCGCCCTGCCCGCCCCGCCCCGCCCCGCCCCGCCCCGCCCCGCCACGGCGCGCCTCGGGACGACCTCGCCGCCGCTGCCCGTTTTGTTTCTGAGAGGTATAAGGCCTTCTCTCTCTCTCTCTCTCTCTCTCTCTCTCTCTCTCTCTCTCTCTCTCTCTCTCTTTCTCTCTTTCTCTCTCTCCTTTTGCCGTGGTGGTCTGGGTGGCAGGGGTGCGGTGGTGGGTGCCCCGGACGGTCCAGCGCGATGGGTATACGCCTCCCCGCCCTGACACCGGACGCCCAAGTGTCTGAATCTTGGACACTTGCAAGTGCGTGAATTCCCATTCGCACAATAAACGTAGAAAAGGTGATTATATTTTTTGAATAAATTTTGCAATACTTAAAAGGACACAACAAGTATACATGGAAATTGGCGCAGCTTCGAGTGTGCGACACTCACACAGTACTTGGGTTTCCG
Source organism: Frankliniella intonsa (assembly GCA_033675135.1). Taxonomy (NCBI): domain Eukaryota; kingdom Metazoa; phylum Arthropoda; class Insecta; order Thysanoptera; family Thripidae; genus Frankliniella; species Frankliniella intonsa. The sequence goes on along the minus strand of CM066248.1, from coordinate 11,692,186 downwards.
GTTCAGATATACCGCAGACACTGCAGCGATGTGCAGTTGGTAAATTGATCCTGGCCCAAGGGGCCTCAGCTCGCACCCAGAAAAAGACTCCTTTGAATCAAAGGAATTTGGACTTAAAACTGGACCAATGCAAACTTGACTTTAAATCAATAGAAATTCTTCAAAGTAAAGAAGAGTTTTCCTTGTTTTAAAGAATTTTCATTGTATCAACACCATTATTTCCATTGGTCCAGTTTTAAGTCGAAATTCCTTTGATTCAAAGGAGCCTTTTTCTGAGGGTGGGCAATCCGGTGTACTTATTGTTTATATGCAGGCGTTTTGCCTTTAATAGGCCTAAAAATATTCAGGCAATCTGTCAACCTCGGCAATCAGCTGTACACTGCTGGGTGGAGTTGAGGTCCCCTCGATTCTCCCGCACGTATTGCTGCTGCTGGCTCTCAGATACGTCCTATGCAGCGCTGGGCAGAGTTGCCAGCACAGTAGGCAATATAAGTAGCCCCAACACAGTGGAGTAAAGCGAGCTGCATCGGCGCCTGCCTACTAGGCAACACCTTTACACATGTGCGTGTATGCTGCCTAGTAGGCAGGCGCAGATGCAGCCCGCTTTACTCCAATGTGTTTGGGCTACTTATTGCCTACTTTGATGGCAACACAGGCGCGCGGGCGGGCGGGCGGGCTGCCTCCGGTGGTGCCTCAGTGCACCTCATGGTAGGCTCCTCAGCTCGGAATCAAGCCATTGGCGTGCAGCGGAGCGGCGGGGGCCTCACTGCGCCGCCCCGTGCTGCAATTTCGCGAGCGCCTCACTGCGCTAATTGGCGGGCTGTTAGCATCCCGACGCCGCATGGGGTCTCCTGCCTGCAGCGCCGCCCGTCCGGCCAGGTGCATAGGGGAAGGAAGCAGGGACCTTTTTATAGTGCTGTTTCTCCTATACACCAGCAGGACAGCGCCGGCCGGACAGCGCGGTCCACAGCTCCAAAGTCTTTTTCCCGCCCGGGGATTGGCTGCGGTGGTCGTGTGCGCGCGTGCTCTCCTTAGCCTTATTATTTGACACCTCGCCTGACAGCTTTGTTCTCTCTCGAGTTGTGTAATTTTGGCGATACCTGTTATTACGCCTGACGTTTAGAGTGCGCGCGAATGGGCGGGGCGGGGCAGTGGCGTGCCGCCCTCACATAACTGTCATCTCTCCGTCCGTCCCCCAACCACACGTTACAAACAGTTTACCCAAACGCGGTGCCTGGGGTAAACTAACACTCGATTATTCCTGACCCCTCCCACCCATCCTCTACGGGAGCGTCCCGTCCCGCCGAGGAAACCGGAGCAGTTGGGGCGGGGCGGGGCGGGGCGGGGCCGGCGGGCAGGAAGCGTCTGTAAGATCTGTTTCCCCGCCCTCCCTCTCCTCCTTTCCCCCCCTCCCTCTCCCTCCCTCGCCACCCTCCCTCCCTCCCTCCCTCTCTTCCTCCCCGGGAGGGGTCCCCCCCCCCTCAGTCTGCGGCTTTGGCCGCCATTTTGAAATATTGTCACCTGGGGCATCGCCGCGGCCCGCCCCGCCACGACCCGCGGCCGCACCCCTCCTTCCTTCTTAACTCGTCTTATCTAGTATAACAGTCGCATCTCTAATTACTCGCCCTGCCTGATGGCGGCCGAGCCCAGCCGGGCCGGTCCGGGTGGAGGAAGGTGGTGTTGGTGTTCTTGGTGGGGCGGGGCGGGGCGGGGCGGGGTCAGCCGTGGCTCGGCAGGAACCCTTCCCTCCTCTCTCTCCTGGAACCTCTTCCAGGGCCCTCCCTGTGATATTGCTCCAGGGCGGTTGGGACCCTGGCCGGCCCAGGGTCACAGGTGGGGTATCCGTCCCGAGCCCTCCTGAGCCCCGGGGCCACCTGTCGTGTCCCTCAGCGGCCTTCATCAGCTCCAGCCGCCCCGCCCCGCCCCGCCCCGCCCCGCCACGCCCCGCCACGCCCCGCCCCGCCCCGCCACGCCCTTGAAGTACCAATTAATAAGGAGCGGGCTCTCCCCTCTGCTCCAGCTACCCTTCCTAACGACGTGGACATTCGTCAACTCGTCATCCATGAAGCTGATGCGCTCGTCTGGAGCCTATGGAGCGCGGGGCGTAGAGAGTCAGGGTCAGGGTGGTTATGGTGCTGGAGCCGGCTGGAGCGCTCCGAGAAACCCAAATGTGTGAATCAAAGCATATATACTTATTTTAAGCGGGCGGCTTAGTTAAGCTTCGAAGTTCTTGAATCAAGTCTTTAATACAACGCAAAGACTACTGTTTTCTAGGTGTGTCGCGACATTCGCAAAACTTGATTTTCCAGTAAGAGCTCCGTGTTGTTCCGAAATACCCCCATTGATAGAACAGTACCCTTACAAAAAGAAAGTCGAGTAGGCCGTGTCTCTGGCGCCGCGCCGGCTAGCGCCCCCGGGGGAGTCCTTGCCTTGAAGGTCTCGGGCGGGGCGGGGGGCGGGGCGGGGCCGCGGGGGCCCACTGGGGACTGCGGACCACTTACGCCCTGCACGTACCTGAAATGAAAAAATAATCCATCGTTTTTGTGCGATTGAGTCGCGTTTGTGATTTTTTTGTTGTGTGTGTTTCCACCCCTTGTATGCCGCGGTTTAGTCGTTCCGACCCCTCAGCTCAGCAATCTCTGGCGTTCTTTTACTCTCTTTTTTTTTCCGTCATGCCTTATGCATGTCTGACCCCGGGGGCGTTGGGGTGGTCTGCTGGGGTGGGGTGGGATGTTCCGAGAGGTGTTCCGGGGGTGTTCGTGTGGGGCGCCGCTGCTGGTGCACTCGAGCGCTGCCCCCGCGCGCCCGCCCCGCCCCGCCCCGCCCCGCCCCGTCTCGCGCCGCGACGCCGCCGGGCTTATAAGTGCTTGCGGTTTCCTCAAATTGAAAACAATTAGGATTTGAATACTAATAGGGCGGCTCTACGGGTCGGTCCGGGTCGGGTCGGGTCCCGGAGGGTAGGAGAGGAGAAGCAGGCGGGATTATTCTTTCATGAAAGACCCCACCCCGCCTCTCTACCGGGCCGCGCGGACGGCTTCGGGGGCTGGGGATGAGTTTCCTTGTTTTGTTTTGCTTTCCTCGCCGTACTGGAAGGTGATACCCCGCACCGCTCCAAGCTCACGCCCCCCCCCCTCTCTCTCTCTCTCTCTCTCTCTCTCTCTCTCTCTCTCTCTCTCTCTCTCTCTCCCTCTCTCCCTCCCAGCGATGCCCGTTTGATTCGTTGACAGCTGAGCTGCCAGACCCTTTGTTACGCAAGCAGTATCATGTCGCGATCATGTGGTCGGGGTGCGGCTTGTGCTGTGTGTGTGTGTGTGTGTGTGTGTGTGTGTGTGTGTGTGTGTGTGTGTGTGTGTGTGGTCCACGGACGGCCACCCTCCACCCTCCGGGCGGTGCTAGAACCTACCCCTGCCTTGTTGCTGCTGTTGTTGTTTGAGCATGCGCTGCCGCTGCCCCGATATCGCCAACGGACACACATTGTGGCGTGGTGCTGCGCGTTGGACTGATACAGTTAAAGAAGTCTGTCCGTCCGTCAGCTTCCATCCGGCTCACCGTCTCGCGTCAGCCTCTGTCATGGGTAGGGCGTCGTAACATAACCGAAAGTAATGCCACTTTTTCGATCGACGATATCTCCTCATCGGTATGAGTAATATTAACAAACTGGGGTTCATTGGAAAGCTATAAGATTGCGCTAAATTTTCGTTCCCTTATGACCCGAGATCATGAATACACTCCTTGTGGCCTGAAATAATTTCCGTTACAAAACAACATTAACGAAAATTATTATGTAACGAAAATTATTTTCGGCCACAAGGAGTGTTTTAACGATCTCAGGTCAAAATTCAGTGCAATCTTCGCTTTTCAATGAACACCAGTTTGTTAATATTACTCCGACCGATCAGGAGATATTGTCGAGAAAGTGGAATTATATTGAGTTGTGTTATGACACCCTGGTCATAGGCGAAGACCATATACCGGTGGTGTCGCGGGGGTGTCCATGTCCATGCTGTTGTTGTAGGCAGCTGCTGTGGTAGCGCGCTGCGGCCGGATAAGCCTCGGATGAGCCGCGGCTGCTGCAGCAGCACCGGCACCCAGTCTCCACGTGGGCGCGGCGCGGGGCGGGGCGGGGACCACCCAGAGGCTGTCACCTTTTATCAGAGCGCTACCAATCATGGAGCTTGTCCCGTGCCGATCACCGCGCCCCGCGTCACAGCAGCACTACCTATACCTATCCCTCCCTTACGGTGCGATCAAAACCAACCCCGCCTACCTCACTCGCTACCTCACACACACACACACACCATTTTCTTTTTTTCACACGAAATTTTTCCAGCAGCTTGAACCATTTTTTTTTGGCCCCGTGTGTTGGTAGAAGAGCAGGGTGTTTGAAGGCATCGCCCCTCCCCTCTCCCCTTTCCCTTTCCTTTCCTCTCATCAGATCGCGGAGTCCTGCCCCCCTCCCCCCCTCCGGCCATCCCTCATCTCGCGCGCGATAAGAAGTCCACGCGGTGCTGTCACTCGCGCGGTAATCGAAAAAAGAAAAAAAAAAAGAAAAATCCCCTCGCCTACCTCTTTTTTCCCCTCTCCAGCGCTTGCCTACCTAGCTGGTGCTGCTTGTTTCGAAGCGTGGCTGAACGATTTATGTGAGAAGCTTTTTGGTCCTCCCGGCGTGGCGCGGGTGATCTGCCCGGCTACCGTCCCGTCCTCCGCTCTAAATCCTCTCTCTCTTTCCCTCCCTCTCTCTTCCTCTCTCCCCCTCTCTCTTCATGGCTCCCCCCCCCCCCTCTTCTCTCTCTCTCTCTCTCTCTCTCTCTCTCTCTCTCTCTCTCTCGCTCTCTCTCTCGCTCTGTCTCATCTCTCATGCACGCGTCAAGGGGAGAGCGTTGAACCGTAACCATAAGCACCTCCGGCTATCTGTGCACCACCACCGTGCCGCTTGACTAGGCCGCGGTGCGGTGTGGTGGTGGAGCCCATGGGCCGGGCCGGGCCAGGCTCGGTCCTGAGCGCCGCCATGCTGCTGCCGCTGCTGCTGCTGCTGCTGCTGCTGCTGCTGCTGCTGCTGCTGCTGCTGCTGCTGCTGCTGCTCCAAGGAGATGGTGAGACGGTGACGCTTCTTTGGCCGGCGGCGCAGCTCGCGGCAAAACACTTGAGGGCTGCCCGGCCCAGCGCGGCCAGCAGGCAGGCAATAACCCTGTACTGTACTGCTCTGCCCCCTCGTCGAAATCGATAACGTAGCTCTCCTCTCCTCTCCTCTCCTCTCCTCTCCTCTCCTCTCCTCTCCTCTCCTCTCCTCTCCTCTCCTCTCCTCTCCTGCTTTCCTCTCCTCTCCTTGCCTATATCTCTCAGACACCCCCTATTTTTATTTTTTTTGCCGACCCGCGCTCGCCATCTTTTCTATTTTATTTATTATTTTTGTTCTTCTTCTTTTGTTTTTCTTGGACGTTACGCCGAGGCGAGGCGGGGCGCGGGAGGTGCGCGCGGCGTCGTGGCGTGTCACGCGAGTCAGAGCACGGGGTTGATGGTCGTCTCGATGTGGAGGAGGAGGAGGAGGGAGGAGGAGGAGGAGGAGGAGGAGGAGGAGGAGGAGGAGCCTGCGAATATACGATACGGAGCCGTGTAGTAATAAATAAAAACCGCGCAACCTCGACGTGCAGTATTTTCCAGTGAAACCCCAACAACTTACAAGGTTCTGAATAATACGCCCAGCGCGGGTTAAAAAACAAACACGGAAGCCAAGAAGGCTCGTGTACGCGTATAAGGAAGAAAAAAAAATGTATGAAAAGGATAAAAATAGCTCTGGAGCGTGCTGGGGCGTTCGGTAGGGAGGGGTTCTCGTTTGATGTCTGCCGGCGCCACAAAGCAAGCAAACGCTCTCCACCCAATCGCACTTACGCCCCGGCTGGCGATGCGCCGCGGGCGGGGCGGGGCGGGGCGGGGCGGGGCGGGGCGGGGCGGGGCGGGGCGGGGCGTGGTGGGGTGGGGTGGGGTGGGGCGAGGGCGGGTGCTGCTGGTGGTGCTGGGGTACTCGCCCAACGATGTCGGTCTGTCTTCATGCCGCCTCTGCCACCTCCGCCGTGACTACGGACGCGGCGGCGTGCACTGTAAAAAATTGCTGTAGAAATACAAACATTCCTCTAACAGCTGCGTTGTAAACAAACAACAATCTCTTTAGACAAACAACTTGGGTATTAAAAGAACAACTTGATTTGTTTGATTTCAAAACATTAAATTTGTTGTTATTTAACAACTTTTGTTGTTATTCGACAACATTTTGTTTTTATTTAGCAAGTTTTCTTGTATTTCAACAGTTTTGTTGTTAATTTACAACTTCAAGTCTGTACGTGAATGACAGGTTGCTGTTAATTTACAGAAGGCGTTGTTTTTTTTACATAACGATGATGTTTAAGAACAGCACGGGTCAATGAAAAACTTAACAGCAGATTTACTGTTAAGCTACAACAATATTTTTTGCAGTGTGGCGCTCCACGTGCGCGTTGCGTTCACTGACAATGAATGTCATTACATGAGAGGAGGTACAGAGTGGAGGCGATACCATCTCTCCGCCGCCTCTACGCTCTGTCGCGCCCGGTCTGTCCGCCGAGCCGTCAGCCGTGCGGACCCGTCACGTGACCGGACCTGATATGTGACCGATCCGACCTGGTCCAGCCTAAGTATGGTAAAGAGCCATGCCAAGCTGTCCTGTGCCAGTGAGCTGAACAGCAGTGCGGCAACAAACATTTCTAATCGGAACTGGTTTTTTTTGGCTCATATGTTCAGTTTATGCATTTTTAATACGCAATTATGAACAAATTGTTCTTAATTAAGAACGAGCACAAAAAAAGGCCTTCGTAAAGTTACGATATGGATCGTAAAATTACAACATTAGTTGCACTGTTAGAAATGTTTGAAATTTCATTACGTTTTTAACATGAATTTAACATGTAAATCACAAATGACGAGAAATATTGTAAAATTTGCGAAGATATTTTTTTACAGTGGCCGTAGCCGGCGGGGGGCGCGGCGGGGCGGGGCAGGTCGGGTCGATCCTCCAGGTCCCAGTCCTGCTGCTGGGGGTGGAGGGGGTGACAGTGACACTGGCCGGCCGGCCGTGCGGTGGTGGGAGGTGGGCCGGGCCGGGCTGAGTGCCGCGACTGGAGTGTTGGCGCCAGATAATTACTTGCGTTCCATGCAAATACCGCAGCAAATGAGATTCACACCGCACCCTTCTCACCCGCCCCGCCCCGTCACTGCGGCTCTCCGCGCCTCGCGGTCGCAAAGGTTTTTCGCGGTTTTCAGGTGGTCCAAACCGCGTGCGGTTCTATGCAAAAAAAAAAAAAAAAATAAATGAAAGAAACGCCCCATCTCGCTCGTTATTGTTCTCTCAGGGTGACATATTTTTTCATGCATTTCCTAACGTGTTACTTTTGTTTTTGAATGTTTTCCAGGCGGTACGGCACCAAGTGCAGAGGCTGCTGCCAGGGTATCTCCCCGAACGACCTGGTGCGGCGGGCCCGGGACCAGGTCTACCACCTCAACTGCTTCACCTGCATGGTGTGCAGGAAGCAGCTGTCCACCGGCGAGGAGCTCTACGTCCTGGACGACAACAAGTTTGTGTGCAAGAACGACTACGAGAACGGCAAGGCGCCAGGTGAGTTTTTTGCGTGCATATGTTTTTTTGTTCGCGTTCCTCTTAGGTTTTTTTTTTGGTTTGTTTTTGTTTTGTGCGTGTTCGCGCGGCGCGGAGCAGCCGAGCCGGCCTATCTGGCTGCGGGTGTGCGGCCAGGCCCCATCTTAGGCCCTCCCACCGCCTCCCACAACTGAGCCACCCCACCCCAACGCGCCACACCCCGCCCCGCCCCACCCCACCCCTCCTCAGCCCGCCACGCCACGCCTCTTCCTGCAGTCGCGGCATGGAGCGGCGTCGGAGCCTTCCGTTGAGCCCTGCTGTGTGGATCCTCTCCTCTCGCCACCCCGCCCCACCCCACCCCGCCCCGCCCCGCCGCGCTCTCTGCGGGCTGCTGGGGGTGCCGGGCGTGCTCGACAAAGACTCCCTCCGGCCCAGGCCCCGCCCCGCCCCGCCCCGCCCTTTGCCATTGACTTATTCAGCGCGCCATTACGTTTTGATGCGGCTGGCGCGGGGCTTATGTCGCGGGGCGGGGCGGGGCGGGGTGGGGCCGGCGGGGGCTCACTGAGGCGCCCCCCACGGGGCTCGTGGCCACGCTCGCCTCGCTTGAGTGGAGCTCCGTACTCTGCTCTCTACAGAGAGAGAGAGAGAGAGAGAGAGAGAGAGAGAGAGAGAGAGAGAGAGAGAGAGAGAGAGAGAGAGAGAGAGAGAAAGGAAAATAAAAGGAAAGAGGGGTCCACGAGATAATTCGCCTTTTCAAAAAGTCATACGCATCACGTGCTTAGCCGGCTCCCTCATTCCGTCTCTGGGGACGGGGGCTCTGGCTCTGCTCCACGGGTCCGGATGGGGCTTGGCGCGTCATTCTTAGAGAAGGAAGGCAGAGAAAGACGAGAGGAGGAGGAGGAGGAGGAGGAGCAGGAGGCAGGAGCAGGAGCAGGAGGAGGAGGAGGAGGAGGAGGAGGAGGAGGAGGAGGAGGAGGAGGAGGAGGAGGAGGCGGCGGCGGCGGCGTCGCGGTGCTCCTCTGTTGACAAGAAAATAAGGGGGACGTACCGAGAGCAAAAAAGGTGGCGCGTCGTCGGTCTCTTGTCATCCTATACCCCATTCCATCCCTCTTTCCCCCGCGGGCGACATTATATTTTTTATCAACTTTTCCTTCCGTCTTTTTTTTTTCTATTTTTTTTCTTTAAAGTTAACCCCTTCTGCTGGCCAGTCGGTGTTGATGACGGTGACGGGCAGCACGGTGGTGGTGGCGGCGCGGAGCAAGGTCGCGCCGCGGCTCCAAAGGAATTGATTCAAATTAGAGCGATGGCGGGGAGTGTAGTGCGGCGGCCGGCGGCGGCAGGCTGTGGTGGAGAAGGGAAGGGGGCCCCGCCCCCCGCCCCGCCCCCGCCCCGCCCCCGCCCCGCCCCCGCCCGGCGGCGAGTGAAGGGGCCCGCAGGGGGCAGGGCCGCGGGGGGCAGCGGCCGGGGGACCTCTCTCTCCAATGTCATGCCGGCGTGATGTCGACTAAACTGCACTTTTTCTCCCACCCCTCCCCCTCCTCCTCCTCCTCCTCCTCCTCCTCCTCCTCCTCCTCCTCCTCCTCCTCCTCCTCCTCCTCCTCCTCCTCCTCCTCCTCCTCCTCCTCCTCCTCCTCCTCCTCCTCCTCCTCCTCCTCCTCCTCCTCCTCCTCCTCCTCCTCCTCCTCCTCCTCCTCCTCCTCCTCCTGCTGCCACCGCGCCTTTGGTGGACTGCCCGCTGCTGCCCTGTCGTTGTCATGGGTGCGCGCCACGCCGCGCCACGCCGCCGCCGCCGCGGGCCCCGGGAGATGGCGGCGCGGCGTTGCGCGGCGTCCTGGAGAACAATGCCCTCTACCACCTCGCGGCCGCGCCGGGCCGGGCCGGACAATGCACCGCGAGGCGTGGCGAGGCGGGGCGGGGCGGGGCAGGGCGGGGCGGGGCGGGGCGGGCGGACGCATCACGTCGTGCTGCTGCTGCTGCTGGACGTGAAAGCTCCTCTCCAGCTCGCACCCACATGAGGCCCAGCTATTGGCCGAGCGGAGGGGGAACAACTCTGAAATTTTTGTAAGCGTAATTCGGTAAAATATTTTATCAGGAAAATTTAAAGAATTTTTTTAAACACGTCGGCATTTAGAATAATTCAGAGAGATTCACGAAATTGTAAAGCCTAATGTATAAAAAGTTTAATAAAAGTTAGAAAATAATTCAGGATGACACATAAACTCAGGAAAATGTTGTAAATTTCACGACTTTGCTGCACTAAACTTGTGAGTTGTTTTCCCGTTTGCCATGGCCGTCGCACAGCCGCCCTTCCTATAGGGTCCGTTTCTTTTGTGTGTAAAGTTTTATGATGACCCTTCTCCTCTCCCTATCCTCGGAAGGTGTATATGGGATGGCGGGGCGGGGCGGGGCGGGGCGCAGCCGCAGCAGGGCGCGTAGGGCAGCAGGCCTGCTGCTGCTGCTGGTGGTGGTGCTCCTGCTGCGGCCGCAGGAACTGCGCGCGCGCGATTTTTACGAGGAATGGGAAATCGATAGCCCCATAGCCATACCGCACACGTCCGGCTGCGGGCCGCCCCGCCCCGCCCCGCCCCGCCCCGCCCCACCCCGCCGCGCCCCGGCTACACGCTCCTGGCCGCTCCCCTTCCCCGCAGGTATTGGGCGCGTCTGGCGGGCGGGGCGCTGCGCTGCGCGGCGGTAGCAGCAGCGTAGAGTCCTGGGGTTCAAGGCTAGTCACAGCGAGTGAGCCGGAGGCGAGGCGCGGCGAGGCGCCTCTACGCTGTGCGAGGATCGTTACACGTGCGAGCAGGCCCGGGGCCCGGCCCGCAGCGCAGGTTCTTTTTATTATTATTTTTTCCGTTTGTCTTTTTCATTTCGTGATTTTGCTCTCCGCGAATGAATGCCTGTCTATGCGTCGTCGTAGACACTTCAGGTGCAGAGAGTCGTATGGGCGCACACGACGGTGTGTGTACCCTGGAAAAACTAAGGTTACACATATGTCATATGTGACATACAAGTTTTGGTCACGTTTGTCATTCGACCTCCTATGTGTAATGTTAATGTCACACCAGTTGCTGTGACGCATGTCACGTTAGTTTTTCCAGTGTATTAACAATACAATAACTTTCCTCGTTATTTTTAATTTATTATTATTTTTTTTTCGCCGAGTGTTTGTCGGGTGGGGGATGCAAGGGGAGGGAATTTGGTCTCCGTGCCTGGCGGTGGCAGTGCAGCGGTGGTACGGCTGAGGGAGGCACGCGCATGGAGGCCGCGCCGCGCCACGCCGCGGGCACCGGTGCGGAAGGGGGACAGACGTGCGACTGACAGACGGGGCGGGGCGGGGCGGGGCGGGGCGGGGCGGGGCGGGGCGGGGCGGGCGTGCAGGCCTGGCCTGTGACCCTTTGGGCTCCGCTGCAGTTGCAGCGCCGCGCGCACGCGCGCACCCACGCCACGCACTGCAAACCCAAGTGTGTGAATGTCACACACCTTGCACTGTCAACGTTGTGGCAACTTTGAATGCCAATTTTTTTTTGCATTCTTCGTAAATGCCGAAATATGGCATTCTCCTAGGGTAAATGTCATAATGTATAACCTCTTTGTATTACAAAATTTTGGTATTCCTCCTGGAGGGGCAGGCCAAAGTCTGGCATCCAAAGATCCTAGAAATTGGCATTCTAGAAGAATGCTGGAATTCCGGCAAAGTGGTCATGGCATTTACCGTGTACCCCATGGTAGAGTGAATTTTCATTCGTAAACAATTGTTCGAAATTCCAAAGTAAAACTCGCACTTTTACATCTCCTTAAGTGTACGTGTACAAACGTTAGTTTATACACTAGCAGGTGCGCGATCGCGATTCACACACTTTTGCCGCTCGGAAAGGTCGTCTTGTTTCATACCGGACGGGACGCAGCGCGGGGCGGGGCGGGGCCCATGCTTGTAGAGTCCTACAGTAAGAGAACGCCGATTGGAAAAAATGCTACGCGCGCGCTTCTCATACCTGCGAACAAGATGGCGGTCTGCAGCAGACCGTCTGCTGGGGACGCTTTGCAGCAGGCTTGCCAGAAGTGGCGACTTGTCGCCAAACTGGCGACTTTGGCTCGGGTTTGGCGACTAGTCTCACTCGGAAAATCGCCAGGCGATTTTTTGGCGACTTGGCCTCCGGCTTGGCGATTTTTGGCGATTTGAGGTAAAAGTGGCGATTCTTGGCGACTCGAGCCCTTCTTGGTTTTTTTTTTCTCCTGCCGACCGGGCCTGCGGGGGCGGTCCGGGGCCCAGGGAAAGTACGTGCTCGCTAGGGACTAGGGAGGGGGCAGGAGGGTCTGGCCACCTGTCGAAACCTCTGTAATCGCATGGGCGGGCATGGGCGGGTGCAGCAGACGACGGCCGCCATCTTGTTCGCAAGATGAGAAACTACGCGCTCACATGTCCGGACGCCAATCGGCGTTCTCTTACTGTAGGACTCTGACTCTATGCTTGAAGCCTGCCGCCTCCCACCTATACAGTATTCCCTACCCCACCTCCCACCTGTGTCTGTCTGTGTGACTGGATCTTTTTTTTCCCTTTTTTTTTTTTGGTTCATGTTTCGTATCTGACGTTTTGACGCCGTCTGTCCTTTACGCCGCGTCGCGTCGCGTCGCCTGCAGGCCGCATGTGTCGTGCGAGGCGCGGCCCGAGCGGCCCTGTCCTGTCCTGTCGTCGCAAGGGTCCTCGCCCGCCCTTGGCATCGCGTGGCCTGGCGTGGCGTGGCG